>CM041781.1:93127250-93727250 GCA_023374045.1 Limonium bicolor
AATGCCATAAAGGCTCAGCGATAAACGCTGAGTATGCCGAGCCTGGACCCTATTGGTCACTTAATAGTCATGGTCGCCATTATTAGGTTCGTTACATGCTTTACCGGTGTACATGCATATAAAGCAGTAAACACATGAATGACGGTAAAATAAACAGTTAAGGCAATCACTACAATTCACATACCACATCACACAACACAATATATATCACAACAATAGTCAATAAACGAGTAGCCGTTAGTAACGGTCTGGTTAATTAGTTAATCACATGACCCCCCGGGTCCTCATCACATCACAACACAATGTCAATGGGTGTCAAGTTAGGACAACCCATTCTTTGTATTTTAAATATGGACGGTCGTCTTGGTGGCACCATTAGCAGTGCACTCCGGCTAAAGATGAAATACCCCTAACCTTTAAATAATTAAATAAAGGGAAATATAATTTTTTGGGGGATTATTAAACCCTGAGAAAAGTATATAAACAGTTAGGCGTTAAAAACGCACATAAACTCCTTAAGGTAAAAAACGAGCGTTAAAGCCTGACCTTAAGCTAACCAAGTTATATAAGCTATAAAACTCATATGAAGTTAATCAAGGATCATTTTATGACCTTTAAAAAACAAGTCCTCAGTTAGAACTGAGTAAAAATACAATATGCCCGGGAGTTCCCTTAAGGGCCCTTATGGCCCGAAAGTCCCGGAAATACTTTATAAAGTAAAGTAAAGCATTACACTTCATTCTAAATGCACTATAACACTTTACTAAACATATAAGATGTGGTTCTCATGCTAAATTCACAGTTAAACACATAGTGCTTGGAAGTTCCCGATGTGGGCCCCATAAAGGCCCGGGAATGCCCCGGAGGAGTGCCGAGGTGGCACGAACTCCTATATAATTCATTCTTAGAGTCCCTATCATTAATATTCATCATTATAAAGATAATTCGATCTAATTTCTCAAAAATAAACAAAGTACTCGGACGAATTTCTTAACGCTCTTTTTTGCCCCGAGAGTGTCCCGGTAGCCCGGTAGCCCGGAAATTGAGTTATGAGTTGATATAACCCCATATAACCCAATTTAAAACCTTAACATATTATTATTGACTATAAAAAATGTTTATAAACACTTGGAACTCATAGCGACTACTTAATTTCCAGAAAACCCTTAAAGCACAAAACGCACCTTCGGGTGTCACAAAAACGCGTTCTACGCAATTACCTTGAAGTTTTTCAGGAGCCACGAGTTGATAATCTTAAAAGGGGATATATTTACCATATAAATCAATTAATTCCAGTACTATATTCATAGTACAAGTGGGGGATATTTTTGGATCAAAAAGGTACCTAAAATCAGCATTTTTACCTTAAAACTTTCATCATTTACCTTAGTATAAATGTACCAATTAAATGTTGGGACTTATAACATGTTATAATATGGTATTATTATAATATAGTATGATAGGAATCAAGTCCAAAATCAACTCCAATTGGTCACCATAGGGGCCAATTTTTAGGGTCTCATTTGACTAGATTTTGGCAAAAATAATTCCTTATGGAATGGTGACTCATCCCTACATGTGCCATATGTTATAATGTCAAATAATCCCAGCAAAGAGAGGCTCTCCATTACCTTTGCCTGCAAGGAAACAACAAAGAAGATTAGTATTTGAAAAGTAATGACATTAACTATGCTAACTAGATCTACTTTTGTACAATGCTATAAACAAATAAATCAACCCATGTTCTACCTCATGTGCTGCCGATTTATATATAGGAGAGAGGAGGTATGATTGTTGTTAAATTAATCAAAGTGTAACACCCCAACTACTAACAACACACTTAACAGCACCTTGCAGCGGAAATCACAACTCAAGACATAACTTAACTCCTTGGTGTTACACGCCGTTAGCCACCCACGTGGCTAACAAGGCTAACATACATACATTGTACCGGTTCTGATGGACTAAACTCCCGAGCAACTACACATAAATCCCGTTCCATGTCCAAAATCATTATACACTTACATTACAGCTGTACCGAGTAATTACCAACTAACGCCGATACATTTTCGGTCTTACTACACCTATAATATATCCACAATTCTCATGACTACCACATACAACACACACTACCCGCCCTCCTACTCTCGAACGGCTTCCAGTTCCTTGTACCTGAAAAGTATGGGAGCCCCCAAAGGGGGTCAGCACCTTTGCTGGTATGGTAATCCTGCAGCGCCCGCATGCTACCGGCCCGCACAACTACTTGTCGTCTTAGCATGCGGTTGATTTTATTTCAAACATGCACAAACTCGCACACATATCATGCTTATAAGCAAACATCCATTAATAGAATACAGACACAAGGTTAGCACACTCAACATAACAACACACTTCACTTTATAACATACACAACTTAATTTCACTCTTCTTAGAGTACATGAACTTCACTTAGGATGTGCCGGGGTGATATAAGCCCGAGCACAACATACATACATTTTCTTTACTTGAGTGGCGGCCTCATATAGGACCGATCACAACATACACAATTTCCCCTAGCTCCAATAGTGATGAGTTAGGTAAGCCTTGGTTAAGCTTGTGGGTGGTTGTAATTCAAGGAAGAAGAACAACTGTAACACAACAAAGAGGGGGTCGAAGCGAACTTAAGCTTCAACACCCTACCAACATTATACATAATTTCCCTCCTAGCCCGATGTGGAGGTCGGGTAGGTAAGCTTTGGCTAAGCTAGTGGGAGGTCGAAATCCAATGAAGGAAGACAACCCTAACATAACAGGATGGGAGTTAGTTCACATATATATATTAACTCCCAAACAATACGCGGGACCGGGACACCCGGATTCCTCTCCATACATAACATATACTTATTAGTTAGAGGTTCCCTTATGGAACTTATCACATACATACATCACATAGTGTTACTAACTCGGTTAGACACATAAGGGAAATCATATCCCATTTCAACAACACGGATAACAGTATCCAACATCAACAACATATTAAACAAGTCACATACATCACGCATTGTCACAACATACAGTAACGCACGGATAGCCGTAGTTAGAACGTTCCCATGGGTTGGGACGTTTATTCCAAATACCATCTCTTATGTGAACCTAAGGTCGGTTAACTATTACTTAACACTTAACTAAGGTTAAGCGGTATCGGAATTAGTTACGCCACAATAATGAATTACTGTAAACTCATTTCATGCTTTATCTTGCAAGGTTGCAAACACACAGAAAAACACGTTGGCTTACAAGCCGGTGTAATCCGGTAGGACACAGGTTGCAAGAAAACCATACCTGTCACCGAAGGTGCACTCTAGTGTGCCATCACATGTTTTCTTGAAATCTTTGAACAACTGGGAACATTACAACTATCTTTATTAACATTGGGGTAACATAATAATTTAACGACTAGTGCGCCCATGATTAACCCCGTTCGATAGTTTTATAACTTTACATTTTTTATTACTACTTCTCACCACTCAATTACCATTGTAACTCACTTAATTTATCCTTAACAACCTTATAACATCATCACATATCAATCCCCCATCATTGGGTATCATTTCCTACCCTTAAACAAAGTTTTTGCTCAAAATTACCCTATGTCCGAACTTGTGTCCGGGCTTTGAAGTTCGGACGCAAGTCGAGACTCAAATGGGTGAAAACTGACGAATGTCCGAACTTGTGTCCGAGCTTCGAAGTTCGGACACAAGTCGAAGCAAAATCCAAAGGAAATTTCCAACTGTCTGAACTTGTGTCCGAGCTTCTAAGTTCGGACACAAGTCGAGGCCAAAACTGAGGAAAACTTACAGGCGTCCGAACTTGTGTCCGGACATCGAAGGTCGGACACAAGTCGAAACAGAATAGCCTAGGAAAAATTTTCGAGTGTCCGAACTTCCAAGTTCGGACGGAAGTTCGGACAACACTGAAACTCGAAAATTTTATAGAACGACGGGGCATGTCCGAACTTCCAAGTCCGGACGGAAGTTCGACGTACCCAAAAACTCAGCAAACAGAGGCAAATTCTACCCAGAATTGCACTTCTAATAAATCTACACTAACCCCTTGTTTCACAAGCTACAAACAACCATTCTTTTCTACATTAAACATCCCAAATCAACACCTAAATTCTCTCAACCATCAACCATCATCAAACACTCCTTTTCCATTGAAATTTTGCCATAACCTCCCCATAACCTTACACATTCATCCTCATCAATTTACACCTTCTCATCCCTAATCTAGCCACACCCTTTCAAGGGTCCTAACAGCACATTACAAATCCTCAAATCTCATCAACAATAACATAACCACCAAAAATCTCCATAATCTCAATAACCACATTTATCAATCACAAACTCACAATAATTGGCTCTTAAGGCCCTCCATTCAACATTAATTCACAAACCTCTCCAACACCAACTAAACACATTACAACATAGATTTCAACTCACAATTTTGGGTTCATTAAATTGTTTACCCATCCCAAACACTTAAACAATTTTAAACAAGGTTTAAGGTGTATTCCTTACCTTAATTTCACAAGTCTCCTTAATTCACCTCTTGCTCCTCATCTTCTCCAAAATCGGTCAAGAGGGCATGGAGTTTCCAAACTCCATCCCAACATCCAAGAACACAAAAACATACTTAATTAATTATCTAAACCCTTGGAATATCTCAATTCAATTAGAGGGCTAGAACACAAGTTAGGGTTTACCTTTTGGAAGTTTTAAGAGGGATTTTCACCCTTGAATCAAGAGGGGAACTTCTCCACCATTGAAGGACCAATTTGGAGCTCAAGAACAAGGAGAAAACAAGGTGTCAAAAATGGTGAAAAATTGATTACACCAAGAGATGAAGAGGGAATGACTTTTTCTTGGAAATCTTTACCTTAGAAGGAAGAGGGGACTCCAAGCTTCTCATTGGTGCCATTTTCTCTTCAAATGGGGAAAACCCATGGAGGTCAACTTCATCCTTTTGGAATTTTGAAAAGAGAGGATGATAGAGGAAGATGAGAGGAAGGAGAATATGTGATTTATTTTTGATTTGGAGCTCAAATGGAGCTTGGGCATGGCATTGAAGTTGAAGTAGCCATGGGAGAAAGGGAGAAAAATCGTGGCCTTGGGGAAGAAGAGGGAACCGGCTGGGAGGAAGAGAGAGAGGAAAGAGAGAAATGAGAGGAGAGAGAGTTGGGTGGGGGTATATGTACCCCTTTTGTTATTTTAGCTCTTTTGACTTATTTAATTAGTTAACTAGTCATGTGTGAGTGAGCTGTTTACATAAATAAAACCGGCCCACTAATGTGTACACGCTGGAGCGTTTTTCGTTTTTAACAGGAAACGCTCGTTTATTTACCCGGTTTAGCACTGTTCACTAACCGGGACCGTTTTTCCGGAACTTTCTCATTCCTTTAATTTTAATGGTTAATAATCTCCTATTAATGTTTAATTATTGTTACAAAATCAACTATTATTTTTTTACGGGGTCGTTTAACTGTTTAAAGTCACATTTTCGGGCTTTCTCGAAAAACGCACTTTAAGACTCCGTTAGCGTTTTAACGCATTGTTTGAATCCGTTTTCTTCCGGGATTTTTCCCACATGTTCTTAATGTGTAATTAAGGTATAGAAATGTATTTATAACCCTTACGAAGGTTATGTACTTCCTAAAATAGCTAAATACGTATTTTCACGTTTTGTGACTTTTACGCATTTTCTTTTTCTTTTTGGTTTTCATTTCTTCACCAATGATCTTAAGGACTTAATTAGCCTTAGAAAATTATAATTACTTAATTAAATAACACAATAAGGTTTGGGGTATTTCAATCTACCCCCCTTAAAAGAACTTCGTCCTCGAAGTTCACACTTCCCACACATCATTGGTTAGAATACGGGGATTACTTGTAACATAAAACTTCCATAACAAACATACTTTTACATCACAACCTCGGACTTGATGGTCCGGGTAACACATCCACCTCCATACATATATAACATACTTACATAGTAACCTCGAACCCAATGGTCCGGGTACCTTGTCAACATTGTACTTACATAACAACCCTTAGACTCTTGGGTCTGGGTAACATAACAACATTTAGACACTTAGGTCTTGATAACATAACAACCTGTAGACACATGGTCTAGGTAACATAACACTTTCGGAATTCAATCACATTAGGACTCAAGGTCCAAAATAATCATTATTACACATACCACACAACATGTCATAGCATGTATATCAACCAGAAATTCCTTTTCCATCTCTTCATGGGTTCGAGACCCATGTTGAGTACATATACACTGTGATCCCGCAGAACCGGTCGCGATGGACACTCTGGTCCCCGTTCCTTTGGGAGATCAAAACAATTGCATACTTCTTTAAAATATACTTCTCATGTCACCGGTCCTAAGACAAAGGCTCGTACGTCCTCAGCTCGTGAGCAAGTAATAGGAAAATACCCTCTATGAGGTTAAGTATCATGAAATCTTCTATTGGAAGGATACAAGTTGAAAATCCTCTACGAGGTCACATAAAGGTAGTCCTTCCTTTGAAAATACCACTAAAGAATCTTAAAAATATTAATTGAAGTCTCGAAAATACCAATTGAAAATCTGAAACCACCATTTTAAAATTCTTTTGAAAACACCATACAACTCCAAGTCCAATTATTGTTAACTGCATCTTATTCTTGATGTGATTATTTCTGACCACTTATAGGGAGTTTCAAGAATCATCCAACCCTAATGTGATCAGCATCAGAGTTGAACTATCTTTCCACCCCAATTTGTGTTCGGCTTCCCTTGATCTCATGATAATCAAGTTTCACCTCCCACTTCATTTTCAAACAACAACTAATTCAAACATATGCCATCTTCTATCTTTTAATCCATCTAGTCGTAATCATTACATCTCCAAGGGATAGAACTCCGTCTATCAATCATTACCCAAATTCGACTTAATCAAGTTACCTAGGGAATTTAATTCTCACTAGGTTCTATGTTGGTGTCATACCTCTTCATAAATCACAATACCGTATATATATATATATACATACATTTATACATATTTTTTTTATCAAAATGCAATACACAATATTTCACTTGGTATCATATGAACATATACTGTCGGGGTTTTAGTTCCCCGGGAGTTTTTCTACTCCCTTACACTTATACTTTCACACATCTCTTAACAAAATAACACACTTATCACAATGGTATTCGCATCTTCAGTGCGCAATTACCACAATTAACCATGAGTGAATGCGTATGTTCATATTACATACGCACCAATCATCAAAACAAATTATTTTGTGCTATGCACACCATAGTTCACGTACACCTGTACGGTAAAACACACTAAACGGTTTGCGCTCTACCCCCCTTAAAAGGGATTACGCCCACGTAATCAATCACTTAATCACTGGTTCAAATGTTCTACCGTCGTGAAGTGTTTTATCTCCACGCGGTTTATTGTACAATGTGTTCTGGTTTGAGGATCTTAGCCATATTGACGGTTTAGTCCCTAACCAAGAATTCTCCTTAGGGCTTATTTAATTCATAACCAGTTTCGATTCTGGCCTGTGAAACTTCTAGGCGTTAATAATTGCCATTCACTCATGTTCACTATTCACATTCAACACCTGAATCACTGGCTCACCAGTTTCTGCTGTGTAACTCCAGATAACTTTAGAGCTTAGTTTGCCCCATGCGTCATTCTTACTGTATTGTACATCTCCGATTATCACCTTTATCTTGGTAATAACGGTTTCTCAACCGACGCGTGGTATTTCTTACCGTGAGCGAATTCGGTGAGTTACAAACTTTCTATTCATTTTCATGATAATCTATTGTATTCTACAATGATTTACTTGGTTTCTTCCGACTTATTGTCGGTTGAATTTGAGCTACTACCTAATGAGTAGTACTCTTCCGGTTATTTCCAACACTTGAGGTATATTCCTTACCGATATTTAATAATCGTGTTACTGTAGTCACTTATGTCAACCAAGCACCCTTTGATTGGTACGACCATGCTTCTCTTATGCATCGGTTTTATCACACCATAAGTCTTGTTCATCTATCACACGTAACATTTGCCAAACTTCCTAGCTATCTCACCCGATCATTACCGCGCAAGGGCAATACCAAAACACTCAGTCATACAGAGTGCAGAGGCGTAAACTCTTGACAGTAAATATCTTATGCGATTGCAATAGGAATTCATACTGTGTTCCTTATCACATAGTACCGACCATTGGCTTACTGCCCAGTCAGTTTGTTATCACTTACCTTGTATGCCCATTGAGTTTCACTCATAATCTGTCTTATTTGCCACCTTATTATTTAACAGTACTTATGCAACGGTCGCTTACTGCGCACCGGCCTCTTTTCATTGTATAACATTAACTTATACTGCATTCGCTATTATATTAGCCTCCGCCATTACACTGCGTTTCGCCACTTGTTTGGCTGATTGCTGAACACGCTATTCTTCGAGTCTTTATGCTCTTCGAGCGTTGTTCATTACGCATTTAGCATCACACACCTATGGTGGTTGCTATTAGACTTATTACTCTTGCGGTCTCCACAACTGGTACAAACACCTCTTTTCGATTTATTCCTACTCACATCATTCTTGGGTAATAACAACATGGTCAACTCCTAACATGTCTCTTAAACTTGGTTCACTTAACTACCGCTGTTGCGGTCTCACAATATCAATAGGTATCCCCACTCTTAAGGCAGTGGTTCGTTATCCGCTTTACTTATATAACATAAACTTCCGTAATCAATAAAATTTCCTTAACACATTTTACTTGTGGCTTATAAGCCCTATTGCCTCGAGCTCTGCTCATTGTAGGCTGTTCACACACATTTACTTCCCGTACATAATACACGGTTTATAGGTTATATTGGGCTCCATGATTTATTCCTTTCATGGGATGCCCCTCCAAGGATGTCAGACTTTCTCTTGACGTCTTATGCACAAACTGGGTGTTAGTCTCAACCCTTGCATTTTTGCCACGTTATTCGTTCAACCATTGTTGACCCAAACACCCTTTTAAGGATAGTTCCTGGGTGTTACTAGGTCATGCCATTATATCCGGCTCGCACTTATGAGTACGTTTCATTAGCTACATCGCCCTGCGTTCTTGGCTGGGTTAAATATCATTTCCAGTGAGATTGATATTCCCTTAGTTCAAGTGATCACTTCGGGAGTCTCATCCCGATCATTGCACATTAACGTATCACAGTAGGCATCTGCCTCGCCATATTTAGGCTGGGTACTTACTCCAGCTATATGCTCGTCCTTCAGGTTCCTTATGCCATATTCCATGTCCTTACTTACTAATCAGTGCACTTCGCACTTGTTCACCCTTAAACATTTCCTTAAAATACACTTACTAATTCCTTTAGTCTTCCTTAACTTAACTGGGTTCCTTTATTTCAACCATCCGATGGTAATCCATTGCTCTTGCTTGACCTTACTTCGGACCGTAGTATGGAGTCGTCTACTTCCCGTGTTCCAGACTCCACTCGTACACATACATGGGGTATCCTACTGATACATTGCTACTTACCTGACTAACCCATAAGTAGGTCTGTCAGGCCCACAAGCTCCTATCGGAGTGCGGTCGTCCCACATTACAGTTGGTATACTCATAGTGTCCGTCACACGCCTAGGTGAAGTATTCTGTTGTCAACTCCTCTTATATTATCCTGTGATAATATGCATTCCATGCTTCCCGAACTTAATCAAGGGAAAGTTATTCACTGTTGTATTATCATGAACTCCCTCCATTTCCCCGGGTTGTTACCCTTGGGTTTACCAGTTGCCATCCGGTCATTTAAAAGTAACTGGGTAATACTTACCTACCATGTGGCACTAAGGCCCGTGTAGGTCTCTTGGTTTGGTTTAGAAAGAAGGTTGGTATTGAAATAAAATGGGTTTGAAGGAAAATTTGATTTTGAAAAGAGTTTGAAAATAAATTTAGGTTGGAAGAAAATTTTTCGTGGTTTTACAACATTTCAAGCCTTATCCAAGTCTAGCTTCTTGCTGACTGGTGTATTTCCAATTACAGAGGTCAGGCTGCTAAGCCCTTCCACAGTTATTATGATCTCACTTCACTTCATGGTACTTTACTAAGTACTGGTAGTTGTTTTAAAATTTCCCGTACAACCTTGTTGTAGCAGCACTTGCCATGGCAAGTGTGCCATGCTTACTGGTTTTCGGTTCAATACACACTAGTTGCTGCATTGTTTACTTCCGCACCAACATCAATGGCCTTGCTGGCCCTTACTTGATCTTACAGTCCTAACAACAATCCTCGGGGTACTTCTCACTGTCTTCCCATGATAACCATTAACTAGGGTGTTTCCCATTCTGGGAGACCCCTTTTTACTTAGTATCGTATCCTCCTCGTACTATATTGTGGTTCCTTAATCGGTTGGTATACCGTTGGTGTATTAGTTAACATCTGTAGTCCCGTAGACACTCGTCTCGGGTTTCATTATCTCGCTCCTTACCTGTTGCACGCTTGGTGCGTTGCAAGCCGGTTGTCCTCGACTGCTCCGCATGTCGACCCAGGGTGCTGGAAATTCCATTCTCTTGTGCATAAGATTCTCCACTTTTTGCTAACAAGAGCGGTTAATATTGTTAAAATGGAGACCGTCTTCGGGATCACACCTTCCAGGATCTACCGTATGACAGGTCCTCCGTACTTACAGGGGTAAATATCAACTGCCAGATCGGGTTTTCCCGAGTAAGAGATGACTCTCATCTCTCTGGCGTTCTTTCCCGAGTTATAAAATAGGGTTTGTGGAGGGCGGGATGGATACTGTAGGTATCCAGTACACACTGGTATTTCCCTAACTAGCTTACTCCTCACGCTATCACTCAACCCTTAACCCAAGGTACTAAACTCTTAACTCGGTACTTCCTAAGCTCGGTATTTCAGTCATCAGAGTGATACTTCGCTCTGATACCACTTTTTGTAACACCCCAACTACTAACAACACACTTAACAACACCTTGCAGCGGAAATCACAACTCAAGACATAACTTAACTCCTTGGTGTTACACGTCGTTAGCCACCCACGTGGCTAACAAGGCTAACATACATACATTGTACCGGTCTGATGGACTAAACTCCCGAGCAACTACACATAAATCCCGTTCCATGTCCAACAATCATTATACACTTACATTACAGCTGTACCGAGTAATTACCAACTAATGCCGATACATTTTTGGTCTTACTACACCTATAATATATCCACAATCACATGACTACCACATACAAACAACTACCCCGTCCTACTCTCGAACGGCTTCCAGTTCCTTGTACCTGAAAAGTATGGGTGCCCCCAAAGGGGGTCAGCACCTTTGCTGGTATGGTAATCCTGCAGCCCGCATGCTACCGGGCCACGCACAACTACTTGTCGTCTTAGCATGCGGTTGATTTTATTTCAAACATGCACAAACTCGCACACATATCATGCTTATAAGCAAACATCCATTAAAGAGATACAGACACAAGGTTAGCACACTCAACATAACAACACACTTCACTTTATAACATACACAACTTAATTTCACTCTTCTTAGAGTACATGAACTTCACTTAGGATGTGCCGGGGTGATATAAGCCCGAGCACAACATACATACATTTTCTTTACTTGAGTGGCGGCCTCATATAGGACCGATCACAACATACACAATTCCCCCTAGCTCCAATAGTGATGAGTTAGGTAAGCCTTGGTTAAGCTTGTGGGTGGTTGTAATTCAAGGAAGAAGAACAACTGTAACACAACAAAGAGGGGGTCGAAGCGAACTTAAGCTTCAACACCCTACCAACATTATACATAATTTCCCTCCTAGCCCGATGTGGAGGTCGGGTAGTTAAGCTTTGGCTAAGCTAGTGGGAGGTCGAAATCCAATGAAGGAAGACAACCCTAACATAACAGGATGGGAGTTAGTTCACATATATATATTAACTCCCAAACAATACACGCGACCGGGACACCCGGATTCCTCTCCATACATAACATATACTTATTAGTTAGAGGTTCCCTTATGGAACTTATCACCTACATACATCACATAGTGTTACTAACTCGGTTAGACACATAAGGGAAATCATATCCCATTTCAACAACACGGATAACAGTATCCAACATCAACAACATATTAAACAAGTCACATGCATCACGCATTGTCACAACATACAGTAACGCATGGATAGCCGTAGTTAGAACGTTCCCATGGGTTGGGACGTTTATTCCGAATACCGATCTCTTATGTGAACCTAAGGTCGGTTAACTATTACTTAACACTTAACTAAGGTTAAGCGGTATCGGAATTAGTTACGCCACAATAATGAATTACTGTAAACTCATTCATGCTTATCTTGCAAGGTGGCAAACGCATAGAAAAACACGTTGGCATACAAGCCGGTGTAATCCGGTAGGACACAGGTTGCAAGAAAACCATACCTGTCACCGAAGGTGCACTCTAGTGTGCCATCACATGTTTTCTTGAAATCTTTGAACAACTAGGAACATTACAACTATCTTATTACATTAACTGGGGTAACATAATAATTTAACAACTAGTGCGCCCATGATTAACCCCGTTCGATAGTTTTATAACTTACATTTTTTATTACTACTTCTCACCACTCAATTACCATTGTAACTCACTTAATTTATCCTTAACAACCTATAACATCATCACATATCAATCCCCCATCATTGGGTATCATTTCCTACCCTTAAACAAAGTTTTTGCTCAAAATTACCCTATGTCCGAACTTGTGTCCGGGCTTTGAAGTTCGGACGCAAGTCGAGACTCAAATGGGTGAAAACTGACGAATGTCCGAACTTGTGTCCGAGCTTCGAAGTTCGGACACAAGTCGAAGCAAAATCCAAAGGAAATTTCCAACTGTCTGAACTTGTGTCCGAGCTTCTAAGTTCGGACACAAGTCGAGGCCAAAACTGAGGAAAACTTACAAGCGTCCGAACTTGTGTCCGGACATCGAAGGTCGGACACAAGTCGAAACAGAATAGCCTGGGAAAAATTTTCGAGTGTCCGAACTTCCAAGTTCGGACGGAAGTTCGGACAACACTGAAACTCGGAAAATTTTATAGAACGACGGGGCATGTCCGAACTTCCAAGTCCGGACGGAAGTTCGGACGTACCCAAAAACTCAGCAAACAGAGGCAAATTCTACCCAGAATTGCACTTCTAATAAATCTACACTAACCCCTTGTTTCACAAGCTACAAACAACCATTCTTTTCTACATTAAACATCCCAAATCAACACCTAAATTCTCTCAACCATCAACCATCATCAAACACTCCTTTTCCATTGAAATTTTGCCATAACCTCCCCATAACCTTACACATTCATCCTCATCAATTTACACCTTCTCATCCCTAATCTAGCCACACCCTTTCAAGGGTCCTAACAGCACATTACAAATCCTCAAATCTCATCAACAATAACATAACCACCAAAAATCTCCATAATCTCAATAACCACATTTATCAATCACAAACTCACAATAATTGGCTCTTAAGGCCCTCAATTCAACATTAATTCACAAACCTCTCCAACACCAACTAAACACATTACAACATAGATTTCAACTCACAATTTGGGTTCATTAAATTGTTTACCCATCCCAAACACTTAAACAATTTTAAACAAGGTTTAAGGTGTATTCCTTACCTTAATTTCACAAGTCCCTTAATTCACCTCTTGCTCCTCATCTTCTCCAAAATTGGTCAAGAGGGCATGGAGTTTCCAAACTCCATCCCAACATCCAAGAACACAAAAACATACTTAATTAATTATCTAAACCCTTGGAATATCTCAATTCAATTAGAGGGCTAGAACACAAGTTAGGGTTTACCTTTTGGAAGTTTTTAAGAGGGATTTTCACCCTTGAATCAAGAGGGGAACTTCTCCACCATTGAAGGACCAATTTGGAGCTCAAGAACAAGGAGAAAACAAGGTGTCAAAAATGGTGAAAAATTGATTACACCAAGAGATGAAGAGGGAATGACTTTTTCTTGGAAATCTTTACCTTAGAAGGAAGAGGGGACTCCAAGCTTCTCATTGGTGCCATTTTCTCTTCAAATGGGGAAAACCCATGGAGGTCAACTTCATCCTTTTGGAATTTTTAAAAGAGAGGATGATAGAGGAAGATGAGAGGAAGGAGAATATGTGATTTATTTTTGATTTGGAGCTCAAATGGAGCTTGGGCATGGCATTGAAGTTGAAGTAGCCATGGGAGAAAGGGAGAAAAATCGGTGGCCTTGGGGAAGAAGAGGGAACCGGCTGGGAGGAAGAGAGAGAGGAAAGAGAAGAGGAAAGAGAGAAATGAGAGGAGAGAGAGTTGGGTGGGGGTATATGTACCCCTTTTGTTATTTTAGCTCTTTTGACTTATTTAATTAGTTAACTAGTCATGTGTGAGTGAGCTGTTTACATAAATAAAACCGGCCCACTAATGTGTACACGCTGGAGCGTTTTTCGTTTTTAACAGGAAACACTCGTTTATTTACCCGGTTTAGCACTGTTCACTAACCGGGACCGTTTTTCCGGAACTTTCTCATTCCTTTAATTTTAATGGTTACTAATCTCCTATTAATTTTTAATTATTGTTACAAAATCAACTATTATTTTTTTACGGGGTCGTTTAACTGTTTAGAGTCACGTTTTCGGGCTTTCTCGAAAAACGCACTTTAAGACTCCGTTAGCGTTTTAACGCATTGTTTGAATCCATTTTCTTCCGGGATTTTTCCCACATGTTCTTAATGTGTAATTAAGGTATAGAAATGTATTTATAACCCTTACGAAGGTTATGTACTTCCTAAAATAGCTAAATACGTATTTTCACGTTTTGTGACTTTTACGCATTTTCTTTTTCTTTTTGGTTTTCATTTCTTCACCAATGATCTTAAGGACTTAATTAGCCTTAGAAAATTATAATTACTTAATCAAATAACGCAATAAGGTTTGGGGTATTTCACAAAGATAGACAAATACCTAACTAAGCTCAATCCTGTGTCTAGTATAAACAAAACTAAATGGACTCCTACAACCTATGTGCTGTAAGACTACAAGGATTTAGTGCTGCCTACATCCATTATGGCCGAACACCTGCAAGATTAAAACAAGATTAGCATCAATAATCAACTCATTAAATGCTAAACAATTATCATGCCTAACTTCCTATATGCTAGACTTACTAATTAACTCTTAATTCCCTCCACATGTGGCCGAACAGCAAGCTCAATAATGAGCATTTTATGGAGCCATGAACCAAGTAATTAACTAATGAAAGGAGCCTACCTAGCATGCTTAATCAATTTGATCAAATAAACAAATACCAAACCAGATTTTGATTCCTTTCATTCCTTCCTTAAGGACTTACGTGAGCATTCTATCCTTCCTTGCTCACTCACCGAATTGGTAAGTCCTTCTACTCTCTCATTTCTTCTTCCTTTGCTAAGTTAATTCCTTAGAGCTTCAAAGCTCCATTAATGGTGTTCTAAGTTCTAACACCATTTTAATGTAATTTCCTAGTTAATTCTCCTAAGTCTTGAAACAAGAATCATCCTAACAATCCTACAAGAAATCGCCAAGCTTTGGTGTTCCAAGGAGGTTCCTAGATTCAACAACAATACAAGGAACAACAAGATCAAGTTAAGGTATAATTTTATGTTGAAAAATCCTAGCAAATTCCTTAAGGTATTTCCGAAAATTCTAGGCTTCTAAATCTATATTCTCTTCATTATTTCATGAAGGAAACTTGGATCTACAGTCATCCCAAGGTGTACCAAAAAATACCTTGTTAAATTCCTAAGGTAAACTCTTGTAAAATTACTCCAAATCTTATTTATAAATCCTTGTTAGAAGTCTAACGAATGGATCTCCTAAATATGTACAAGGAGGCAGAATTCTCTTCATCAAAATAGCATTTGGAGAGCTTGGAATTCAAGGAGAAATCAAGTACAAGAATTGTCTTGGTTTAAGAAGTAAGTTTATATAATTAAGGTTATTAAGTTTAAGTTTGATTTAAGCTTCAAACTTTGGTATAAAAATTTTGTATAACCTCTAAATAAATTAAGGCCGAAATACTTTGGGTTATATTGTTAAGAAAATAATTTATAACATATAAGGTAAGATTATTACCTTAAGGTATAAAAATGTGTCACAAAATTTATTTATGATGCATAAATAATTAGGCCGAATATCTTAGGAGAGAAATGCTTCATTTTGAGCTTATAATCATTCTAAGTCATTAACATAATTTTTAGAAGTGTTATATGGCTTATATACATTTATATGTACATATTATAAAGTTTAAATCAAGTTTTAAAAACTATATAGTAAAGTATTATTAAGGCCGAGAATGAAATGTGTTAATTGGTGATTTTTGAAGTATATAAGTATATTAGCGTATATTATAAGTTTTGGGAACATTAAAAATAGCTACAAGTATTTAAATGGCTAGTTTAATAAGTTAGGAGGTTAAAATGTAACTTTTGAAAAGTTTAGGGTACTAATATTAATTGCCGTGGACTAATGGGTTAATTTGATGTATTAATAATTTAATATAAGGTAGGAATTAGTATTATGAATTTTGGTGAATTTAAATAAGTGTTTAAGTGTTGAAATAACATTTTATAAAGTTGTGGGGCTATTTTGTAATTAATGGAAAGATTAGGGTTATAACCGAGACTACATATGATTTTATGGGTATATTAAAGTATTAACTATGAAATTAAGTTTTGGTCAAAGTGTTGACCAAAAAATTTGGGTTAAAATGATTTATGACATAAAATATTAAGTTTATAAAAGTTTTGGGGTGAATATGTAAATTATAAAAGTTTAAATGGAAAACCGAAAATTAATTGGGGCGGATATGTAAATTATAAAAAATAAGTGTTCATTTCGGTATTTAAGGAAATTGAATATTAAAACTATAGTTTATAAGTTTATATGTAACTTATATAAAGTTTTTGGGGTTAAAATGTAATTATAGAAAATATATGTTGAAACCGAAACATAGATGTGGTTATATGTAATTTTCAAAAGTTAATATGCTTAATTTACAATTACCGAAAGTTAATGTGAATATTTAGCAATTTATAAAAATTAGAATACTCCATTTGTAACCGAAATATTAAGTGGTTAAATAGTAAATTATAAAGTTATATGGTTATTTGGTAATTTATAAAGGTTATTGGGTATAAAATATAAATACCGAATTAAAAAGGATGGTTTTGTAATTTAATAAAGAAAGGAATTAAAACTATGTAATATGCTATAATATGGAATATAATATAAAGTTTATAAAATAAAGGTGGTTATAATAAAAATAACCAAATGGTATAATATAAAGAATAAGTGGAAATAATTATGGGTGTATGATTAAGGAAATAGAAATATGCTACAAGGTAGAAATTCATTATCACATGTGGATATCACATAAAATAACGAACTATTGAGCTACCTAGAGTCACTGTTAAAATAACAGAGGAAAATAAATAACATACAGAGTTGGTATACAATGAGTATAAACTCTACATTGACAGTACTGTAATATTTAGTGGACAGTCATATTAATATTACCCGTTATTGCATGTATAAATAACAGCGTACGGGAAAGAATTACTAGAGCGAGAATTGTCATGCTAGTTGTTGCTACGGTGAACGGTATGTTAATTGTGTGGTCTGGATGTCCTAAGGATTTTCCTAAGGTCCAGACGTGTGTGCTTAATTGTTAAGAGCGATATATGTGATTTTATGTATATTATTTTGTATACTGTATTGCTCAACACTATTGCATTTTATTTTACGCGAACGTCTTATGACTGGAAGTTTATACATCTAAACTGAAAAAAAAACTAACTGACCTTTAGGTATTATTAAACCTAACTGATGGTCAACTGTTATAGTCTTAACTCAAGGATTGGATATTGTATCATTGACTAAAGGGCTAATTTAAAGAGAGGAATCCAGACTGTTTTGACTTTCTGGTTGCGCATCGTGATCACTACGAGAGACTTCAATGGGGAGTCACTCAAGGGAATCCATTGCCCACATTCGACGATGGCGGGGGGCACTACCGTTGGTGCACAGGTTCGACCGGATCGGTCAATTATCCAGGGCCATAAGGTCAGCTGGTAACGGTTCCATTGGAACCCAGGGGACTACAGTCCATTATTAAGTTACTAAGGGTTGTCTTAACATGACGCCTAAGGTGGAATTTATTTGGAAAAATTTAAGTGATTGGTCTAAAGGATAAGGGCCAGGTGGCCAACTAACAAGTACAGTTAATTAATACGCGTATCTTGTTTGGTTATTGTTATGGATTATTGATGTTTGGTTATCTGGTTGTTGTGTGCTATTATGCACTGATGTTGCAGGTGAACTGTTGTGTGATTGTTTAATATCTACAGTTATTACTATTATTATTGTAAACCGGTATTTCATGTAAAGAATCTAATTTCAAGATGGCTAAAATGACTTAAGGAATCTAGATGACTTAGGACTACATTTAGCATACCAGCATTTTGATTGCTGAGCCCTTCAATGGGCAAAACATTTCAGGTTACTGAAGAAGACACAAGCCGGAGTGCGGGGAACAGGGTAGCTGCTGTGTTTTAATAAACACTTGTAATTTTATTACGTTCTGTATTTTTGGAGTTTGTTGTATTCAGTTAGTTGCTCATTCAGTTTGGATTTGGTTTGTAATAATTAGAGTGCTCAGTATCTCTTCATCCCAGCGTGAGGAGTTAAGATTGTTGGAAGGAGTAAGGATGCCTTGTTACTCACAAGGGTGAGTAACGGCGTGTAACACCAAGGTAGATAGTTTTATTTTCCGCTGCGATTTATTATTTATTATGCTACGACTTGCGACGTTTTTTAACAGGTTAGAATTAGGGGTGTTACAAAAAGTGGTATCAGAGTGGAGTACCGCTCTGATGAAGGATACTGAGTCAAGAACATGAGCATAGCAATATTGGGATACGGGAAACGTTGTGAGGATTCGTGATCTAGAAAAATTCTAGGAATATTTTATTACTAGTAGTTAGCTTTCTTACATGTTTGTGATTGTGTTTGTAAAACGGTGTAGCAACCGAGTAGAAATAATAGTATACTATCTTATAAATGTCGACAAGAGGAAGACCACGTGGAGGCAGCAGCGGACGCAGTGGCGAGACACCGGCGGATGTTCCAGAAGTACCAGGCCTAGCGGCGGCCATGGAAGCCTTCGCGCAGCAGCTTGGAGCTCAACTTACGAGAGCCATACCCCACCCGCCGTAGCCCAGGGAAACCAACTGGTTGAAGAGCGTTGCAGACGCTAGGGTTCCAACATACTCAGGGGAACCAGACCCCGCCGTACTGGAGAAGTTCATTGTAGAGCACCAGAAGGCCTTCAGAGCTGTGAGAGTACCAGAAAACCAGAAGGTCGACATCGCCGCGTACAACCTGAAGGACGCAGCTGATATTTGGAGGCGGTCTGTGGAGGGCCACCATAGAGCTACACCGGACTTTGGGTGGACAGCGTTTGTGGAGGTGCAGCGAGAGAAATACTACCCCGAACACTTAAAGCAGAGAAAAGGGCAAGAGTTTGAGACCTTAATCCAGGGGAGCCAAACAGTCGACCAGTACTACGCACGATTTATCAGCCTGCTAGATTACATACCAGGAGTCGACTACTCCGACACTGTGAAGATCCAAAAGTTTAGGGGAGGTTTGCAATTTCGCATCCAGGGCGCTATGGGAACAATACGTTTCGCTACCCTACAAGAATGTTATGATGCAGCATCGGCAACAGAGTTAATGCTTTAGGCTAGAGAGGAGGCGCAGGGAAAGAAGAGGAAGAGTACTGAAGGAGATGATGGTGGAGCAACTTTTGGCGGTTACTACAAAAAGGGGAAGAGATTCTTTGATAAGAAGAAGGGGCGGAAGGATTTCCATGGTCAGAAGACGAAGGAGCAGGTCCCTCGTCTGACCGGCCCAGCCATTGATGCACATCCACTTAGATCGGCACCACCTAGGGGCAATAAGCCAACCCAGCGCCACTACTACTGTAAGCGATGTGGGAATGATCACCAGGAGTAGACTGCGCAGGCAGGAAGGTGGAGTGCTGCTATTGCAAAAAGGAAGGCCACCGGGAGTATGAGTGCTTCTCCAACCCAGCAAGCCGAGTATACAAGGGAGCTAGAGGTTCATAGAGGACATAAACTACAGAGACTGGAGGACCCAGAGGAGGTCAGGCACCACAGACTAACACCTATACTAGGGGACCGGGAGGACAGCCATCCTCATCCAGGAGTCAGAAGGGGAAGGAGATAGTTCCAAGTAGAAACACCTTGCACTCAGTGGGAACTTCAGGCGCTGAGGCTAGCGCTCAGCGTGAAACCGGTAAGCTAGGACTTAAATCAATAGCATGATGCTATGTATGTGTGTTTACAGTTATTCAGTCGATGAAACTTGTATGTGTTTTGTGTGAAATAAAAATTTAGAGAGGCCTAACTTAGGAAACCTCTCACCTAATAGGGTACTTCGACATTTGTTTTCCCATACCTGTGAGACCGAGATCACCTGAGCCTATGAGCAAAGGTCAGGAATATCCAGAGAGATAATGCCAAGTACTTCGACCCGACATGATCCTACTCAAGCAATATTTAACTCTAGATGAACAAATAGCTATTGTAAATGAATGTAGAACTTTGGGAATAGGCCTTGGAGGATTTTACACTCCAGGATATGGTAGTGGATCAAAACTTAAATTATATATGATGTGTATGGGTAAGGATTGGGATCCACAAACTAGGTTGTATCAAGTAGCTAGAAAAATAGATGGAACCGAGTTCCTAGGATACCCGACATTTTTCAAATGTTAGTGACAGAAGCGGTCAAGGTTGCACAACAATTAGAGACCAACCCTATACCAGACATGAAGGCAGATATTTGTATTGCAAACTTTTATGAAAAAGGGGAAAAACTTGGATTACACCAGGACCGAGATGAGACATCTGAGTCAATTACCAGAGGGATACCAGTTGTATCATTCTCCATTGGAGATGATGCGGAGTTTTTGTACGGTGATCAGAAGAGGATGGACAAGGCGAGAAAGATTATTTTGAAGTCAGGAGATGTATTGATATTTGGTGGAGAATCTAGATTAGTGTACCATGGGATTAAGAGCATTAAGTTGAATACAGTCCCATCAATTTTAGTAAATACTACCCATTTGAAACTCGGACGGTTAAATCTGATGTTTAGGCAATATTGATGTAATTATGGAGCTTGTATGTGAGAATCATTGGATTAATAAATGGCATTTTAATACCTTTGAGACATGCATTATCTTACTAATTGTTAACCCCAGGCCACGAGTCTAATGGAGGAGCAGTGCTGAATGTATTGGACAAGACCGCGGCCAAGGATAAGGGGAATGTTATCATGGGAACCTTCACAGTAAATGGCGTGAGTGCATCGATACTGTTCGATTCAGGAGCGTCTCATTCCTTTATATCTTCTACATTAGTAAGGAAGTTAAAGACAACCCCTGAGCCTCTCTCAGATTTCCTAGTCACATTACCGACGAAGGAGAGAGTGAGGTGCACGAAACTACACAAGGGAGTTCAGATTAACATCATGGATGAAGATTTCAGGCAGATTTGATTGAGCTAGATAATTTGGGTTTTGATATCATCGTGGGCATGGATTGGCTTCAGAAGTACAAGGGACGACTACATTGCACAGAGCATAGATTACTACTGAAGAGCCCGAAGGCAAGACAGTTTTGTATCGCAGTACTCCAAGAGAACCTACTTTCAAGCTAGTGTATGCTATCACATTGATGAAGAAGGTGAAGAAGGGACAACCAGTCTATTTATGTTATGTCCAAGACATGAGGCAGGAGGAGAAGACACAGTCAAACATACCAGTCATTTCAGATTTCCCAGATTTATTTCCAAAAGAGATTCCAGGGATGCCACCCAAGAGAGATGTGGAGTTCTCCATCGACTTATTACCAGGCACAGGGCCTATTGCTAAGGCACCATACAGAATGGCACCAGCAGAAATGAAGGAGCTGAAGATTCAGTTAGAAGATCTGCTTGATAAAGGTTATATCAGACCAAGTGCATCACCATGGGGAGCACCAGTTTTGTTCATGAAGAAGAAGGATGGTAGCATGCGACTATGCATTGACTACAGGGAGCTTAATGCAGTCACGGTGAAGAACAAGTACCCATTTCCACGGATTGACGATTTGTTTGACCAACTAAGAGGCGCTACAGTCTTCTCGAAGATTGATCTGAGATCAGGATACCACCAGATACGGATAGCTGATGAAGACATAGAGAAGACAGCTTTTTGGACGCGCTATGGGCACTACGAGTTCACAGTTATGCCATTTGGCTTGTCGAACGCCCCAGCAATATTTATGGATCTTATGAACCGGTTATTCAGAGAGCAGTTAGACTCATCAGTGGTTGTATTCATCGACGACATTCTAGTTTATTCTAAGACTAAGGACGAGCACGAGGTGCATCTGAGACAAGTTTTGCAGACCATGAGGGAGAACCAATTGTATGCCAAGCTTTCAAAGTGTGATTTCTGGCTAGACAGTGTATCTTTTCTAGGGCATGTGATATCAGCCAGCGGTATATATGTAGACCCTGCGAAGATTGAGGCAGTTAAGACTTGGCCAAGACCGAAGACAGTGACAGATATTCGTAGTTTCTTGGGATTAGCTGGTTACTATCGCAGATTTGTGCAAGACTTCTCCAAACTGGCGAAACCTATGACGAACCTGATGAAGAAAGATTCCCAATTTGTATGGACAACAGATTGTGAGCGTTCCTTTCAGACACTGAAGGACCTACTGACGTCGGCACCAATACTCACCATTCCAGAGGGAACCGACAGATTTGAAGTTTATTGCGATGCCTCAGGCACAAGGATAGGATGTGTACTTATGCAGAATGGGAAGGTTGTTACTTATGCATCACGATAGCTAAAGAAGCATGAAGAGAACTACTCGACTCATGATTTGGGAATTGGGAGCAGTTGTTTTTGCACTGATGATTTGGCGCCACTACTTATATGGAGTGACAATGATAGTCTACTCAGATCATAAGAGCCTTCAGCATTTATTCACACAGAAGGAGCTTAACATGAGACAGAGGCGATGGGTCGAGTTTCTGAAGGACTACGACATCGACCTCAGGTACAAGGAGGGCAAGGAAAATGTAGTTGCTGACGCCTTGAGCCGTAGAGCTCATTCTTTATTTGCCATGACAAGAGACAACAGCCTCATCGAGGAGGTACGTTGTGCTCAGGAAAATGACCAGTACATGAAGACTATCAGGCAACAGTTGACTGACGGTATCTTTGAGAGACATAAGTATGATTTTGTACTTAGTGAAGACGGGTTAATCAGACTGAATGGCCGTTTGTGCATTCCAGAGTCCAGCCCCGACTTGAAGGAAAAGATACTTCAGGAAGCTCATTGCTCATCCTTATCAGTACACCCAGGGTCATCGAAGATGTACAAGGATCTGAAATTACATTTCTGGTGGAGTGGTATGAAGAAAGATGTTGCAGAGTTTCTGGCCAGATGTATGACGTGTCAGAAAGTGAAATTTGAGCACCGGAGACCGGGCGGTTTAGTACAGCCGATGCCCATTCCATATTGGAAGTTCGAGGATATATCCATGGATTTTGTAGTAGGTCTTCCACAGACTAGAGGAGGTGCTAACATGATATGGTCATCGTCGACAGACTGACAAATGTAGCTAAGTTCATTCCTATCAAGGACACATGGAAAGTTCCCAAACTGGCGGATATTTTCCAGAGAGAGATCATTAGACACCACGGTGTACCTAAGTCTATAGTGTCAGATAGAGATTCAAGGTTTGTTTCCAGATTTTGGCAGCAGGTTCAGGAGGCATTGGGTACGAAGCTGAAGCTAAGTACAGCCTTTCATCCACAGACAGATGGACAGAGTGAGAGAACAATTAAAACGTTAGAGGACATGCTTAGAGCTTGTGCCTTGGATTTCCAGGAAAGCTGGATAGATCGACTACATCTGATCGAGTTTACATACAACAACAACTATCATGCATCCATTCAGATGCCACCATTTCAGGCATTGTACGGCAGACCATGCAGAACACCACTATGTTGGGACGAGACCAGTGAAAATATCATCTTAGGGCCAGAGTACCTAGACCAGATGAAAGAGGATATTGTGCAAATACGCAAAAACATGAAGATAGCCCAGGACAGACAGAAGTCATATGTTGATGTCCGTAGGCGGGACCTCGAGTTCGCAGTAGGCGATCGAGTCTTCCTTAGAGTTTCACCTATGAAGGGGGTTTTCAGATTTGGCAGAAGGGCAAGCTTAGCCCGAAGTATGTAGGACCATACCTTATTACGGAGCGAGTGGGCCCATTAGCTTACAGGTTAGATTTACCTATTGAGCTTGGGTGAGTGCACAACGTGTTTCACAATTCACAGCTAAAGCAGTATGTGCCTCACCTGTCACATATCTTAGAGCCCGAGACACTCGAGCTAGATCCTACACTTAGATATGAGGAGACCCCAGTTCGCATTTTAGACTCCAAGACTAGGGAGACCAGGAACAAGACCGTTAGAATGGTTAAGGTTCTGTGGTCAAACCACGACATTGAGGAGGCGACATGGGAGTTAGAAGACTCCATGCGAGACAAGTATCCTACACTTTTCTCTTAGTTTTGTGTATACTTTAAGGGGGGTAGCGCACCACATGCGACTTGCATATCTGCGGTCTATCTTGGTTTGTGTTTGGTTGTTTGTTGTGTTTGATTGTTGTGCATGTGTTCTATGTAACACTTGGTATTAAGTGAATGATTATTGATATGTCCTATGTGACACTTGGATGGTTATTGCTGTGTTCTATGTAACACTTGAATGGTTAATAAAGGTACACTTATTTACTTTACCGTATATTCATTCCTATCGCAATCACACAAGAGATTTACTGCCAAGGGTTTACGCCTCTGCACTCTGTAGGACTGAGTGTTTTGGTATTGCACTTGTGCAGTGATGACCTAGTGGGATAGCTAGGAAGTTGGGACACTTATTTGCTTTACAATATTTATTCGGTTACTTATGCTACGATTACACTGATTGCCATGAGCAAGGTTATGTGTATGTACGAATTGCATACACTCAGACTACTGATGGATGTAGAGGTGTCAATATAGTATTGACACCCAGGAATAATAAGCATACAGGGAATAGATACGAGGAACTTGATTCCATTGGATACGTAAGTAGAAGTTATGACTTCGGGACAAGTTCCTTTTAAGGGGGGTAGACTGAAATACCCCTAACCTTTAAATATTTAAATAAAGGGAAATATAAATTGTTTGGGGGATTATTAAACCCTGATAAAAGTATATAAACAGTTAGGCGTTAAAAACGCTCCTAAACTCCTTAAGGTCAAAAACGAGCGTTAAAGCCCGACCTTAAGTTAACCAAGTTATATAAGCTATAAAACTCATATGAAGTTAATCAAGGATCATTTTATGATCTTTAAAAAACAAGTCCTCAGTTAGAACTGGGTAAAAATACAATATGCCCGGGAGTTCCCTTAAGGGCCCTTAAGGCCCGAAAGTCCCGGAAATACTTTATAAAGTAAAGTAAAGCATTACACTTCATTCTAAATGCACTATAACACTTTAATAAACATATAAGATGAGTTTATCATGCTAAATTCACAGTTAAACACATAGTGCTCGGAAGTTCCTGATGTGGGCCCCACAAAGGCCCGGGAATGCCCCGGAGGAGTGCCGAGGTGGCACGAACTCCTATATAATTCATTCTTAGAGTCCCTATCATTAATATTCATCATTATAAATAGAATTCTTGAGCTACTTTCTCAAAAATAAACAATGTACTCGGACGAATTTCTTAACGCTCCTTTTTGCCCCGGGAGTGTCCCGGTAGCCCAGAAATTGAGTTATGAGTTGATATAACCCCATATAACCAAATGTAACACCTTAACATATTATTATTGACTATAAAAAATGTTTATAAACACTTGGAACTCATAGCGACTACTTAATTTCCAGAAAACCCTTAAAGCACAAAACGCACCTTCGGGTGTCACAAAAACGCGTTCTACGCAATTACCTTGAAGTTTTTGAGGAGCCACGATTTGATAATATTAAAATGGGATAAATTTACCATCTAAATCAATTAATGCCAGTACTAAATTCATTGTACAAGTGGGGGAGATTTTTGGATCGAAAAGGTACCTAAAATCAGCATTTTTACCTTAAAACTTTCATCTTTTACCTTAGTATAAATGTACCAATTAAATGTTGGGACTTATAACATGTTATAATATGGTCTTATTAAAATATAGTGTGACAGGAATCAAGTCAAAAATCAACTCCAATTGGTCACCATAGGGGCCGATTTTTAGGGTCTCATTTGACTAGATTTTGGCAAAAATAATGCCTTATGGAATGGTGACTCATCCCTACATGTGCCATATGTTATAATGTCAAATAATCCCAGCCAAGAGAGGCTCTCCATTACCGTATGCCTGGAAGGAAACAACAAAGAAGATTAGTATTTGAAAAGTAATGACATTAAATATGCTAACTAGATCTACTTCTGTACAATGCTATAAACAAATAAATCAACCCATGTTCTACCTCATGTGCTGCCGATTTATATACAGGAGAGAGGAGGTATGATTGTTGTTAAATTAATCAAAGATAGACAAATACCTAACTAAGCTTAATCCTATGTCTAGTATAAACAAAACTAAATGGACTCCTACAACCTATGTGCCGTAAGACTACAAGGATTTAGAGCTGCCTACATCCATTATGGCCGAACACCTGCAAGAATAAAACAAGATTAGCATCAATAATCAAATCATTAAATGCTAAACAATTACCATGCGTAACTTCCTATATGATAGACTTACTAATTAACTCTTAATTCCCTCCACATGTGGCCGAACAACAAGCTCAATAATGAGCATTTTATGGAGCCATGAACCAAGTAATTAACTAATGAAAGGAGCCTGCCTAGCATGCTTAATCAATTTGATCAAATAAACAAATACCAAACTAGATTTTGATTCCTTTCATTCCTTCCTTAAGGACTTACGTGAGCATTCTATCCTTCCTTGCTCACTCACCGAATTGGTAAGTCCTTCTACTCTCTCATTTCTTCTTCCTTTGCTAAGTTAATTCCTTAGAGCTTCAAAGCTCCATTAATGGTGCTCTAAGTTCTAACACCATTTTAATGTAATTTCTAGTTAATTCTCCTAAGTCTTGAAGCAAGAATCATCCTAACAATCCTACAAGAAATCGCCAAGCTTTGGTGTTCCAAGGAGGTTCCTAGATTCAACAACAATACAAGGAACAACAAGATCAAGTTAAGGTATAATTTTATGTTGAAAAATCCTAGCAAATTCCTTAAGGTATTTCCAAAAATTCTAGGCTTCTAAATCTATATTCTCTTCATTATTTCATGAAGGAAACTTGGATCTACAATCATCCCAAGGTGTACCAAAAAATACCATGTTAAATTCCTAAGGTAAACTCTTGTAAAATTACTCCAAATCTTATTTATAAATCCTTGTTAGAAGTCTAACGAATGGATCTCCTAAATATGTACAAGGAGGCAGAATTCTCTTCATCAAAATAGCATTTGGAGAGCTTGGAATTCAAGGAGAAATCAAGTACAAGAATTGTCATGATTTAATAAGTAAGTTTATATAATTAAGGTTATTAAGTTTAAGTTTGATTTAAGCTTCAAACTTTGGTATACAAATTTTGTATAACCTCTAAATAAATTAAGGCCGAAATTATTTGGGTTATATTGTCAAGAAAATAATTTATAACATATAAGGTAAGATTATTACCTTAAGGTATAAAAATGGTCACAAAATTTATTTATGATGCATAATTTATTAGGCCAAATATCCTGGGAGAGAAATGCTTCATTTTGTGCTTATAATCATTCTAAGTCATTAACATAATTTTTAGAAGTGTTATATGGCTTATATACATTTATATGTACATATTATAAAGTTTAAATCAAGTTTTAAAAACTATATAGTAAAGTATTATTAAGGCCGAGAATGAAATGTGTTAATTGGTGATTTTTGAAGTATATAAGTATATTAGCTTATATTATAAATTTTGGGAACATTAAAAATAGCTACAAGTATTTAAATGGCTAGTTTAATAAGTTAGGAGGTTAAAATGTAAATTTTGAAAAGTTTAGGGTACTAATATTAATTGCCAAGGACTAATGGGTTAATTTGGTGTATTAATAATATAATATAAGGTAGGAATTAGTATTATGAATTTTGGTGAATTTAAATAAGTGTTTAAGTGTTGAAATAACATTTTATAAAGTTGTGGGGCTATTTTGTAATTAATGGAAAGATTAGGGTTATAACCGAGACTACATATGATTTTATGGGTATATTAAAGTATTAACTATGAAATTAAGTCTGGTCAAAGTGTTGACCAAAAACTTTGGGTTAAAATGATTTATGACATAAAATATTAAGTTTATAAAAGTTTTGGGGTGAATATGTAAATTATAAAAGTTTAAATTGAAAACCAAAAATTAATTGGGGCGAATATGTAAATTATAAAAAATAAGTGTTCATTTCGGTATTTAAGGAAATTGAATATTAAAACTATAGTTTATAAGGTTAATATGTAACTTATATAAAGTTTTTGGGGTTAAAATGTAATTATAGAAAATATATGTTGAAACCGAAATATAGATGTGGTTATATGGTAATTTTTGAAAGTTAATATGCTTAACTTATAATTACCGAAAGTTAATGTGAATATTTGGCAATTTATAAAAATTAGAATACTCCATTTGTAATTACCGAAATATTAAGTGCTTAAATAGTAAATTATAAAGTTATATGGTTATTTGGTAATTTATAAAGGTTGTTGGGTATAAAATATAAATACCGAATTAAAAAGGATGGTTTTGTAATTTAATAAAGAAAGGAATTAAAACTATGTATTATGCTATAATATGGAATATAATATAAAGTTTATAAAATAAAGGTGGTTATAATAAAAATAACCAAATGGTATAATATAAAGAATAAGTGGAAATAATTATGGGTATATGATTAAGGAAATAGAAATATGCTACAAGGTAGAAATTCATTATCACACGTGGATATCACATAAAATAACGAACTATTGAGCTACCTAGAGTCACTGTTAAAATAACAGAGGAAAATAAATAACATACAGAGTTGGTATACAACAAGTATAAACTCTACAGTGACAGTACTGTAATATTTAGTGGACAGTCATATTAATATTACCCGTTATTGCATGTATAAATAACAGCGTACGGGAAAGAATTACTAGAGTGTGAATAGTCAAGCTAGCTGTTACTACGGTGAACGGTATGTTCATTGTGTGGTATGAATGTCCTAAGGATTTTCCTAAGGTCCAGACGTGTGTGCTTAATTGTTAAGAACGATATCTGTGATTTTATGTATATTATTTTGTATACTGTATTGCTCAACACTATTGCGTTTTATTTTACGCGAACGTCTTATGACTGGAAGTTTATACGTCTAAACTGGAAAAAAAACTAACTGACCTTTAGGTATTATTAAACCTAACTGATGGTCAACTGTTATAGTCTTAACTCAAGGATTGGATATTGTATCATTGACTAAAGGGCTAACTTAAAGAGAGGAATCCAGACTGTTTTGACTTTCTGGTTGCGCATCGTGATCACTACGAGAGACTTCAATGGGGAGTCACTCACGGGAATCCATTGTCCACATTCGACGATGGCGGAGGGCACTACCGTTGGTGCACAGGTTCGACCGGATCGGTCAATTATCCAGGGCCATAAGGTCAGTTGGTAACGGTTCCATTGGAACCCAGGGGACTACAGTCCATTATTAAGTTACTAAGGGTTGTCTTAACATGACGCCTAAGGTGGAATTTATTTGGAAAAGTTTAAGTGATTGGTTTAAAGGATAAGGGCCAGGTGGCCAACTAACAAGTACAGTTAAATAATACGCGTATCTTGTTTGGTTATTGTTATGGATTATTGGTGTTTGATTATCTGGTTGTTGTGTGCTATTATGCACTGATGTTGCAGGTGAACTGTTGTGTGATTGTTTAATATCTACAGTTATTACTGTTATTATTGTAAACCGGTATTTCATGTAAAGAATCTAATTTCAAGATGGCTAAAATGACTTAAGGAATCTAGATGACTTAGGACTACATTTAGCATACCAGCATTTCGATTGTTGAGCCCTTCAATGGGCAAAACATTTCAGGTTACTGAAGAAGACACAAGCCGGAGTGCGGGGAACAGGGTAGCTGCTGTGTTTTAATAAACACTTGTAATTTTATTACGTTCTGTTTTTTTGGAGTTTGTTGTATTCAGTTAGTTGCTCATTTAGTTTTGATTTGGTTTGTAATAATTAGAGTGCTCAGTATCTCTTCATCACAGCGTGAGGAGTTGAGATTGTTGGAAGGAGTAAGGATGCCTTGTTACTCACAAGGGTGAGTAACGGCGTGTAACACCAAGCTAGATAGTTTTATTTTCCGCTGCGATTTATTATTTATTATGCTACGACTTGCGACGTTTTTTTAACAGGTTAGGATTAGGGGTGTTACAAAAGATATAAGATCTCGGGACTTCCTCTTTGCCTAAAAGGCGTCATTTAGTTTGGGGCCAATGGCCGGGCATCAAATAATGATAAGAACTGACCAACGATCTATGTAGGCTGGTGGCATCATTAGAGTCTAATCCCGATCCGAGAAAAATACTCTAGAGATCTCTCTGCGCAGCCAGTTAGTCCGTGACTAACCTGGACTGAAATACCCCGTAATTAAAAATAGTGATTAATTAGGCTAATGAATAATTTAGAAGCTTAATTAAGTATAAATAATCACAAGGGAACAAATCCCGAAGAAAACGGACCCTTAAAACGGTTTAAAATCACTAACGAACCTTAAAGCGCGTTTTTCGAGGTAACCGGGAAAACGTGTCTTTAAGCGGGTAAAATAGACTCGTAACAATTTTGGTCAACTAAATAATCATTAATAAATATTAGTGAAGCTTTAGAACCAATAAAATCAATAAAACGAGAAATTAGTAAAAACTGTCAAAAACGGGAAGTTGTGGGGTAGAAACATAAATAGACCAAACTTATGTGTCCACTTTTAAAATAAAAAGTAAAGTTGTGTGTGTGTGTGTGGTGCCAGCCGGCCCCCTATCCCCCTCTCTCACACTCACTAACTCCTCCTTATTTACAAAACTACAAAACTAATAAAGTAAACACTCACCTACTTTATTCTACCTCACACTCTCACACTCTCTCTCCTACTCTCATTTCTCCCCTCACGTAACAGCACCCATCTCCCTCCTCTCTGATTTCTTTCCTTCACCAAACCGACATCTATGGAGTTTAAGCAAACCCAAACAAATACTCCCTTCTCTCCTCTTGAAACTCCCTCAAACCTCTTCCAAAAATTATAAAAAGTACACCATTGTCTTCCGATCCTCAAGAGCAACATTTCCCTCTTTTCAAAATCCGGAAAAGAGCATTTTCGTTTTTATGGGTATGCCCCATTTGGAGCTTCAAGACTACCATTATCACCACCTCCTTCTCCTTGTTCTATTGAGGTAAAAATCTTCTTGAAACTCCATCTTTTTCTAGCTCTTAAGGGCAAAACGAAATTTGAAGTTAAACTCTTGCTTGCTTCTTTATGCTAGCCGATTTTGGCCTCATTGGTGGAGTTGGAAACTTGTTCTTGAGCCACTCCAAGCTTTATTTGCACCCTTGGAAGGTAATATAATTTCTAAACCCAAAAACCTATATTAGAACTTACATAATGGTTAGGGTTAGTTAGAGTATTAAAATGGTGTATATGGATGGGTTGTAGTTTAGATTGTGGAGTGCTGGAACCGGTGAGAAGAGGAGAAAAGGAAAGAAGAAGGAAGAAGAAGGGAGAAGCTAGTAAAGCAACAAGGTAAATCACATTCTCTTGTGTAGTTTAGTAATGTGTAATGTAACAGATTTTTAGAAGTGAAAATTGGTATTGTAAAATGGTAGTGTATTGGTAGTGTAATGGGTAGGAGGAAACAAATGTTTTAAACCCTTAAAAGACAATTAAAAACTATCACAAACTATTTTGGGATTGTAGTGTTGAGTGCAGGAATTTTTATGAGTGTTTTAGTATTGGTAATTGTGTATGGGAGCCTTGTATATGAATGCTATTGAAAACAGGTGGTGTGGACCATTAATGTGTGAATAAACAATGTGGTGAGAGTATAAAATTATAGGGGAGGTCATGGCAAAATTTATCTAGGAAAGAACACCTAAGAGATTAGAAACTAGGTGAATGGCATGTGTTGTAACAGATTTTGTTTGAGGAAGGTGGAGGGTAAGTTGAGAGAGATAGATAATGTATTCTAAATGCATTAGGAGTGTTAGAAATGTCAATAGAAGAGGGAGATGTAGAAGAGGAGTGTAAATGTCAAAATCTGTAGCAAAATACATTAAGGAAGAAAGCAATGTAAGTGTTGAATTGGAACTTAGAAAATTGTGTATAAGTTAGAATAGAATTGTGTGATGAATTAAGAGGTGAATTAACATGATTTAGAGTGTTTAAATAGTACTAAAACATGTTAGGATTTATGTAGGAAGATTGGGGAAACAATGGGTGAAATTGGGAAAGAAAAACAAAACCTGTAGCAATGTTCTGACTTCGTCCGACCCAGAGGGTGAGTCGGACGTGGGTCGGACATGGCTTAAATAACAGAACGTAAACATTCTGGAATGGTCCGACCCAGGGCCGTGAGTCGGACATGGGTCGGACAGGCAAAAAATTTTCCGTCGTCAAAGTTTCTGACTCCGTCCGACCCAGAGGGTGAGTCGGACGTGGGTCGGACAGGACTTGGACGACGGAACCGAAACTTTCTGGAATGGTCCGACCCAGAGGTGTTTGGGTCGGACGGAACAGTGCTGGGTCGGACGGGAAGAATTTCAGGGACGTAAACCTACTGGAATGGTCTGACCCAGGGCTCGGGTCGGACGCTGGGTCGGACGACCCATTACTTACAAAAAAAATGTATAACTATAGTAAGTATGTATATATATATGTATGTATACCCACATATACATATGTACATATATACATGAGAATACCATTGTTAAGTAATGAAAAGTAAACAAGTAAAATGTAAGTATAGGAATGCATAGACTTAGTAAGTATGAGTTAGGAAACGTAAGAGTAATCGAATTAAGTTAATGATAGTTAGATTAATCATTCGATTGTATGTATATCATAGGATTGATTTGTGACACCGGAGGACGTTCGGAAACACGTACAACGGTGAACGGTATGAATTCCTCATGCCCCGTATGCTATCTTGGTTACTCTGATTTGTGTGTTGTGTGCTAATTGATCACCAAATAGGATAAATGCACGAATCGGAGTTACTATGCGTACTTGTGAATATGTAGTGTTGTATGTTGTGTATATTTTCTTTAACTCTTAGTTTGTATAATTCATGAAATGTTTGGATGATAATGAATGTGTGTATGTATGATATACTGCACTGTGACCGAATGTTGAATGTGCTTGGACTTCTAACTTATTCCTAACAAGCTAACCAATCTAACTTAAATTGGTAATTAAATTGGAATGAGTAGAAGTCCGATATAGTTTCGGCCACGCGTGAGGATAAGGAGACACAAGAGGTTGGATCCGATTCCTGACTCTTAAACTGGTCTGCGGCCCAAATCCCTTAAGTGGGTAGCATCCCGGATTGGTGAGTCAAGTAAATCCCGGAGGTGGGACGGAGTAGTCCCCAGGGCCGGAGGTCCCGACGACTTAACTTGAGTATAAGCAAGTAAGTAAGAATGAGTAAGTAAAGTAATTGAAAGTAAGTAAGTGTAAGTAAGAGGAAGTAAGTGAAATGAGTAAAAGAGTAAACAGCATTCCGATTAACCCGGATGCGCAATTTGGCTAACGTTGTGAAGGTAAGTATTGTATGCACTATCGTATTGATGCCTTGAATTGTGCAATGTATTGTAAATGCATGTATGTTGTTTGCAAAACATGTATGTATGAAATTAATGAATCGCATGTTTAGTGGACGTCAAATAGTCGGCGTGCCCTAGCTAGCATGCGGTATATGCGGAGTTCATGCGCAGCTTTTGCTGAGCCCCTAGGGGTGATGTTTTTACTACACGCAGGTACAAGAGAAGGATGAAGGCTGTGGAGTGTTGAAGCTCGTTTCCTTTGATTTCTTTTGAATGTTAACAATGAATTATGATTGGTGTACTGAGTAGTACATGGCTATAGCTTTTGATTAGCCGGTGTACCATGGGGTACACCTTTTTGGATATTGGGAAAGGCTTATGATTGGTATAGATGAGTTGAGGTTAAAACTCATTCTTTTGGGAGTATTGGAAAGGGATGTAATTATACGCTTTAAATACTCGGTGATCCGGTAAAGTAAGGATGTTATCTTTTGTATTTGGTATGCAATATAGTAGCTCGGTACATTATGTTCATCAGACCGTGACTGTAAGTAGAATGAGCCTAGCTAGCCGTATGGGCGGTTAGCGGCGTTGTATCACCCGCCGTAGTAAGTAGTAATCTTCCGCTGCGTATTGATAGGAATTAGAGGATGATTGGACGGTAAGCATAGGATTAGCGGTTGGGGTGTTACAAAAAGTGGTATCAGAGCGTAGTTACGCTCTGATGTCCATAAGTACCGAGCATAGGGGATTACCGGGTTAGGATTTCAACCGCCTTAAGACAGATACTCAGAAACCTAACTAGGAACTACCGTTGTTAACAACGGATACCCTTGACGTTCTTAGGAACGATACCTTATTTAAATTCAAGACCTTTGAGTCATATCTTGCGGAGCCTAATGTAACTGCTAAATGTTCAGATGTCAGGAAGAGGTCCAGGTCACCCTAGAGGAGGGGGCAATGACGGACCCGGCACGCAGACGATAGCTGAAATCGTCACTGCCACGGTAGCGCAGATGCTACCCCAAGTAATCCAAGCTATGTAACAAACTCAGCAAAATCAGCAGACACAAGCGGGGCCAATCCCTCCCCCTCCACCCAGAGAAGTAAACTGGGTAAAAGCTATCGCAGATCTCCGTCCTCCCTGCTTTAGAGGCGAGAGCGATCCTGCAAAGCTAGAAGCCTACATCTCCGAAATGGAGACTGCTTTTGAGACCCTCGAAGCTCCTGCTGGAGTTCGAGTGAGAGTAGCTGCTTACTACCTCAAGGATGCCGCTATGGACTGGTGGAAACTAGTCAAGCACGAGTATGTCAGCGACCCCACCTTCGATTGGGAGTCCTTTGCCGCTATCCTCTGATCCAAGTACTATCCGGAGCATGTAAAGACTAAGAAAAGGCTAGAGCTAGACGCCTTGAAAATGACAGAGAAGATGTCTGTCGACGAGTACTACCGCACTTTTACCTCCATCCTTCGTCTTCTACCTGACTTAGGATACACCGGCCAGGTGTTGGTCGATCGCTTCTATGGCGGTCTGAGCCATCGCCTTCGGTACGGAATGGGCTACACCAGATTTACCTCCCTTCAGGTAAATAACGGTTAACCCTTAATACCATTTCAATTCCTTGAATTCCTTGAATCTCTTCTTTATCCGTTCTTAAATAAGAATCCCGGCTAATACCTGAAACTTCAGGAGTGTTATCACGCGGCCTCTCGCGTTGAGATCACTTGCCAACTACGGGATGAAGAAACCGCGTTGAAGCGCAAGGCAAACAATAAGAACACAAGTGCCGAGGAGCAGAACCAGGGTAAAAGCTGGAAAAAGAAGAAAGGGAAATTCTTTCATCAAACTCAAAAGAACTTCCCAAGTGAGAGCAGTGCCCATGCTGAGCAGGGCAAACCAGTTGAGCTTCTTCAACTAGGTTCTTCTGCACCGGTGGCAGCTAAGCCACTGAGATCACACCCACCAAAGGGTAAACTTCTATTCCTAAATCGTATTCATACAAGCATTATCTCTAGTATATCCACGCACACATGTGCTAACCCTCTAAACCTTAGGTTCTGGCTCCGGTTTCACCAAAACCTTCTCCGATGGCCGCACCTATGTGTGCAGGAAGTGCATCCAAGACCATCCCGGCAAAGACTGTTATGTGAGAGAAATCAAGTGCTACAACTGTCAGAAACCAGGACACGCGGCCAACAGATGCCCAGAAAATGCTAAGTCGAAAGGGAACTTCCAAAGCTACAAGCAAAGGGAAGGCAAGGAGGTTGCATCTGGCGATGCACCAGCCCAGCAAGCACCACAGGGACAGGGATCCCGGGGTCCTCCGAGGGGCGCACCCCAGAGGCAGCCTGTCTTGCACGTCATAGACCGTGATGGGTCCGGTTCTAAGTCCGGCCTAGGTAATTAATCTAAACCTTGAATCCTTGAAAAGCATGTCCAAGTATTAGAGTAACTGTGTGAGTGAATGCATAAGTAAATAAATTGAAGTGTGTATTAAGCATGAAATGAAGTAGTTGAGACTAGTACTCACTGTAGATGAAATTTATAACCATAGGAAGCTTTAGTATCTGTTATCCGATACCGGTAAACCTGAACCAAGAAGAGATCGACATCACCAACCACTACTACACCAACGAACAGTGTCAGGTCATCCGACCAGGTATGATCTTATTAAGGGGATACCTGACACCCGAAGCACAAATCTCAATCATTCGACGATGCAATGAACCAGGAGCGGGTCAAGGAGGATTTTATACACCCAAATTCCCTGGTGGAGCGAAGATGAAGCTGAAGATGATGTGCTTGGGAAAGGATTGGAATCCTTATACCAAGAATACCAAGAGACACGAACAACGACGATGGAGCAACGCCACCGACACTACATCCAGAGTTTCAGACACTCGTCACACAATCAGTAGAACTTGCACAACAAGCAAACACGATCCAATCCCCGCACTTGAGGCAGACCTCTGTATCGTCAACTTCTATGAGAAAGAAGGACGACTTGGGTTACACCAAGACAAGGACGATACAACGGAATCTCTGAACAGGAGTGCCCGTAGTGTCTTGGTCCATTGGTGATGACGCCGTATTCCTGTACAGCGAGCAGAAGCGTGTGGACCTCGCACAGAAACTGGTATGAGATTAGGAGATGTCCTAATCATGGGTGGAAAACTCTAGGATGCTGTATCACGGGATCAACAAGATCAAGCTGAATACGGCACCACCGGCAATAATCAATGCCACACACATGAAACCAGGACGCCTGAACCTCACCTTTAGAAAGTATTAAATCCATAGTATCATGTAATGTATTAGTAACGTGATTAGAGGCACGGTTTGTATGATGGTGGTTTATCAAGAGCAGTGTTGATTTAATCCACTTGTGTCCACCATCAAAACTTATCCAATTGTGAATTCAATAGGTTGTGGACTCGGTACCGAAGGTATCCTGAGTATCTCACCGAAGCACAAGCCAGCAGAAGCGGCACCATCTTAACGGGAACCTCCCAGTGAACGGCATTGATGCCAATGTTTATTCGACTCCGGCGCCTCTCACACTTTCGTATCACCATCCTTTGTGAAGAGGTTAAAGCTAGATGCGGATGAGCTACCAAATTTGTGGTTACTCTCCCATCGAAGGAGCGAGTAAAGTGCACCAAATACTACCAATCAGCCACCATAGAAATCAAAAACGAAGCGTTTCCCATTTCCTTCATCGAGTTTAATGGATTGGGATTCGACTTAATCATTGGAATGAATTGGTTGGAGCGGACAAGGGTAGAATCCTCTGCGCCGAGCATCGTTTGCTGCTCAAGAGTCCTTCTGGGGTTACAGTATTTTACCGCCAGAGACCGAGAGGCCTTCGACCACACTCATATCTGCTATGGCCATGTACCGGGAGCTCAAAAAGGGCCACGAAGTATATCTGTGTTATGTACAAGACCTGGAGAGAGATCCAGAGTTCAGTGAAGATGTACCCATCGTATCCGAATTTCCTGATGTATTCCATAAGGAGCTACCCGGCATGCCACCACCGAGAGCAGTGGAATTTGAGATTGATCTTTGGCCAGGTACCGGTCCCATTGCTAGGGCACCGTACCGTATGGCACCTGCTGAAATGACAGAGTTGAAAGAGCAGTTACGTGACTTACTAGACAAAGGTTTATACGCCTGAGCGTATCACCCTGGGGAGCACCGCTTCTCTCGTGAAGAAGAAGGACGGTAGTCTCCGACTTTGCATTGACTACGCGAGTTGAATGCGGTTACAGTCAAGAACAAATACCCATTACCACGCATCGACGACCTATTCGACCAGCTGAAAGGAGCATCAGTCTTCTCCAAGTTCGACCTCCGTTCTGGGTATCATCAAATTGCTATCAAAGAGCAAGACATTGAGAAAACGGCATTCCACACCAGATATGGCCACTACGAATTCACAGTGATGCCATTCGGTTTGTCAAATGCACCAGCAAAATTCATGGACCTCATGAATCGACTATTCAGTGAGTAGTTGGACACTTCAGTTGTTGTCTTCATCGACGAACATACTGGTATACTCAAATCAGCAGAGGAACATGAAAATCACTTGAGGAAAGTGCTTGAGACACTGCGCGAGAACCAGCTGTATGCGAAGTTCTCCAAATGTGAGTTCTGGCTAGATCAGGTATCATTCCTCGGTCATGTCATCTCGAGCGCAGGTATCTCAGTTGACCCTTCTAAGATAGAAGCTGTACGATCATGGCCTAGACCTAAGACTATTACCGACATTCGGAGCTTTCTTGGTCTAGCCGGTTACTACCGGAGATTCGTGAAGGACTTCTCAAAAGTCGCTAAGCCCATGACTACATTGATGAAGAAAGATGCACCGTTTGTATGGACAGACGAGTGCGAGTTATCATTTCAGAAACTAAAGACTCATTGACCTCAGCACCCATCCTTACTCTTCTAGAGGGCACAGAGGGATTTGAGGTATATTGTGATGCATCAGGCAAGGGAATGGGATGCGTACTCATGCAGCATGGCAAGGTTGTAGCTTATGCCTCCCGCCAGCTGAAAAAGTATGAGGAGAATTACCGACTCACGACTTAGAGTTAGGAGCCATTGTCTTCGCCTTGAAGATATGGCGACACTATCTCTATGGGGTAAGCATCACCATCTACTCCGACCATAAGAGCTTACAGTATGTATTCACACAGAAAGAGTTGAATTTGAGACAGAGAAGATGGATGGAGTTTCTTTCAGATTACGACATCGACTTACAGTATAAGGAAGGGAAAGCAAATGTTGTAGCTGACGCCCTGAGCCGTCGAGCACACTCGCTCCATTCGCTACTCGCTTCTTCTAGCTTGGTTGACGAGGTGCGAGACGCTCAGTTGAGCGACCCTTACCTAACCGAAATCAGACAAAATATCGAGAATGGTACATTTGAGAAGAAAAAGTATGACTTCAAGCTACATGAAGATGGTTTTATTCGGTTGAATGGCAGGCTATGCGTCCCCCGAAGCAATGCTGAGCTAAGGGATCCCATCCTGCGAGAGTCACACAGTTCCACATTGTAGCCTACAGGTTAGCATTACTTGAGGACTTGGGACGTGTCCATGATGTATTTCATGTGTCACAACTCAAGAAGTACATTGCTGATCCTTCTCATGTCTTAGAGCCCGAGAGACTATCCATTGGCCGACCATGAGATATGTTGAAACTCCGGTGAGAATCCTTGATAGGAAGACCCGAGACATTCGCCATAAGTCTATACGAATGGTGAAGGTCCTATGGTCAAACCATGATGTCGAAGAAGCGACATGGGAATTGGAGGACGCCATGAAGGCTAAGTACCCACAGTTATTCATAGACTAGAGAGTCTAGCAATTAGTAATACGGGTACGGGTCGTACCCCTTTTAAGGGGGGTAGAGCCCTTTCGCTTTTGCATTGCTTCGGGGTAAGCATTGCTTAGTGTGTAGGTATTGTAATAGATTTTGTATGGCACATGTAGTGCAAGTGATTTGGTATGTGTATGTATGTGTAATGTGTATTGCGAATTGTAATGGTGTTGTGTATTGTGGAATGGTATGAATTGAAAATGTTGGATTGTGCATGTGAATTGTGTGATGCTTGAAGAGTGTATGCTTGCAATGTGGAAAGGAAGTAAACACCTCATTGGTGTAGTAAGACACATTAGTGCAATTGGTTTGCCTAATGAGTAGAACTACCTAAACCATTAACCTTGAGCAACTTTGAGGGCAAAGTTTCTAAGGGGGGTAGATTGAAATACCCCGTAATTAAAAATAGTGATTAATTAGGCTAATGAATAATTTAGAAGCTTAATTAAGTATAAATAATCACAAGGGAAAAAATCCCGAAGAAAAATGGACCCTTAAAACGGTTAAAATCACCAACGAACCTTAAAGCGCGTTTTTCGAGGTAACCGGGAAAACGTGTCTTTAAGCGGGTCAAATAGACTCGTAACAATTTTGGTCAACTAAATAATCATTAATAAATATTAGTGAAGCTTTAGAACCAATAAAATCAATAAAACGAGAAATTAGTAAAAACTGTCAAAAAACGGGAAGTTGTGGGGTAGAAACATAAATAGACCAAACTTATGTGTCCACTTTTAAAATAAAAAGTAAAGTTGTGGTGTGTGTGTGGTGCCAGCCGGCCCCCTACCCCCCTCTCTCACACTCACTAACTCCTCCTTATTACAAAACTACAAAACTAATAAAGTAAACACTCACCTACTTTATTCTACCTCACACTCTCACACTCTCTCTCCTACTCTCATTTCTCCCCTCACGTAACAGCACCCATCTCCCTCCTCTCTGATTTCTTTCCTTCTCCAAAACGACATCTATGGAGTTTTAAGCAAACCCACACAAATACTCCCTTCTCTCCTCTTGAAACTCCCTCAAACCTCTTCCAAAAATTATAAAAACTACACCATTGTCTTCCTTTCCTCAGAGCAAATTTCCCTCTTTTCAAAATCCGGAAAAGAGCATTTCGTTTTTATGGGTATGCCCCATTTGGAGCTTCAAGACTACCATTATCACACATTCTCCTTCGATCTTCTCCATCAGTTTCGTTTTATTATAAAAATGATAAAACTCTTTCTGTTTTCTAAGTCTTTGCAAATTCTTGGCATTGGCAAAGCGAAATTTGAAGTTAACTCTTGCTGCTTCTTTATGCTAGCCGATTTTGGCCTCATTGGTGGAGTTGGAAAACTTGTTCTTGAGCCACTCCAAGCTTTATTTGCACCCTTGGAAGGTAATATAATTTCTAAACCCAAAAACCTATATTAGAACTTACATAATGGTTGGGTTAGTTAGAGTATTAAAATGGTGTATATGGATGGGTTGTAGTTTAGATTGTGGAGTGCTGGAAACCGGTGAGAAGAGGAGAAAAGGAAAGAAGAAGGAAGAAGAAGGAGAAGCTAGTAAAGCAACAAGGTAAATCACATTCTCTTGTGTAGTTAGTAATGTGAAATGTAACACGATTTTAGAAGTGAAAAATGGTATTGTAAAATGGTAGTGTATTGGTAGTGTAATGGGTAGGAGGAAAACGAATGTTTTAAACCCTTAAAAGACAATTAAAAACTGTCACAAACTATTTTGGGATTGTAGTGTTGAGTGCAGGAATTTTTATGAGTGTTTTAGTATTGGTAATTGTGTATGGGAGCCTTGTATATGAAGCTATTGAAACAGGTGGTGTGGACCATTAATGTGTGAATAAACAATGTGGTGAGAGTATAAAATATAGGGGAGGTCATGGCAAAAATTTATCTAGGAAAAGAACACCTAAGAGATTAGAAACTAGGTGAATGGCATGTGTTGTAACAGATTTTGTTTGAGGAAGGTGGAGGGTAAGTGAGAGAGATAGATAATGTATTCTAAATGCATTAGGAGTGTTAGAAATGTCAATAGAAGAGGGAGATGTAGAAGAGGAGTGTAAATGTCAAAATCTGTAGCAAAATACATTAAGGAAGAAAGCATGTAAGTGTTCAATTGGAACTTAGAAAATTGTGTAAGTAGTATAGAATTGTGTGATGAATTAAGAGGTGAATTAACATGATTTAGAGTGTTTAAATAGTACTAAAAACATGTTAGGATGTATGTAGGAAGATTGGGGAAGCAATGAGTGAATTGGGAAAGAAAAACAAACCTGTAGCAATGTTCTGACTTCGTCCGACCCAGAGGTGAGTCGGACGTGGGTTGGACATGGCTAAAAAACAGAACGTAAACATTCTGGAATGGTCCAACTGAAATACCCCAAACCTTGATATGTTGTAAAAATTTAAACTATGGTATGTAAAGGCTAAAAAGTGCCTTAGAAACGTCAGTGTACAACTTAAACCATAGTAAAAACACATAAAGCACTAAGACACAGCTTGAGCAAAAAACATGCTCTAAGCTTGGAGTGAACTTGGTTAGGACCCAAAGAACCTACCAAGACTAAATAATAGTCAATTATGATTTAACAAGGCAAATTAAGTCCTTAGGAAACTTTGGTAGACAATGAAACCAAACAAAACACAAATAAATACCTTAAAGTCAATAAGAGCAAAAATGTGCTCTAAGCTTGGGATAAATTTGTATAAGACCTAATGGTCATACCTATACCTTATAAATATGATAATGAACATATTAAATCAATTACCAAAGAAAACCAAGCTTGAAAACAAGTTAAAACACAAAAATGTGCTTTAAGGAGTCTTAAAGCACGTTTTTGAAAAATTTTCTTGTAAATGAGTTTGAATGGCTAGATGTCCATCATTACTCCTTAATTAACATTTGTACTATATAGTATCACATTTGGAAGTCTATATCAATGGGAAATCAAAAATTTCACATCTATGTGCCTTGTTTTAGTGAATAGTAACTTTATAAGCTAGTTTGTAACATAGGTTATTATAAGTAAGTTAATTGGTCAACAAAGACCAAAAAACCCTAGACTACTAATGGGGGCCGGTTTTTATGAGGTGAGTCATCACCTTGTAAGTTAACAAACAAATAACAAATACTAAAGCAACTTACTATTTGCTTTATTACATAATATCTTCCAAAAGTAGAACCTATCTTCATTCTCTCATTTCCCTTCTTTTCACATGGTCTCCAACCTCTCTTCTCCTTTCCTTCGGTGATGCTACAGCTCAAGCCCATCTTCAAGCTTTGATCTCTTGTAACTTCTAGCTCCATGGTCCAAATTCAATTTCAAGACCACCATTCTTCTAGTTGGAGCAAGCTCTACACTTCTATCTTTTCAAATCTTCAAAAGCCTCATTTCGGTGCCAAGGAGATTCACCATTGATGGAGCTTGAGCTCACCTTTTCACATATTATTGTTCTCCTTTGCTTCAAGGTAAGGAAACTCAAAGAAAAATGATGTTTCCTTCATTTTGTATGTGTCCAAAATTCACCTCACAATGGTGCTTTTTCTTGCTCTCTTCATAGCTTAATTCAAACTTCAAAGGACTAGGAGGAGTCCTATTGCTACTTAACCAAGCTCTCTTCCGAATTCCAAAGGTAATCATCAATTTTGGTGTTTTAAGACAAATATGTAACCTAGGGTTTAACTATGAGTTGGAGTATAAAACTTAATGCTCATTACCCTTATATGTGTATTGATTAGAAGATTGACAAGTGATAAAAGCCCTTGCCGATTTTCTATCAAGGAAGAATACAGAAAAAACCGTGGGAAGTCTTGAAAGAAAAGAGGTAAATGTGTTAACCTAATATGGTTTAAATGCCTAGGAAAATGAGCTTGATTTGCTTAATAAAATACCTAAGGAGCCAATGGCAAATGAGCTAGTAAAATGCTCTCAAGGAGTTTATTAAGGGCATATGTATTGTTGGGTGTATTTGCAGGTCAAAGGCATTATTTATGTGGGAAATTCAGTGTTTAAGGTTTATGTTATTTAAGGGCCTAAGAGCCATGTTATTTAAGGGCCTAAGTGCCAAGCAATTAAGTTTATGCACTATATTGTGATGTAGTGTAAATTTGGTGAAGTTATGTGTGAGAATACTCTCGATGGATTTTAGGTGTTCTTGAATGAAATAAGGTAAAAACCTAAGTGTTTGGATGTGAGTAAATACAAGAGAAGCTATGGCAAAATTGGAGAATGTGTAAGAAGTTCTAAGTGTTTTAAATAAGTTTTGGTGAACTAGGAAGTGTTAAAGGTGAACAAGTGTTTTACTAGGAAGAAAGCATGTATTAAGGTGATTTAAAGTGCTACAAGGATTTAGGTATTATCTTGGAAGTTCTAGGAATTCAATGTGTGTTTTTGTGGGTGTATTAAAGTCTTGGAGAAGTTTGTTTAAGGTTTAGGTAATGTTGATATCCAAGGAATAAATGATGTTAGGTAAAATGTGGAAAGGAGATTTGGTAGTAAGAAAAGATGTTGAGAGATGATGCTAGGGTGTAGAGGAAACATCTTGGCATAGTGGTCATTATAGGTGAAATACCACTTAGAAAACCAAATGAAAGATGTACAAGTATTAAGAGATTTTGTAAGGAGTTTGTGGAATGATAAAGATAGTTTGGTGGGTGATTTAAGGAATTTAGTACATGGTTAAAGATGTGTTTGAAGTGCCCAAATGAGGTTAGGACATATTAGGATATATGAGGTGAAGTTTGGAGTTAAATGGGCAATGGAAAATAAGGGTCTGGAGCAGACCGACCTTGCGACCGAACTTGCCAAGGTCGGTCGAGCCCAGTTTACCCTGCGAGAATTAGTTTCTGGAATGGACCGACCTTGGGGACCGGACTTGCAAGGTCGGTCGGGCTTGTATTTTGTGTACGAATTAAGTTTCTGGAACGACCGAACATGGGACCGGACTTGGCAAGTTCGGTCGGGCCTGAATTTTCAAAGGGAAGAAACTCTCGGGAATGGACCGAACATGCGACCGAATTTACAAGGTCGGTCGGAGTAGAAATTTTGACGGTAAGTGGTCTGGAATGGACCGACCTTGTGCAAGGTCGGTCGGTAAGGTCGGTCGGACCAAAAACATGGTTTAAGGTTATAAAATGATATGTAATGATGGGGATTGATTAGTAATGATGTTATAAGGTGTTTAAGACATGTTAGGTGAGTTATAATGACAATTTAGGGGGAAAAGATGTATTAAAATGTAAAAGTAAAACAAGTTAAAAAATGAAGTTATATGACTAAGTTAACGGGGAAAAGTTATAAGCACTAGACTTTAAACAATCATGATACCCCGATGTTAATAAAAATACATGTAATGTTATCAGTTGTTCGAGGATTGCTCGAGGAACATAAGTGGACACGATAAAGTGGACTCCGGTGGCAGGTATGGTTTTCTTGCAACCTGTGTCCTACCGGATTACACCGGCTTGTATGCCAATGTGTTTTTCTGTATGTTTGCCACGTTGTAAGATAAAACATGAAATGAGTTTACAGTAATTCATATGTGTGGCGTGTTCAACTCCGATACCATTTAACCTCGGAAGTGTTAACCTTAGCTAACTGAGTCTAGGATCACATGAGAGTTCGATATTCGGTTAAACGACTCAAACATGGGACGTTCTAACCACGGCTATGCGTGTGTTAATTGTGTGATATGTGTATGTGAATGTAGGGATCTCCCTTGTGTGTTTAAACCCAGTTGTAATACTGTATGGTGTGTAGATGTGATAGACTCCATAGTGGGGTAACTAATATCTAAAAGTAAGTATGTATAACAGTAAGGAAGTAGGAATCGGTTGGCGGGGCGTTGGCTGTCGCGGTGTGGGAGTGGTATCCTTCTTAGCCTTACCCTTCTCTCTGTTATGGTTGTTTCCCTCACGGGTTATGATCTCCATTAGCTTATTCCAAAGCTTAGCTATTCTGACTTATGATCGGTTTAGGGGGAACATGTGTTTGTGTGGTGTGTTCGGGCCTCCAAACCCAAACCATCTTAACTTAAGTTACTCGTCCGACTATTAGGACGGTAATGAGTGTTGTTGTTGTCGTATAACGAGCTTACCATGAGGGTGACATCATTCTCTAGGCTCACCAGTGAATTAACAATGTTTGGGTCGGTTCCTAAGAGGACCGTTCCCGTTATGTATGTGATGTTGTTGTAATGCAATTTCTATTGCGATGTTATCATGTGCACGTCGAAACGTGAAAAGTGTTGTTATGTTTTGTTATGTGAGGAATGTTATATGTTGTAAGATATGGAGTGTGTGGATCATGGAAATGAATCCCAGTTTGTGATAAGAGGCGTTTAAGGATAACCCGATTTATGGGTAAGTGTCGTCTATTAAGGAAGTAGCTCCATTAGAGGAGGAACACTCTAGGGATAATGAATACCATGAGTGACTTATCAAGTAAGGATGTATTATCCGTTTGTTGAGCCCATTGAGGCGAAATGTTATGTGTTGTGTGTTTACAGTTGCATGCATGATTTAAATATAATCAACCGCATGCTAAGACGACAATTAGTTGTGCGTGGCCCGGTAGCATGTGGGCTGCGGGATTACCATACCAGCAAAGGTGCTGAGCCCTTTGGGGGCCACCCTTTCTCTTCTTTTCCTATTTCAGGTACAAGAGCTGGAAGCCGTTCGAGAGTAGGACGGGGTAGTCGTTGTACATGGGAAATCATTTAAGTTGTATATATACAGTAGGTGTAGTAAGACCGAAACTGTTATCGGCATCAATTTGTAAATACTTGGTACAGTTGAAGGCGTATGTATGTTGGTTGTTGTTAATGAAAGGTATAGTAATGTACAGTTCTCGGGAATCTAGTCCATCAGACCGGTACAATGTAAATGTAATAGCCTTGTTAGCCACATGGGTGGTTAACGGCGTGTAACACCAACGAGTTAAGTTATGTGAAGTAGTGTACTTTCCGCTGCAGAATGTTGTTATGTGTATGTTGTTGGATGGGGTGTTACAAAAAGTGGTATCAGAGCGAAGTATCGCTCTGATGACTGAATTACCGAGCTTAGGAAGTACCGAGTTAGGATTTTAGTACTTTGGGTTAAGGGTTGAGTGATAGCATGAGAGATACGCTAGTTAGGTATTACCAGTGTGTACTGGAAACCTACAATATCCTTCCCGCCCTCCACAATCCTGTTTATAACTTGGGAAACAACGCCAGAGAGATGGAAGTCCTCTCTTACTCGGGAATACCCGATCTGGCTGTTATTAAGTACCACTGTGTGTACGGAGAACCTGTCATACGGTGGATCCCGAAATGTGGGAATCCCGGAGACGGTTTCCATTGAACAATGTTAACCGCATTTAATAGCGAAGAATGAAGGATCTTGTGTACAGAAGAAAGAATTTCCGGCAACCTGGGTCGACATGCTGAGCAGTCGAGAACAACCAGCTTGCAACGCACCAACCGTGCAACAGGCAAGAAGTGGAATAATGAACCCGAGACAAGTGTCTACGGAACCACAGTTGTTAAATAATACACCAATGGTATACCAACCGACAAGAGAACTACAACGTAGTGCCCAAACAAGAGACAAGTCTCAGTAACCACGACAAATACGTGGAACGGGCTACGAAGAGGAAACAATACAAAGGAAAAGGGGGTCTCCCAGAGTGGGAACACACCTAGTTAATGATTATCATATGAAGACAGTGAGAAGTGAAGTTACCCAGAGAGTTATTATCAAGACAGTAAGATCAGTGAGGGCCAACAAGGCCACTGATGACAGTATGGGTAAAAAAAACAATACCACAACCGGTATTTGTTGAACCGATAGCCAGTTAGCATGGCGCACTTGCCATAGCAAGTGCTGCTATAACAGGGGTGTTCGGAAATTTATAACCACTACAAAGTACTTAGTAAAATACCACGAAGTTAAGTGTGATCATTATAACCATGGAAGGGCTTAACAGCCTGACCCTGTAATTGGACGTACACCAGTCAGCAAGAAGGGCATTGTAGACCATGAAAATTTTCTTTCAAACCCAGATTTATTTCAAACTCTTTTCCTTCAAAACCAGATTTTCTTTCAAACCAACACTTCTTTCTAACCTTCTTTTAAACCAAACCAGTAAAACCAAGGGACAGTTGACAAGAATTCAACAATGGATAAACTTTCCTTCGATTAAGTTCAGGAAGCACGGGACGCATATTGTCACGGGACAATATAAGGGAGTTGACAACAGAATACTTCACCTAGGCGTGTGACGGACACTACGAGTGTACCAACTGTAATGTGGGACGACCGCACTCCGATAGGAGCTTGTGGGCCTGACAGACCTACTTATGGGTTAGTTGGGTAGGTAGCAATGTATCAGTATGGTACCCCACATATGTATACGAGTAGAGTCCGGAACACGGGAAGTAGTCGACTCCGTACTACGGTCAGCAGTATAAATCAAACAAGACTAAGGATTACCATGAATGGTTGAAGTTAAGGAACTCAGTTAAGTTAACGAGACTAAAGAATAGTGAATTCCTTTCAAGGAGATGTTTAAGAGTCAGGAGGTGCGAAGTGCACTAACTGTAATGTAAAGACAATGTATATGTCTTAAGGATCCTCAGGGAAAACATGATAGCTGGAACGGAGACCCAGCCTGTACATGGCAAGCAGATGCCTAATGTGGACACATTAATGTGCAATGAACGGGATGAAACTCCCAGAATGAGTACCTACACTACCAGGAAATGTTGATCTTCACAGGAGGAGATAATAAGCCAGTTAAGAACGCAAACGGCGTGGCTAACTGAGTATACCAATAAGTGCGAACCTGATGTAATGGCATAACTTAGTAACACCCAGGAGCAATCCTTAAAGGGTGTTCGCATCAATAATTATTGCATGAAATGCATGACAGAAGCACAAGGGTTGAAACTAACACCCAGTTTAGACATAAGTTGTCAGGAGACGGACTGACAAACCTAAGGGGCATCCCATGAAAGGAAACGGAATGTAACGACCTTGTCATGGAGCTCAATATAATATCCAAACCATGTAATGTGGTACAAAGAAGTACATGTGTGTGGACAGCCTACAATGAGCGCAGCTCAAGGCAAATAAGGCTTATAAGCCATAAGCAAGATATGTTATATAAATTAGATTGATTGCAGAAGTTTATCTTGTATAAGTGAATAGAGTGGTAAACGAACCACTGCATTAGAGGGGGGATACCTCTCATATATTGTGAGACCGCAGGAGTGGTGGTTATGTGAATCAAGTCAAGAAATATTAAGGATGGACGATATTGTTATTGAAAGAGAGCAGTTAGCTTAGTAACGTGTGTATAAAGTGAAGCACCGAGCTGAATAACGCCGGTTGTGACTCGAGTGATCAACGCTCAAAGAGTATTCAGTAGTCATCCAAAAGAATGACAAACCATAATACGAGTGATGTAACTATATGTGTGGAAGTTAATGTGACAGTAAATACCATGTAAGTTAGTGTTATACAATAATAAGAGCACGGTGCGCAGCAAGCGACCGTTGTATAAGCGCTGTTGAATAATGATGTGGAAGATAAGAGCAGTTATGAATTAAATCAGTGGTGATGCAAGGTAAGTGATGATAAACAAACTCGGCAGTAAGCCAGTAGCCAGTATTATGAGATCGGAATCTCAATGAAACACAGTGTGAATTCCATGCGAATCACATGAGAGATTTGCTGTCAAGAGTTTACGCCTCTACACTCTGTATGACTGAGTGTTTTGGTATTGCACTTACGCAGTAATGATCGAGTGGGATAGCTAGGAATTGGAAACATGTTAATTGTAGTGGAATAATGTTATAATGGCCGATGCATAGGAAATGCAAGGCCGCACCAATAAAGAGTACTTGTACAAAACCAAATGTGGAGACATGATTAACAGCAAGTGACTATAGCAGCACTAACTGCCAAATATCGGTATGGAATATACCCCAAATGTTGTAAATAGCTGAGAGAGCACTACACACTAGGTAGTAGCTCAATCTCAACCGACAGTAAGTCGGAAGGGAACAAGTCAGTCATTGTGAAATACATAGCTGTATACACAGTAAATTGTTATGGAAGTGGATAGAAAGTCTATAACTCACCGAATTCGCTAACGGTAAGAGATACCACGCGTCGGTTGAGAAACCATTGTTACCAAGATGAAGGTGACAATTGGGGATGTACAATACAGTAAGAATAACAAATGGGGCAATTAAGCTCTACAGTTATTAGAGTTTCGCAGCAGAAACTAATGAGCCAGTGATTCAAGTGTTAATGTACATGGTGAACATGAGTGAATGGCTAATTATTAACGCCTAGAAGCCTAACAGGCCAGAATCGAAACCAACTAAGAGTTTGAACAAACTCCAATGAGAATTCTTGGTTTAGGAACTAAACCGCCAGTATGGTTAAGATCCTCTAATCAGAATCCATTGTGTAATAGACCGCGTGGAAGTTAAAACACTTCACGACGGCAGAACATTTTAAGCCAATGTTTAGTGATTGATTACGTGGGCGTAATCCCTTTTAAGGGGGGTAGAGCGCAAAACCACTTAGTGTGTATTACCGTACAAGTGTACGTGACCTATGTTGTGCATAGCACAAATAATTTGTTTTGATGATTGGGTGTGTGTTACGTAAACATACGCATTCATTCATGGTTTAATGGTGGTAATTGTGCACAGAAGATGCGAATACCATTGTGATAAGTGTGTTTATTTGTTAACAGTGGTGTGTGATAATACAAGTGTGGGGAGTAGAGAAACTCCCGGGGAACAAAACCCCGACAGTGTATAAATGTGAAACTGTGTGTTGTATTTTGATAAAATATATGTGTATATATATATATTATATAGTGATTCATGAAAGGGTATGAAACCGACATAGGACCTAGTGAGAATAAGATTCCCTAGGTAACAACATTAAAGTGTATGGAAGTAACTGATAGACGAAGTTCTATCCCTGGAGATGTTATGATCATGACTAGAATGATTTAAAAGATAGAAAATTGGAAATGAGTGATTTATTTGATGCTTGAAAATGAAGTGGGAAGTGGAACTTGATTTGGATGCGATCAAGGGAAGCCGAACACAAATTGGGGTGGAAGGATAGTTCGACACTGATGCTGATCACATTAGGGTTGGATGATTCTTGAAGCTCCCTATAAGTGGTCACAAATAACCACGCTAAGAAAGGAAGCAAAGAGCATAAGTTGGACTTGGAGTTGTATGTGTTTCAAAAAGGATTTTGGATTGGTATTTATAAAGCGTCGATAAATACTTTACATAATTAAAGTTTCTTACTTAACCTCACAAGAAAAAATTTCAAATTTAAGTGATTGTTTTGATCTCCCAAAGGCACGGGGACGGAAGGTGTCCATCGCGACCGGGTTCTGCGGGATCACAGTGTATATCAAAGATATTTTTGATTGCTATACATGCTATGACATGTTGTGTGGTATGTGTAATAAATATTATTTTGACCTTGAGTTCCTAAAGTGTATGCTATTAAGACCTATGAGTCTAAATGTGTTGTGTTACATAGACCTATGTGTCTAAAGGTTGTTATGTTACCCAAGACCAGAGAGTCTAAGGGTTGTTATGTATGTGTAAATGTTGTTAAGATACCCGGACCATTGAGTCCGAGGTTATCTTGTGAATATGTTATGTTATGTATGGATGTGAATGTGTTACCCGGATCATTAAGTCCGAGGTTGTGATGTAAAGTGTGTTTGGTTATGGAAGTTTTATTCTATAAGTAATCCCCGTATTCTAATCCAAGATGTGTGGGAAGTGTAAACTTCGAGGACGAAGTTCTTTTAAGGGGGGTAGATTGAAATACCCCAAACCTTGATATGTTGTTAAACATTAAACTATGGTATGTAAAGGCTAAAAAGTGCCTTAAAACGTCAGTGTACAACTTAAACCATAGTAAAACACAATAAAGCACTAAGACACAGCTTGAGCAAAAACATGCTCTAAGCTTGGAGTGAACTTGGTTAGGACCCAAAGAACCTACCAAGACTAAAAATAGTCAATTATGATTTAACAAGGCAATTAAGTCCTTAGGAAACTTGGTAGACAGAAACCAAACAAAACACAAAATAAATACCTTAAAGTCAATAAGAGCAAAAATGTGCTCTAAGCTTGGGATAAATTTGTATAAGACCTAATGGTCATACCTATACCTTATAAATATGTTAATGAACATATTAAATCAATTACCAAAGAAAACCAAGCTTGAAAACAAGTTAAAACACAAAATGTGCTTTAAGGAGTCTTAAAGCACGTTTTGAAAAATTGTCTTGTAAATGAGTTTTGAATGGCTAAATGTCCATCATTACTCCTTAATTAACATTTGTACTATATAGTATCACATTTGGAAGTCTATATCAATGGGAAATCAAAAATTTCACATCTATGTGCCTTGTTTTAGTGAATAGTAACTTTTATAAGCTAGTTTGTAACATAGGTTATTATAAGTAAGTTAATTGGTCAACAAAGACCAAAACACCCCTAGACTACTAATGGGGGCGGTTTTTATGAGGTGAGTCATCACCTTGTAAGTTAACAAACAAATAACAAATACTAAAGCAACTTACTATTTGCTTTATTACATAATATCTTCCAAAAGTAGAACCTATCTTCATTCTCTCATTCCCTTCTTTTCACACGGTCTCCAACCTCTCTTCTCCCTTCCTTCGGTGATGCTACAGCTCAAGCACCATCTTCAAGCTTTGATCTCTTGTAACTTCTAGCTCCATGGTCCAAATTCAATTTCAAGACCACCATTCTTCTAGTTGGAGCAAGCTCTACACTTCTATCTTTTCAAATCTTCAAAAGCCTCATTTCGGTGCCAAGGAGATTCACCATTGATGGAGCTTGAGCTCACCTTTTCATATATTATTGTTCTCCTTTGCTTCAAGGTAAGGAAACTCAAAGAAAATGATGTTTCCTTCATTTTTGTATGTGTCCAAAAATTCACCTCACAATGGTGCTTTCTTGCTCTCTTCATAGCTTAATTCAAACTTCAAGGACTAGGAGGAGTCCTATCTTGCTACTTAACCAAGCTCTCTTCCGAATTCCAAAGGTAATCATCAAATTTGGTGTTTTAAGACACATATGTAAACCTAGGGTTAACTATGAGTTGGAGTATTAACTTAATGCTCATTACCCTTATATGTGTATTGATTAGAAGTTGACAAGTGATAAAAGCCCTTGCCGATTTCTATCAAGGAAGAACAAAGAAAACCAGTGGGAAGTTCTTGAAGAAAAGAGGTAAATGTGTTAACCTAATATGGTTTAAATGCCTAGGAAAATGAGCTTGATTTGCTTAATAAAATACCTAAGGAGCCAATGGCAAATGAGCTAGTAAAATGCTCTCAAGGAGTTTATTAAGGGCATATGTATTGTTGGGTGTATTTGCAGGTCAAAGGCATATTTATGTGGGAAATTCAGTGTTTAAGGTTTATGTTATTTAAGGGCCTAAGAGCCATGTTATTTAAGGGCCTAAGTGCCAAGCAATTAAGTTTATGCACTATATTGTGATGTAGTGTAAATTTGGTGAAGTTATGTGTGTGAGAATACTCTCGATGGATTTTAGGTGTTCTTGAATGAAATAAGGTAAAAACCTAAGTGTTTGGATGTGAGTATATACAAGAGAAGCTATGGCAAAATATGGAGAATGTGTAAGAAGTTCTAAGTGTTTTAAATAAGTTTTGGTGAACTAGGAAGTGTTAAAGGTGAACAAGTGTTTTACTAGAGAAGAAAGCATGTATTAAGGTGATTTAAAGTGCTACAAGGATTTAGGTATTATCTTGGAAGTTCTAGGAATTCAATGTGTTTTTTTGGGTGTATTAAAGTCTTGGAGAAGTTTGTTTAAGGTTAGGTAATGTTGATATCCAAGGAATAAATGATGTTAGGTAAATGTGACAAGGAGATTTGGTAGTAAGAAAAGATGTTGAGAGATGATGCTAAGGTGTAGAGGAAACATCTTGGCATAGTGGTCATTATAGGTGAAATACCACTTAGAAACCAAATGAAAGATGTACAAGTATTAAGAGATTTTGTAAGAGTTTGTGGAATGATAAGATAGTTTGGTGGGTGATTTAAGGAATTTAGTACATGGTTAAGATGTGTTGAAGTGCCCAAATGAGGTTAGGACATATTAGGATATATGAGGTGAAGTTTGGAGTTAAATGGGCAATGGAAAATAAGGGTCTGGAGCAGACCGACCTTGCGACCGAACTTGCCAAGGTCGGTCGAGCCCAGTTTACCCTGCGAGAATTAGTTTCTGGAACGGACCGACCTTGGGGACCGGACTTGCAAGGTCGGTCGGGCTTGTATTTTGTGTACGAATTAAGTTTCTGAAACTGACCGAACATGGGACCGGACTTGGCAAGTTCGGTCGGGCCTGAATTTTCAAAGGGAAGAAACTCTCGGGAATGGACCGAACATGCGACCGAATTTACAAGGTCGGTCGGAGTAGAGAAATTTGACGGTAAAGTGGTCTGGAATGGACCGACCTTGTGCAAGGTCGGTCGGTAAGGTCGGTCGGACCAAAAACATGGTTTAAGGTTTAAAATGATATGTAATGATGGGGATTGATTAGTAATGATGTTATAAGGTTGTTTAAGACATGTTAGGTGAGTTATAATGACAATTTAGTGGGGGAAAAGATGTATTAAATGTAAAAGTAAAACAAGTTAAAAATGAAGTTATGTGACTAAGTTAACGGGAAAAGTTATAAGCACTAGACTTTAAACAATCATGATACCCCGATGTTAATAAAATACATGTAATGTTATCAGTTGTTCGAGGATTGCTCGAGGAACATAAGTGGACACGATAAAGTGGACTCCGGTGACAGGTATGGTTTTCTTGCAACCTGTGTCCTACCGGATTACACCGGCTTGTATGCCAATGTGTTTTTCTGTATGTTTGCCACGTTGTAAGATAAAACATGAAATGAGTTTACAGTAATTCATATGTGGCGTGTTCAACTCCGATACCATTTAACCTCGGAAGTGTTAACCTTAGCTAACTGAGTCTAGGATCACATGAGAGTTCGGTATTCGGATTAAACGACTCAAACCATGGGACGTTCTAACCACGGCTATGCGTGTGTTAATTGTGTGATATGTGTATGTGAATGTAGGGATCTCCTTGTGTGTTTAAACCCAGTTGTAATATGTATGGGTGTAGATGTGATAGACTCCATAGTGGGGTTCTAACTAATATCTAAAAAGTAAGTATGTACTAACAGTGGTGAGGAATCCGGTTAGGCCGGTCGCGCGTTGTTTGGGAGTGGGTATCCTTCTTAGCCTTACCTTCTCTCTGTTATGGTTGTTTCCCTCACGGGTTATGATCTCCCATTAGCTTATTCCAAAGCTTAGCTATTCTGACTTATGATCGGTTTAGGGGGAACATGTGTTTGTGTGGTGTGTTCGGGCCTCCAAACCCAAACCATCTTAACTTAAGTTACTCGTCCGACTATTAGGACGGTAATGAGTGGTGTTGTTGTTGTATAACGAGCTTACCATGAGGGTGACATCATTCTCTAGGCTCACCAGTGAATTAACAATGTTTGGGTCGGTTCCTAAGAGGACCGTTCCCGTTATGTTATGTGATGTTGTTGTAATGCAATTTCTATTGCGATGTTATCATGTGCACGTCGAAACGTGAAAAGTGTTGTTATGTTTGTTATGTGAGGAATGTTATATGTTGTAAGATATGGAGTGTGTGGATCATGGAAATGAATCCCAGTTTGTGATAAGAGGCGTTTAAGGATAACCCGATTTATGGGTAGTGTCGTCTATTAAGGAAGTAGCTCCATTAGAGGAGGAACACTCTAGGGATAATGAATACCATGAGTGACTTATCAAGTAAGGATGTATTATCCGTTTGTTGAGCCCATTGAGGCGAAATGTTATGTGTTGTGTGTTTACAGTTGCATGCATGATTTAAATATAATTAACCGCATGCTAAGACGACAATTAGTGTGGCCCGGTAGCATGTGGGTGCGGGATTACCATACCAGCAAAGGTGCTGAGCCCCTTGGGGGCCACCCTTTCTCTTCTTTTCCTATTTCAGGTACAAGCGGCAGGGTAAACTGGGCTCGACCGACCTTGGCAAGTTCGGTCGCAAGGTCGGTCTGCTCCAGACCTTTATTTTCCATTGCCCATTTAACTCCAAACTTCACCCCATATATCCTAATATGTCCTAACCTCATTTGGGCACTTCAAAACATCTTTAGCCATGTACTAAAATCCTTAAATCACCCACCAAAACTATCTTTATCATTCCACAAACTCCTTACAAAATCTCTTTTTCCACATCTCACCTAACCATCATATTCCTTGAATATCAACATTACCTAACCTTAAACAAACTTCTCCAAGACTTTAATACATTCCTCAAAAACACACATTGAATTCCTAGAACTTCCAAGATAATACCTAAATCCTTGTATCACTCTAAATCACCTTAATACATGCTTTCTTCCCTAGTAAAACACTTATTCACCTTTAACACTTCCTAGTTCACCAAAACTTATTTAAAACACTTAGAACTTCTTACACATTTTCCAAATTTTGCCATAGCTTCTCTTGTATATACTCACATCCAAACACTTAGGTTTTTACCTTATTTCATTCAAGAACACCCTAAATCCATCAAGAGTATTCTCACACACATAACTTCACCCAATTTACACTACATCACAATATAGTGCATAAACTTAATTGCTTGGCACTTAGGCCCTTAAATAACATGGCTCTTAGGCCCTTAAGATGCATAAATCATAAACACTGAATTTCCCACATTGTATTTGCCTTTGACCTGCAAATACACTCAACAATACATATGCCTTTACTAAGCTCCTTGAGAGCATTTCATTAGCTCATTTACCATTGGCTCCTTAGGTATTTATTAAGCAAATCAAGCTCATTTTCCTAAGGCGTTTAAACTACATTGAGATAGTTTGTTTACCTCTTTTTCCTCACAAACTTCTTTCTTGTTTCCTTGACTAAATTGGCAAGGCTTTTAGTTGCTTGTCAACTTCTAAACATTATAGAAATAATATAATGAGTATACAAGCTTTAAGCTTCATCTCATTGTAAACCCTAGTTACATATATTGTCTTAACACATTAAGGTAGTTGTTTTACCTTGGAATTGGAAGAGAACTTGAATAAGTATCAAGAGAGGACTCCTCCTAGCCCTTGGAAGATTCAAATGAAGCTAAAACAAGCAAGGTTAAAACACCATGGTGAGGTGAATTTTCGGACAACACAAAACATGAAGGAAACATCATTTTTCTTTGAGTTTCCTTACCTTGAAGCAAAGGAGAACAATAATATGTGAAAAGGTGAGCTCAAGCTCCTTCAATGGTGAATCTCCATGGCACCAAAATTGAGTTCTTGAAGATTTGAAAAGAGGGAAATGAGGAGCTTGCTCTAACTAAGACACGGGTAGTCTTGAAATTGATTTTGGAGCATGGAATCATAAGTTACAAGTGAAAGAAGATGAAGAATGAGAGGGGCTGTAGCAAACCGAGAATGGAGCTTGGGAGAGATGAAGAACCGTGTGAAATGAAGAAGAAGAAGAGAATGAGAGGTAAGTAGCTAGCTTTAGATATTTAAGTAAAGTAACTATTTACTTTTGCTATCTTTTCTTATCTTATCAATTAACAAGGGGATGAGTCATCCCATAAGAAAACCGGCCCCCTTTATTACATAAGGGGTATAATAGTCTTTGTTGACCAATTTAATTACTTATAACAACATATGTTACAAACTAGCTTATTAAAGTTACTATTCACTAAAACAAGGCACATAGATGTGAAATTTTTGATTTCCCATTGATATAGACTTCCAAATGTGATACTATATAGTACCCATGTTAATTAAAGAGTAATGATGGACATTTAGCCATTCAAAACTCATTTACAAGACAATTTTTCAAAAACGTGCTTTAAGACTCCTTAAAGCACTTTTGTGTTTTAACTTGTTTTCAAGATTGTTTTTCTTTAGTAATTGATTTAATATGTCCATTAACATATTTATAAGGTATAGGTATGACCTTTAGGCCTTATACAAATTTATCCCAAGCTTAGAGCACATTTTTGCTCTTATTGACTTTAAGGTATTTCTTGTGTTTTGTTTGGTTTAACTGTCTACCAAAGTTCCTAAGGACTTAATTAGCCTTATTAAATCATAATTGAATATTATTAAGTCTTGGTAGGCTCTTTGGGTCCTAACCAAGTTCATTCCAAGCTTAGAGTATGTTTTTGCTCAAACTGTATCTTAGTGCTTTATTGCATTTTACTATGGTTTAAATTGTTCACTGATGTTTCTAAGGCACTTTTTGCCTTTACATACCATAGTTTAATATTTAAACCACATATCAAGGCTTGGGGTACTTCAATCTACCCCCCTTAAAAGAACTTCGTCCTCGAAGTTTACACTTCCCACACATCTTGGATTAGAATACGGGGATTACTTATAGAAATAAAACTTCCATAACCAAACACACTTTACATCACAACCTCGGACTTAATGGTCCGGGTAACACATTCATCCATACATAACATAACATAACATAACATACTTACATGATAACCTCGGACTCAATGGTCCGGGTATCTTAACAATATTTGCACATACATAACAACCCTTAGACTCTCTGGTCTTGGGTAACATAACAACCTTTAGGCACATAGGTCTATGTAACACAACACATTTAGACTCATAGGTCTTAATAGCATACACTTTAGGAACTCAAGGTCAAAATAATATTTATTACACATACCACACAACATGTCATAGCATGTATAGCAATCAAAAATATCTTTGACATACACTGTGATCCCGCAGAACCCGGTCGCGATGGACACCTTCCGTCCCCGAGCCCTTGGGAGATCAAAACAATCACTTAAATTTGAAAAAAAATTTTTTTGAGGTTAAGTAAGAGAACTTTAACTATGTAAAGTATCTATCGACGTCTTATAAATACCAATTCAAAATCCTTTTGAAAACACACACAACTCCAAGTCCAACTTATTCTCTTTGCTTCTTTTCTTAGCGTGGTTATTTGTGACCACTTATAGGGAGCTTCAAGAGTCATCCAACCCTGATGTGATCAGCATCAGTGTTGAACTATCCTTCCACCCAATTTGTGTTCGGCTTCCCTTGATCTCATGATAATCAAGTTTCACCTCCCACTTCATTTTCAAGCATCAATTAAATCACTCATTTCCAATTTTCTATCTTTTTAATCATTCTAATCATAATCATACATCTCCAAGAGATAGAACTCCGTCTATCAGTTACCTCCATTCACTTTAATATTGTTACCTAGGGAATCTTATCTCACTAGGTTCTATGTGGTTTCATACCCTTTCATGAATCACTATATAGTATATATATACACATATATTTATCAAAATACAACACACAGTTGCACATTTATACACTGTCGGGGTTTTGTTCCCCGGGAGTTTCTACTCCCCACACTTGTACTATCACACACAACTGTTAACAAATAAACACACTTATCACAATGGTATTCGCATCTTCTGTGCGCAATTACCACAATTAAACCATGAATGAATGCGTATGTTTACGTAACACACACACCAATCATCAAAACATTTATTTTGTGTTATGCACAACACAAGTCACGTACACTTGTACGGTAATACAAACTAAGTGGTTTTGCGCTCTACCCCCTTAAAAGGGATTACGCCCACGTAATCAATCACTAAACATTGGCTTAAAATGTTTGCCGTCGTGAAGTGTTTTAACTTCCACGCGGTCTATTACACAATGGATTCTGATTAGAGGATCTTAACCATATTGGCGGTTTAGCTCCTAAACCAAGAATTCTCATTGGAGTTTGTTTAAACTCTTAGTTGGTTTTGATTCTGGCCTGTTAGGCTTCTAGGCATTAATAATTAGCCATTCACTCATGTTCACCATGTACATTCAACACTTGTATCACTGACTCACTAGTTTCTGCTGCGAAATTCCAATAACTGTAGAGCTTAATTGCCCCATTTGTTATTCCTACCGTATTGTACATCCCCAATTGTCACCTTCATCTTGGTACCAATGGTTTCTCAACCGACGTGTGGTATCTCTTACCGTTAGCGAATTCGGTGAGTTATAAACTTTCTATCCACTTCCATAACAATTTACTGTGTATACAGCTATGTATTTCACAATGATTGACTTGTTCCCTTCCGACTTACTGTCGGTTGAGATTGAGCTACTACCTAGTGTGTAGTGCTCTCTCAGCTATTTACAACATTTGGGGTATATTCCATACCGATATTTGGCAGTTAGTGCTACTGTAGTCACTTACTGTTAATCATGTCTCCACATTTGGTTTTGTACAAGTACCCTTTATTGTGCGGTCTTGCATTTCCTATGCATCGGCCATTATAACATTATTTCTCCACAATTAACATGTTTCAAATTCCTAGCTATCCCACTAGATCATTACTGCGCAAGTGCAATACCAAAACACTCAGTCATACAGAGTGCAGAGGCGTAAACTCTTGACAGTAAATCCCTTATGTGATTCGCCATGGAATTCACACTGAGTTCCTCATCACATAGTACCTACCACTGGCTTATTGCCCAGTCTGTTTAACATCGCTTATCTTGCATCTCTACTAAGTTTAACTCATAACTGGTCTTATCTGCCACATTATTACTCAATAACATTGATACAACGGTCGCCGGCTGCGAACCGTGCTCTTACTCATTGCATAACAATAACTTACATGGTATTTACTGTCACATTAACTTCCACACATATACTTATATTATTCACATTATGGTTTGTCATTCATTTGGATGACTACCGAATGCTCCTTGAGCATTGATCATTCAAGTCACAAGCCGGTATTATTCAGCTCGGTGTTTCACTTTATACACACATACTACTAAGCTAACTGCTCTCTTGGATAATAATATCATCCATCCTTAACATATTTCTTGGACTTGACTCACATAACTACCGCTCTTGCGGTCTCACAATATCGAGAGGTATCCCCACTCTTAATGCAGTGGTTCGTTTACCACTCTATTCACTTATGTAACATAAACTTCTGCAATCAATCTAATTTACATAACACATTTTATTTGTGGCTTATAAGCCTTACTGCCTTGAGCTGCGCTCATTGTAGGCTGTCCACACACATGTACTTCTCTGTACAACATTACATGGTTTGGATATTATATTGAGCTCTATGACAAGGTCGTTACATTCTGTTTCCTTTCATGGGATGTCCCTTAGGATTGTCAGTCCGTCTCCTGACAACTTATGTCTAATCTGGGTGTTAGTTTCAACCCTTGTGTTTCTAGCATGTCACTTCGTGCAACTCTTGTTGACGCGAACACCCTTCAAGGATTGCTCCTGGGTGTTACTTAGTTATGCTTTTACATCTGGTTCACACTTATTGGTATATTCAGTTAGCCACGCCGTTTGCGTTCTTAACTGGCTTATTATCTCCTCCTGTGAAGATCAACATCTCCTGGTAGTGTAGGTACTCATTCTGGGAGTTTCATCCCGTTCATTGCACATTAATGTGTCCACATCAGGCATCTGCTTAGCCATGGGCAGGCTGGGTCACCGTTCCAGCTAACATGTTTATCCCTGGGATCCTTAAGACGTATACGATGTCTTTACATTACAGTTAGTGCACTTCGCACCTCCTGACTCTTAAGCATTTCGTTGAAAGGAATTCACTAATTCCTTTAGTCTCGTTAACTTAACTGAGTTCCTTAACTTTAACCATTCATGGTAATCCTTAGCTCTTGTTTGACTTTTACTGCTGACCGTAGTACGGAGTCGACTACTTCCCGTGTTTCGGACTCTACTTGTATACATATGTCGGGTACCCTACTGATACATTACTACTTACCCAACTAACCCATAAGTAGGTCTGTCAGGCCCACAAGCTCCTATCGGAGTGCGGTCGTCCCACAATTCAGTTGGTACACTCGTAGTGTCCGTCACACGCCTAGGTGAAGTATTCTGTTGTCAACTCCCTTATATTGTCCCTTGACAATATTCATTCCATGCTTCCCGAACTTAATCGAGGGAAAGTTTATCCATTGTTGAATTCTTATCAACTGCCCTTGGTTTTACTGGTTTGGTTTAGAAGAAGGTTAGAAAGAAGTGTTGGTTTGAAAAAAAATCTGGTTTTGAAAAGGAAAGAGTTTGAATAAATCTGGGTTTGAAAGAAAATTTTCATGGTCTCACAACATCTTCTTACCTTAACCAAGTCTAGCTTCTTGCTGACTGGTGTACTTACAATTACAGAGGTTAGGCTAACAGGCCCTTCCACTGTTATGATGATCTCACCTAACTTCATGGTACTTTACTAAGTACTTGTAGTGGTTATAAATTCCCGAACAGCCCTGTTATAGCAGCACTTGCTATGGCAAGTGCGCCATGCTAACTGGCTATCGGTTCAACACTTACCGGTTGTGGTATTGTTTTTACCCGCACTGTCATCAGTGGCCTTGTTGGCCCTCACTTGATCTTACAGTCTTGATAATAATTTCCTTCGGATGACTTCTCACTGTCTTTACATGATAATCACTAACTAAGGTGTTTCCCATTCTGGAAGACCCCATTTTTTTTGTATTGTTTCCTCTTTAGCCCGTTCCACGCATTGTCGTGGTTGCTGAGACTTGTCTCTTGTTTGGGCACTGCGTTGTAGTTCCTTTGTCGGTTGGTATACCGTTGTTGTATTATTTATCAACTGTGGTCCCGTAGACACTCGTCTCGGGTTTCACTAATCCACTTCTTGCCTGATGCACGGTCGGTGCGTTGCAAGCTGGTTATCCTCGACTGCTCGGCATGTCGACCCAGGTTGCCGGAATTTCTATTCTCCTATACACAAGATTCTTCATTCTTCGCTATTAATGCGGTTAACATTATTCAGGTGGAAACCGTCTCGAGGATTCCCACCTTTCGGGATCTACCGTATGACAGGTTCTCCATACCTTTAGAGGTACTTAATAACAGCCAGATCGGGTATTCCCGAGTATGAGAGGACTTTCATCTCTCTAGCGTTGTTTCCCAAGTTATAAAACAGGGGTTGTGGAGGGCGGGATGGATATTGTAGGTTTCCAGTACACACTGGTAATTCCTAACTAGCGTATCTCTCACGCTATCACTCAACCCTTAACCCAAGGTACTAAAATCCTAACTCGGTACTTCCTAAGCTCGGTAATTCAGTCATCAGAGCGATACTTCGCTCTGATACCACTTTTTGTAACACCCCATCCAACAACAAGCACATATCAACATTCTGCAGCGGAAAGTATATTACTTCACATCACTTAACTCGTTGGTGTTACACGCCGTTAACCACCCATGTGGCTAACAAGGCTATTACATAAACATTGTACCGGTCTGATGGACTAGATTCCCGAGCGACTACACATTATTATCCCTTTCCATTAACAACAAACATACACATACCTTCCAACTGTACCGAGTATTTACAAACTGATGCCGACAACAACCTCGGTCTTACTACACCTACTGTACATATACAACTTAAATGATTACCCATGTACAACGACTACCCCGTCCTACTCTCGAACGGCTCCTGCTCCTTGTACCTGAAATAGGAAAAGAAGAGAAATGGTGGCCCCCAAGGGGCTCAGCACCTTTGCTGGTATGGTAATCCCACAGCCCACATGCTACCGGGCCACGCACAACTAATTGTCGTCTTAGCATGCGGTTGATTATATTTAAATCATGCATGCAACTGTAAACACACAACACACAACATTTCGCCTCAATGGGCTCAATAAACGGATAATACATCCTTATTTGATAAGTCACTCATGGTATTCATTATCCCTAGAGTGTCTCTCCTCTAATGGAGCTACTTCCTTAATAGACGACACTTACCCATAAATCGGGTTATCCTTAAACGCCTCTTATCACAAACTGGGATTCATTTCCATGATCAACACACTCCATATTTTACAACATATAACATCCTCACATAACAAAACATAACAACACTTTTCACGTTTGACGTGCACATGATAACATCGCAATAGAAATTGCATTACAACAACATCACATAACATAACGGGAACGGTCCTCTTAGGACCGACCCAAACATTGTTAATTCACTGGTGAGCCTAGAGAATGAAGTCACCCTCATGATAAGCTCGTTATACAACAACAACAACACTCATTACCGTCCTAATAGTCGGACGAGTAACTTAAGTTAAGATGGTTAGGTTTGGAGGCCCGAACACACCACACAAACACATGTTCCCCCTAAACCGATCATAAGTCAGAATAGCTAAGCTTTGGAATAAGCTAATGGGAGATCATAACCCGTGAGGGAAACAACCATAACAGAGAGAAGGGTAAGGCTAAGAAGGATACCCACTCCCAAACAACACGTGACCGGCCAAACCGGATTCCTCACCACTGTTAGTACATACTTACTTTTAGATATTAGTTAGAACCCCACTATGGAGTCTATCACATCTACACACCATACAGTATTACAACTGGGTTAAACATACAAGGGAGATCCCTACATTCACACACACATATCACACAATTAACACACGCATAGCCGTGGTTATAACGTCCCATGGTTCGGGTCGTTAATCCGAATACCGAACTCTCATGTGATCCTAGACTCAGTTAACTAAGGTTAACACTTCCGAGGTTAAATGGTATCGGAGTTGAACACGCCACATAAATGAATTACTGTAAACTCATTACATGTTTTATCTTACAACGTGGCAAACATACAGAAAAACACATTGGCATACAAGCCGGTGTAATCCGGTAGGACACAGGTTGCAAGAAAACCATACCTGTCACCGGAGTCCACTTTATCGTGTCCACTTATGTTCCTCGAGCAATCCTCGAACAACTGATAACATTACATGTATTTTATTAACATCGGGGTATCATGATTGTTTAAAGTCTAATGCTTATAACTTTTCCCCGTTAACTTAGTTACATAACTTCACTTTTTAACTTGTTTTACTTTTACATTTTAATACATCTTTTCCCCCACTAAATTGTCATTATAACTCACCTAACATGTCTTAAACAACCTTATAACATCATTACTAATCAATCCCCATCATTACATATCATTTTATAACCTTAAACAATGTTTTTGGTCCGACCGACCTTACCGACCGACCTTACACAAGGTCGGTCCATTCCAGAACACATTACCGTCAAAAATTCTACTCCGACCGACCTTGTAAGTTCGGTCGCATGTTCGGTCCATTCCCGAGAGTTTCTTCCCTTTGAAAATTCAGGCCCGACCGAACTTGCCAAGTCCGGTCCCATGTTCGGTCGGTTCCAGAAACTTAATTCGTACACAAAATACAAGCCCGACCGACCTTGCAAGTCCGGTCCCCAAGGTCGGTCCATTCCAGAAACTAATTATCGCAGGGTGAAACTGGGCTCGACCGACCTTGGCAAGTTCAGTCGCAAGGTCGGTCTGCTCCAGACCTTTATTTTCATTGCCCATTTAACTCCAAACTTCACCCCATATATCCTAATATGTCCTAACCTCATTTGGGCACTTCAAACAACTCTTAACCATGTACTAAACTCCTTAAATCACCACCAAAACTATCTTTATCATTCCCAAACTCCTTACAAAATCTCTTTTCCACATCTCACCTAAACCATCATTTATTCCTTATATCAACATTACCTAACCTTAAACAAACTTCTCCAAGACTTTAATACATTCTCAAAAACACACATTGAATTCCTAGAACTTCCAAGATAATACCTAAATCCTTGTATCACTCTAAATCACCTTAATACATGCTTTCTTCCCTAGTAAAACACTTGTTCACCTTTAACACTTCCTAGTTCACCAAAACTTATTTAAAACACTTAGAACTTCTTACACATTTCCAATTTTGCCATTGCTTCTCTTGGATATACTCACATCCAAACACTTAGGTTTTTACCTTATTTCATTCAAGAACACCCTAAATCCATCAAGAGTATTCTCACACACAACTTCACCCAATTTACACTACATCACAATATAGTGCATAAACTTAATTGCTTGGCACTTAGGCCCTTAAATAACATGGCTCTTAGGCCCTTAAGATGCATAAATCATAAACACTGAATTTCCACATTGTATTTGCCTTTGACCTGCAAATACACTCAACAATACATATGCCTTTTACTAAGCTCCTTGAGAGCATTTCACTAGCTCATTTACCATTGGCTCCTTAGGTATTTTATTAAGCAAATCAAGCTCATTTTCCTAAGGCATTTAAACTACATTGAGATAGTTTGTTTACCTCTTTTTCCTCACAAACTTCTTTCTTGTTTCCTTGACTAAATTGGCAAGGCTTTTAGTTGCTTGTCAACTTCTAAACATTATAGAAATAATATAATGAGTATACAAGCTTTAAGCTTCATCTCATTGTAAACCCTAGTTTATATATTGTCTTAACACATTAAGGTAGTTTTACCTTGGAATTGGAAGAGAACTTGAATAAGTATCAAGAGAGGACTCCTCCTAGCCCTTGGAAGATTCAAATGAAGCTAAAACAAGCAAGGTAAAAACACCATGGTGAGGTGAATTTTCGGACAACACAAAACAAGAAGGAAACATCATTTTTCTTTGAGTTTCCTTACCTTGAAGCAAAGGAGAACAATAATATGTGAAAAGGTGAGCTCAAGCTCCCTCAATGGTGAATCTCCATGGCACCAAAATTGAGTTCTTGAAGATTTGAAAAGAGGGAAATGAGGAGCTTGCTCTAACTAAGACAAGGGTAGTCTTGAAATTGATTTGGATCATGGAATCATAAGTTACAAGTGAAAGAAGATGAAGAATGAGAGGGGCTGTAGCAAACCGAGAATGGAGCTTGGGAGAGATGAAGAACCGTGTGAAATGAAGAAGGAAGAGAATGAGAAGGTAAGTAGCTAGTTTAGATATTTAAGTAAAGTAACTATTTACTTTTTGCTATCTTTTCTTATCTTATCAATTAACAAGGGGATGAGTCATCCCATATAAGAAAACCGGCCCCCTTTATTACATAAGGGGTATAATAGTATTTGTTGACCAATTTAGTTACTTATAACAACATATGTTACAAACTAGCTTATTAAAGTTACTATTCACTAAAACAAGGCACATAGATGTGAAATTTTTTATTTCCCATTGATATAGACTTCAAATGTGATACTATATAGTACACATGTTAATTAAAGAGTAATGATGGACATTTAGCCATTCAAAACTCATTTACAAGACAATTTTTCAAAAACGTGCTTTAAGACTCCTTAAAGCACTTTTGTGTTTTAACTTGTTTTCAAGCTTGGTTTTCTTTAGTAATTGATTTAATATGTCCATTAACATATTTATAAGGTATAGGAATGACCTTTAGGCCTTATACAACATTTATCCCAAGCTTAGAGCATTTTTGCTCTTATTGACTTTAAGGTATTTTCTTTTTTGTGTTTTGTTTGGTTAACTGTCTACCAAAGTTCCTAAGGACTTAATTAGCCTTATTAAATCATAATTGAATATTATTAAGTCTTGGTAGGCTCTTTGGGTCCTAACCAAGTTCACTCCAAGCTTAGAGCATGTTTTTGCTCAAACTGTATCTTAGTGCTTTATTGCATTTTACTATGGTTTAAATTGTTCACTGATGTTTCTAAGGCACTTTTTAGCCTTTACATACCATAGTTTAATATTTAAACCACATATCAAGGCTTGTGGTATTTCAGAGACATGTCACTAGGATAACTGAACAATTAATACAATTAAGACCTGTACAGTGGCGAACATTATTGGTTTCTACACCATGGACGAGAATTAATACTTGTTTGTTATTCTCGTTGTTTCGCTGTGTTCATTGGTTATACTTGTGATTATATTTATGTGTTTATGGTTGTGTTATTGTATGGATATTACTGTAATTGTTTTACAGTTTTAATATTAAAACGGTATTGCATGTAACGAACCTCATGCTCTCGACCAAATAATTGAGGGGTCTTTGGGGCATGATGGGGCATGTGATGACATACTCAACAGGGGCTGATTCCATACCACAAACCATTTTTATTGCAGGAGAGTAGCTGGTGGGTTGACGCGAGGCGCGACTATTGTGATATTGTTGTTGGTTAGACTTGGTACGATTGTTACTAATGGTGTTTGGACTCGGGTTGTGTAAACCGAGGTGGATTTGTTTTAGATGCTCATGAGTATGGTCTGTAATAATTGGTTACTGTTGGTGTTTTAAATTTTTAAAGTTCTACTATCTATCTCTTGTGGTCACTGCGGGAATACGTTTCGCATGTTGATTATCAGGTAACTCGTTATCACCCGTATGGGCGAGTGATAACAGTGACACCATAGGAGCGACAGTCTGTTATTTACCGCTGCGATATAATTATTATGTGTGACATTTATAGGATTAATAGGAGCCGAATTAGTAGGGGTGTTACATTTGGTCTATTTTAATTTTCATTCCCAGCACACTATTTTCTTATAATTACAATTTTGACACACATATTATATAATGTTACATATACCATATATTATATCATTTTATTCCATTAATTCATTATAACATATGGTATGAATATATATAATTACCGAACAGCCACAAGCTGTTTTGGTTTTTTTTTTCCAGCACACAAGTTCCTATATTTGCACATTTAACCCACATATTACATAATGTTACATATAGGTTATATTATATTGTTTTAACATTTATAATTTATATTACCTATAGTTTTACATTATATTATTTTCCGAACGGACCCTCTAGTTTGGTTTAATTTCCTTTCCGCCCCATATTTCACTTATTTGCATATTAGCACACTTTATACAATACACTTTGTAATGTAACAAAACTATATATTATACACTTTTATTAATATATCCATTTATATAACTCCAAAATTCCCAAACTTTATATTAGTGATATAAACTATTATATTAACAATCCTAGCTCCTTATTTCGGTATTTGCACTTGCACCCCATAAATTTTTATAAATTTAATATTTAACGTATAATGTTATTATAAGTTCATAAATTAAATGTTTATGACATTAAATTTGGTCAAGGTACCAACCATGGTCAACATTGACCGATTGACTCTAGTTTGACCACAAGTTTAACTAATTACAGTTTTGACCCAAATTTTCTTAAAAATTACATTTTTGCCCCAAACTTCATTAAACTTATAAAATTCATTTAATAACCCTTTTAATATATAGTTTTCGTCTTAATTAATATTCAGCCTCTAAAATTTATTGTAATTACAAATCAACCCCTAATGTCATACGGTAATGTTTATTTTTTTAATTCATTTTTAACTTAATATAGCATAAAATTAAATGGCCTAAAATGCATGGCCTTATTACAATAATTAACATAGAATAAAATCACACATAAATATCTTAAATGGCATAACTATGTTACGGCTTGTACTATAGTTACTCATTTTTTTAAAAATATGTTCCAACCCCTTAAATTGTTTCCTTGACCTTATAGGTCATTTAATTTACTATTAACTCACCAAAAATGTTATAAAACATTTTAGCACATAATCAAGCTATTTAATACTACTAGACCTCACGACTTGTATTTACATATAACTTAATAACATAAAAACCATATAATATACTAGTTTAGTATTCTTACATTGATTTCAAGCCACAAATCAGCCAAGGCCTCCAAATTCTCATGGCTAAAATGTATACATAGTTAGATCAGTTTTTGAACACCAAATTACATATAATCTTAGTTAGAATAGCACTTAGGTGGTACAAACCCCTACTTTGCTATCTTTCAATTAAGCTTGGCTCCCACAATTTTCTTGCAAAATTCTCCAAAATTCCAGGAGCCATGCGCCACCATATGTGCCAAGAAAACATACTAGCATTAGTCTAATGATATTAATAGTTGATTTAGGTATAATACTAGTTTGACTTAGGCATAAGTTTACCGTGGTATAGTGGCTTAAAGTAGGCTGTTTTACGCTTGGAATTTGAAGACAAATGAAGTGTTAAAACACTACACAACACAAGGTATATAACCGGTAGAATAAGGTAGGAAGAAGACCATCACTTACCATGTTATCATTACCGTATGTGGCATGTATGGCATGGTATTGATAGGTCTTTCACATGAGGTTATCTCCACCGAATAACCATGAAAAGAACAAGGGAATAGTTTGTGAAGCTGGGAAAAAGAACACGATAATGGAGGAGAAGCTAGAGGTCATGCTTAAAGTATGCTCAATACCTTAAATATCCCTTAAACAACTTCCCTCCTTCTGCTGCTTTTTCCACCGTAAAGAGCTTATATTTCATGCTCCAACTCACCGTAATATGCTGGAGAAAAATGGGAGTGGATGAGCTTAATGGAAAGAGGAGAAGATGGTGAAGAAAATGGACATAGTTTTACCTTAGAAGCTTACCTAGACCAAGAGAGGGTGCCCAATGAAACTTACTGCTCATTCACGGTTAAGAGGAAGAAAAGAGAGGTAGAAGAGCAGACATATAGGGCTGGGAAAGATTGTGAGCCGAGAGAAAGAAAAAATTGGTTTAATAAGGGTTAATGGCATACTTTAGCCAATAGTCCTTGATGACTCATAGAAGATATTTTAATGGGTTTCTTAAGCATGGGGAAAGGTTATGAAACTGGTGGCAATTTAGAATTAACATGGGGAAGTGTTTGATTTGGCTTAAAAAAACGTTAAATATAAGCATGTCATGACACTCGTATCTAGTGTATAGTGATTGATGATTTTTGGCAGGTACTTTAAGCCTGCTAATGGATAAGGGATAACATAATAAACGGTGGGAGTAAGTGGTTACGGTGGGAAGAGGAATAATTACTTGGCTATAATATATATACTATGAGTAGACATGACATATAACTTCATTTTTTATGTGTAATAATGATGGATCTTTAGCAGGTACCTTGAGCCTGCAAATGGATAGGAACGACACACCCAACAGGCAGAAAGAATATGCCAAGATGGAAAGGTAAGTTTGACTAGTTTAAGTTTGTAAAGTAGTAATAATGTCACTTTAATAAAAGTAACTTTTAAGCCATGAATATATTTAGATATGGCTGGTTAATTAGCAAAGGAAAGCCCTTAAGTTGGAGGCAATACAAGGTCAAGTTCAAATGGTAATAGTTGACCATTGACTAGATTAAAGATTTACATGTTATAAAAGTACTATTCACAATCAAGGCACATATTTTTGATTTTTTTGAAAATCTCTGAATTATACATTTTAATGTGGTACATTATGTCACATAGTTTATTTAAGGGTATTCAAGACCCTAAAACCAAACAAAACTCATTTTGGAGAAAATCTCACAAAAATGTTCTTTAAGGAAGCTTAGTGCACATTTTGTGTCAAAGCTTGTTTTTGAGCTTGCTTTTCTTTGGTAATTGATTAATTACATCCATTACATGATATTAAACTCGGGAATTTGATTTGGAGTCAAACAGAGGTCACATGGCCTTTAAAGCTTGTTTAGAGCACATTTTGCTCTAAGTGACTTTTAAGTATGTTAATGCTGGTTATTATGTTGGAATTCTGTCCAACAGCTTCATTAAGTTCATTAATGTGTTAATATGCTTAGGACAAAATTTTAGGTCCTAAGAAGTTCATTTGGGTATATTTACCCTAAATGGTCAAAGGGTGCAATATTTGCTTTATGTTGACCATTGTTGTTTTTAAATTGGTTTTAAGGCATGTTTAGGCCTTAATTTAATTAATTAAATGTTTAATCAATGTTAATTAATTAGGGGTATTTCATGGATCACCCGATCGGACAGAGGCATCCCGACCAAAGAAGAAGAAAACACGTGGAGGGAAAGGTCACAAGTCACAGGCCCGAGCTGTTGAGGGGGGTAATGGCCTGGATGAGATTACGGAAGCCTTTGTGCCAGCTGAGGACACAGAGGCTGGAACTTCTGGATCACAAATCCAGCTTCCTAGGACTGTAAAACCTCGAGGTCCGACGAAAGCACTCAAGTAAAAAAAGATTAAGTCAAAGCCACTACAGTTTAATGCGTATCGACAGCCAACAGGGGAATGGGCTGTAGACTTCACTACAGAGCTAGGCATCATTGTGCGAGAGTATTGTGACATCACTCTCACCTGGCCTCAGGTTGACGAAGGACTAAAGAAACAGATGTTTGAGATTGTACATGTAAATAAACAATAGTTAAAGTATTATTTTTATACAATTTGTAGGTATCCATAACTAACATTGTTTCATTTATGGTATATATATGCAGAAACGATATCAAATACTTGCAGAAAGTGAGTACTACAGCATGGTCAAAGCAATTATGCGTAAGAAATTTTCAAATCATAAGCATGATCTGGTTAAGTGGTTTATCACCAAGAAGCTTAAGAGGCCGGACAGCGACACACGTCAGCCTTGGGAGATTTACACACCAATAACCAAAGACAAGTGACAGGAGTTCTATGCTAAGAAAATGGAGACAAAGGTATGTATAACTTTTAAATAATTAATTATTATATAAATATATATTTTTGAGGTATATAGATTTACATATGTATATGCTTGGTCATCTTAATTGTATGTTTATTTGATAACAGGAGTATCGCGACGCCCAATCCGCGAATGCGGAGAAGAATGAATATCATCACATGTTGGGTGCCGAAGGGGTTAATAGATGAGTGCCTGAATGGGTGGCAGAAGGAGAGTTGCCATCAGATATGAGCACACTTGATGAGCACCAGCTACGGGGTACGTTTTGGAAGCTTTCATGTACTACGAAAGACCCGAAAACTGGAGAACGTTTATATCCCTTCGAGAAGACGAAGGAAATTGTTGATAAGATGGTAAGTACTTTCTTTACTTTCAACTTTTATGACAAATTCATTTTTATCATCTTAAAATTTATTATTAAATGTTTTCTACATTTACTTATAAAGGTGAGCAGAATGAACAAGTTACCCAAGGGACTTGGGTTCGTGATCGACATGATGACCAATTGTCTCATGCGCTTAGAAAGAAAGATCATCCAGGCCGAGCTGTGGGGTTAGGAGGGGTTAACATAGGGATAAGAAAACTTTTTGGTAACCCCGGGTCAAGGAAAAGGAGTAGTCAGGACAGACAATTTCTTATAAGCAGCATATGCGTGTCATTATTGACATGAGAGAGCAGTGGAAGAAGGAGGTCATTGTTGAACTACGTCAAGGCAGTGCTGCATCCCAGCCATATGTTCGTGCTTCTGATTCTTCTTTCCGAAACAATGACGGTGCTACTCATGCTTCTGATCCTTCTTGCCCCAGTTTTCATAATGACCCTCTCTCATTCCCAAGAAATGTCGATGTTACTCCTGCTGGAGTGTACACAAGTGTGGATTCCAATGACCAGTATCTGTACGCATATGTACAGGTAATTTTTTATACTTTTAACTGTTCTATTAATTGTCATATTTTTTTTATTGCATATTTTTAGTTCAACTCCTACTAATCTGATGAATTGCATGTACGACCCGATAAATGTAACCTCCTGCTTCCATACAACAATCAAGAAATATGTGTTGTAGAAGGAAGGTGTGTACTCATCAGGCCCGAATGACGTGACCCATGGGAAGCCACTAAAGCCGTATCACGGGAGAGTCTCTGTGGACAACCGATTTATAAGGTTCTGATCTACCGCTCCCTGTACCTACGGAGGAGTACTGCTCGGTTCGGTCTGCAAGGGATGCATTTGTTCAGTGGCCTATTCGTCTGATTCAGAAGTGTGTAAAGGTATGTCTAATACTAACCACTAGTGTAGTTATTATTGATCATTATATGAATATAGTATGTGTGGGATGCTCAGTTCATGACTAGTATTGTATGTCGGTTGTATAGGCATTAAGAAGGAAATCTGCATCTCTTATGAAAAAGAAGGCAAAGATTGGATCATTTGAATACAAATCATCCACCAATGTTGTTCAAAGAGAAAATTTGGTGGATGATTCCATATGTTGCACGCTTGGGTCCAAACATGAAATGCTTGCATGATATAATCCGTGACTTTCAAAAGGCAGAATTCTATCGTACTCACCCTTGACGATGAACTTCTTCACTACGGACGAAATGTAGAAATCGATATGTGGACGACCGATGTTAGGGACATCCTAAAATCTGATTGGGTGCCTATTACAGTGATGCATTCATTTATTCTGTAAGTATTAGTTTTGTTTTATAATTAAGTTATAAATTGATGTTCTGAAACAATGTTTGTAACACCACAACCCGAAATCCAATAACCTGAACGATGATAGCTCCCAAAAGATAACTAGAAATGCAGCGGAAATATATACATATCAACGGGTGGTTGCTACAATGCCGCTAGTCACCCCCCCCCCCCCCCCCCCCCCCCTTTGTGACGAAACAAGGATAACTCCAAAATAACTTACAAATGCTATGGTCTGAGCCTGAATACAAACCTCTTAAAACAACAAAAGTCATAATCAAAAGTTACAGTACTTGTAAATGATTCCTGGATTGATAACAGCCCGTCTTAATTTACCCCGCCTACCTCGGTCGGGTAATCTCTTCATTCTTCAGGTACCTGGAATTGTTTTAGCCATGAAACGGCTCAGCAAAATAATTTGCCGGTATGAAATCGTGCAGCCAAGCTACTGGGCCACACCAACTATTTTGTCGAATACATGCAAGTCATTTTTATAAAGCTGTAAATAAACATCATAACATAATCATAACAAGCATCCCTACAAGGATAACAATGTCACACAGAACAAGACTGTAGAAGGTCAAGTTAGATGTCCTGTGTATTAATCATCAGTAGTCAGATCCTCACAATGGGACTAACTTGTATATAAGAGTACTTCACAGCAGTGGAGGTATTGTGACCTCGTTAACCTCCTTCGTGGAGTAAGATAGTCGGGTATGATAAACCCTTAGACGAGATGGGACTCTCGTACATTAGGTGGGTAATTAGTCCCTCAGAAGACAACGTAGTTAACTCCTGCACTATAGAAAGGTGGGAATCGAACCCTCGAGAGGAATAAAGTCTTCCTCCCCACTTGAACTGTTGGGAATTGAACCCTCGAGGGGAATGAAGTCTTCCTCCCCACTTGAACTGTTGGGAATCGAACCCTCGAGAGGAATAAAGTCTTCCTCCCTACTTGGACTGTTCCGTCGCGACGTAAATTGTATAGGAGACGACCTGTGACAGGTACAACTCCGGTAGCATGCATGGGCTCCAACTGGGCTCCTCGTTCTCGTAGTATAGAATTGTTAAATGTCACTCAAGGACAATGATCAAGAACACAATGTGTATTGTCGGTTAACACGTTTAGGACAACGACGTTTGTTATAAAGTGAAGTTAGTGAGAAACTTGAGTACAAGTTCTCGGTATAATAAAGCGCAGGTATTTATTCCACTGGTAAGGTAGTGTTGTATGCGTGGGACATACACGTTACAGTTAGCAACATCACGCACATAGAATAACACAACAGTGCACAAGAGTAATACAACATTTTACAACAATTATCTTAGTCGTTATTACAAACAACAGATAGCACACAAGCCGGTGTAATCCGGTAGAAAGCAGACTGCAGAATTCCATACAGTTCACCGTAGACTGTACTTGTTTAGTTCCCGGTCAACGTCTGTGTAACGCCCCTATCTATCATAAATGCAATGGAAATAAAATACTAAGGCGATTACAGATCATCGGGTTCCAAACACCCGACACCAAACCTCACCAATTACAACTTATGATATTACAAACGCTACGGTCTGAACTCGAGAAAACATAACATAAACGTAATAATAACAAATTACAATAGCTCTCCAAAATTCCTAATTCCCATCCCATACACTCACTCTCTTCGTGGCCACCTGTATAACAATTCATACCTGCAAGATGAAACCAAGCAGCCCACCCCGGGAGGGGTGGGTCAGTTCCCTGGAATGGAACTGGTACAACTCTCCAAAACAAAGTTTAAACACATAACTCTTAAAAATAAACAATAAGATGAAGCCAAACACTTAGAACAAAAGCAGAAGAACAAGGCACATCCAAACCACCAAGTCAAAAGTATCGAGTCAAGGATAAGGATAAATGACAAGTAAGTAAAGTGAGCCAACATAAAAGAAACCACGCCAGAAGTTAGTGAACATCCATTGCTTGAGTTAAATTCAGTTCCAGTTAGGATTAGAAAGACCCAGGTAGTCACAAGGACTGGGAATGAAAGAAGATATCCAAGAACCCATAACTCAAGAGTGGAATAAAACCAATTGGGAGAGATGGCCCCCACCGCCAGTCAGTTGTCACAAGGACGAGGTAAACAGACCTCCGCTGTCAGTTGTCCACTTGGACGAGGTATAGCAGACCTCCGCTGCCACCGACCCGTTCTCAGTCATCGGTGAAAAGTGTGTGCACCACTTAATAGAAAGAATCCATACCCAATATATACCAAGATTGACATTTTCCCATATTCCCACTAGACTATTAACTGCACGAGTGCAATACCAAAACACTCAGTCCTACAGAGTGCAGAAGCGTAAACCCTCAGCAGTTAATATCTAATGAGACAACCAGAAAGGGGAACCAATAATCATGAAAGTTGTACATTCAAGGCTCAGTCAGTCACAACAGGCTGAGTTAGTCACACAAACAATTTCCTTTCAAGATTCATTCAAACTCATTTAGCGTTTCTCAAGAAATTCCATAAAATCCGTCACCAAAAGCATCTGAGTACGAGAAATCGTACCTGGTATATGTAGTAGCAGTAACCAAACTTGAAAATGCGAACTACTTCCACTAATCACCTATAATTAAAGTATTCCAAGCATTGATTAGTTAAGGTACTATAATGCTACACATCCTCTATTCCTATTAGTCCATAGTTTGTTTTACAGTTACTCCCTCCTAGGGGTCTGGCTAGATCTCGTAATTAAATCTTTAATGCATACTTAACTTATTCCATTTACCCACTCCTGATTATAGGTTTAGTTTAATTAAACCCTTTGGTTACGCTTGGCTAACTTACTTTATCACCTATTCAAGGTTTAAGACATGTACTTCCCCCGTATAGTCCACCTAGATGTCACATCAACATTTGATATTTTTAATTGTCACGTATGAATAAGGTTTATCCCAATTTTCCCTCTTAATACATTTCCCATAAGGTATGTTACTACTTTATTTACTTCTAATGTATTTATATATGCACTTATATTTTTTTCCTTAGGATTTATCCAAAACATTCTTTAAGAAATTCTTATTGTATTTAATTATATTAAATACCTTTTAGACATATCCACAACTGATATATGGTTTATAAAATAAAGTGTTTGCCCTAGTTTAATTAAGCACATTAACCTCCATAATAATAATATGTAGTTTAGTTTAATACCTCGATTTAATATAAGTTCCTATTTTATTTCTCTCATATAAGTATATTTATGTGTAAACAACCTTTACTTCACCTAAAAGATAATACCCAAAATATTTATAAACATACTGATGTAAAATGTTAATTTAGGTTTAATTATTTTTCCCCAACCTAAGAAGCTTATTAACAATCCATACTTTAATTTTTGTGTTACATTAAAATTCATATATTATAAGTTATTCTTATGAACATTCCAAAACATAATTTTTAAACCCATTAACCTTGTCCAAAAATTCCCAAATTTAATATATAATAACTATAACATTTTATACATATTATAAAATTTTTATTTCATAAAAATATCTTTTTAAATTACCTAAATAATTCCATAATACTCGTAACTTGCAAAAATCATACTTATGTTTAAAAACTCAAAACCCATATTAATTTACATCAAAATAAACTAGATTTTATAAGGAATATATGGTTAAAATTTCAAGTCAAAATACATTCGGGAAGGCCATTAAATAAATCTAGCAAGTTAGGACTTTATTCTGGAAAACATATTCTCTTATTATATCTTAAATCCCCACGATCTAATCTTGGCCGTCCATGTTTATTAACTGAGATCGGACGGCCCAGAACTCGCTAGTTCATCAAGCGTCTCCCCTTCGCACCCGAGTACTAATCACGCGATATCTCACAATCTACGGAACGAAATTCGATGATTCTTGTTCCTATCGATTGTAATCAAATTCCTGTTCTAATGGTACCGATTTCCCTAATTTTCATGCAGAATTGAACCGATTCGAAACTGGGTTCGAAGTTAGGGTTCACAGTTGAGTTCGAATTCAATTTCGACAAATTTTCCCATTGTAATGCATAATAGACTAAATTGGCATGTGGGTTTGATCGGTGATGAAATTTCGAATGGCATCAATGGAGCAATTTGATCAGAAACTCACCGGAATTGCATTAACGGGGTGAACCAAATCGAGAATTCTGGAAATCGATATTTTATGTGCGGTTCAGGTATGCCTCTTCTCGAATCAACTCGCACCAACTGAGAGAGATTTGATTCATGGAACCTATCACAATCCAAACTAGGCATGTAACTCTAGATGTTAGTGGAAGAATCATTGATTTTTATGAACTAGGGAGAAAGTTACAGATCTCACAAGATCCGTGTTTACCTAGTTGGTTTCGGGATGAACTGGGCAGAATTACCACCGTGATCGAGTAGGCATCTTTAGACTGATTTATCTCCCAAACCAGTGCGAATCAGCCTTGGCCATCAACATGAACGTTATAGAGGGATTAAAGATCTTCAAAACAAGCTAAAGAACACGAAATTTGGATGAGAAATGAAGAAGTTATGGCGTGACGAAGTTTACCCGATCTCAGGAAAAATCGGAATTCTGGGTTACGAACTCGCGAGGAGGCAACTTTGGATCAACTTTCCGATCATTGTAGAAGGAGTTAGATGGTGTGTGAGTAATGGTTGGAAAGAGGAAAGATAGGAGAATCGAATGAAACAAACGGCATGCCAAATGGTGGAGTAGGGAAAAAGATATAGGTGTCTAAAGATCGCCCCATGACATGCCAAAACCGCTGGAAACTCAACCGATTGAGTGACCGGTGCTGACTGGGCGCGACACGTGTCCCTAGCCCAGGACACGTCAGTATCCTTCAAAATTTTTGCTCTAAACTTCAATTTATCATAACTTTGGCTAGGATGATCCGTTTTTAACGTTCTTTTATCGATCTTCTTGGTTTTCCATAACCTTTTTATTGGTATAGTTTTCATGGCCTGATTTGACCATTCTCAAAAAGTCAATCCTAGCAAGGCTTTTGAAGCTTCAAGGTTTCTATGATTTTATTTTGACTTTTAAGCCTTAAATCAATGTTCAAAGTATTTCTAAAATCTTTATAATATAATTGGAGTGTCTTGAAATTTTCCCAAGATTTATTGACTTATAAATCTCACTATTAAATTCGTAATACCATATAATAAATTAATATTTAATAGTTTCATTTAGGGTTTACCAAAAGAAATCCCCTAAATTAATTTAAATTAATTTATGGGGTATTTCAGTCTACCCCCCTTAAAAGAAACTTCGTCCCGAAGTTTAACGCCAACTAGTAGTAGCTACTCACACCACATCAGGTGTGCTGTCAAGAATTACCAGAATGTTCTTTTTATCGGTCTGCCCATCTGTTTGAGGGTGGAAGGTTGTGCTAAGTCACAGCTGAGTACCAAATGCCTCCTGCACCTGACACCAAAATCTACTAAGGAAACGTGCATCACGATCGGAGACGATCGTCTTCGGTACCCATGGTACCGGATGTGCTCCGTGGTGAACACCTCAGCTAGTTTGGGCACCTTCCATGTGTCCTTTATAGGTATGAACTTAGCTGTCTTAGTTAACCTATCCACTATCACCCAAATTGTGTTCAATCTACCTCTAGCTGGAGGGAGGGAGACCGACCACGAAATCCATACTAATATCGTCAAACTTCCAAACACGGTACCGGTAATGACTGAACTGGCCTCATGGTCGCCGATGCTCGAACTTCACCTTCTGATAGGTGAGACATCGCGAGACGAAGTCTGCTACATCCCTCTTCATCCCGCTCCACCAGAATAACTTCTTTAAATCCTTGTACATCATGGTGGCTCCAGGATGTACTGACAATGTAGAGGAATGAGCTAAAGAGAGAATCCTGGTCTGAAGTTCTGTTGCATCCTGAGGAATGCAGAGTCTGCCTCTGACTCGAAGGTGTCCCTTGCTGTCTAGCTCGTAGTCATACTTCAGACCATCAGTCAACCCATCTGCTAATCTCTGCCTGATACCCTGTAGATACACATCACTGTCCTGAGCTGCATATACCTCCTCAGCTATCGTGGTCGTCTCTATGAGAGCGAGAAGTGAGTGTGCTCTTCTGCTCAGAGCGTCTGCCACGACATTACCTTTACCCTCAGTGTACTGGAGGTCGATATCATAATCAGCTAGTAGCTCGATCCACCGTCGCCGTCTCAAGTTCAGCTCCTTCTGGGTCCAGATGTATTTCAAACTCTTATGATCTGTCATAATTCAGACCGTGGCTCCATACAGGTAGTGTCGCCAGATCTTTAAGGCAAAAACTATGGCGAGGAGCTCAAGGTCATGTGTGGGATAATTTTCTTCGTGCTTCTTTAGCTGTCGAGAAGCGTAAGCCACGACTCTGCCATTTTGCATCAATACTCCACCGATCCCCTTGCCTGAAGCATCACAGTAAACCTCGAATCCCTCATTTCCCTCGGGGATCACCAATACAGGAGCTGTGGTCAGAGCATCCTTCAGTGCCTGAAAGGAGACCTCACATGCCTCTGTCCATACAAACGGGCTATCCTTCTTCATCAGAGAGGTTAAGGGCTTGGCTAGCCTGGAGAAATCCTTCACAAAGCGTCTATAATAGCCAGCCAACCCAAGGAAGCTCCGAATCTCAGTCACTGAGCGAGGTCTGTGCCAGCTCTTCACCGCCTCAATTTTAGCTGGGTCCACTGAAACTCCCTCAGCTGAGATCACATGACCAAGAAATGATACCTTGTCCAGCCAGAATTCACACTTGCTGAACTTGGCATAGAGTTGCCTCTCTCTCAGAGTCTCCAAGACTGTTCTCAAATGCTGCTCATGTTCCTCCCTACTCTTGGAGAAGATCAGAATATCGTCTATGAATACGACCACTAACTTGTCTAGCTGGGCTTGAAAGACCCTCTGCATCAGATCCATGAATCTCGCTGGTGCGTTAGTCAGTCCAAACGGCATCACTGTGAACTCGTAGTGGCCGTATCTGGTTCGGAACGCTGTCTTCTCTATATCTGGCTCAGCTACTGCTATCTGATGATATCCGGAACGCAGATCGATCTTGGAGAACACCCTCACTCCCTTCAACTGGTCAAATAGGTCATCGATCCTGGGCAGTGGGTACTTGTTCTTGATCGTGACATTATTCAACTCCCGGTAGTCAATACATAATCTCATGCTTCCGTCCTTCTTCTTGACGAACAGCATAGGAGCACCCCAAGGTGAGACACTGGGTCGGATGAAACCCTTATCTAGTAACTCCTGCAGTTGTTTCTTCAATTCCACCATCTCCGCAGGGCCCATCCGGTAGGGTGCTTTGGCAATCGGTCCTGTACCAGGTATGAGGTCGATGTTGAACTCAACCTCCCTCAATGGTGGTAGTCCAGGTAACTCCTCCGGAAAAACGTCGGGGTACTCCGACACAACAGGTACGTCACTCTTGAACTTTCGATCTGTCCTCAGATCCTGGGCATAACAGTAGTAGGCGGTCGCTCCCTTGGACACCTCCTTCATCAGGGATAATGCCGATACAACCTTCACAGTCGGCTGCTTGGGCTGCATTAGGTATGATACTGTGATCCCTGTAGCTGGCTTCAAGAGGAGACGATGCTCTGCACAGTGAAGCCTACCTCTGTATCGTTGTAGTATGTCCATGCCCACAATTATGTCGAACCCCATGCCAGGGAAGACAATGGCATCAAAGAGGAAATCTGCTCCCTTGATGCGTATATTCAAGTCCTTACATTGCTTACTGCACTTGATTAACTCTCTGGATGGCAATAAAACTGAGCAGTCATGGATATCCTCTGTAGGAGCATCTATCTTAGCATGGAATGCCTGGGATATGAATGAATGGGAGGCTCCAGAATCAAACAGAACAGTGGCTTCCACCTCATTAATTAAGAACGTGCCTGAAACCACAGAGTAAATCCTAAGATTCTCAGGCATTACTTCCAAGGTAATAAATCAGGCTAGTAGTTATACCTGTGATGACCATCCCATTTCTCTTCGCTTGAGCCTGGTTCAACACAGTCAACCTGATCTCTGAGTTCTCAACCCCTACAACGACGAAACAAACTTATAAGATTTCCACTCTTATTAAGGTCTTCATGAGCATTTTAATGATTACAATGCTGAAATTGCATAAATTACAAGGCTAGATCTGTCTAAAGGTCAGGTTTAAACGGCCAGGTTTTATGTGGGTCTGGTTGATGATGGATGTGGGGGTTGTGTGGGGCTTAATTCTTCACCCCATGGTAGATAAGTCTGGCTGCTCCCCCGAATATCAGCACATCACCCGACTTCAGGAGGATCTTTGTAGCAAGATCCATTCTCTTCTGATCTCCAAATAGGAATTCCGCGTCGTCTCCAAGTGATATGGACACCACTGGAACTCCTCTGGTGATGGACTCCAGAGACTCGTCCCTATCCTGATGCATTCCTAGCTTACCTTCTTTCCCATAGAAGTTGATGATGCACACGTCTGAGGTTAGGTCTGGGACGGGCTCATCCTCCAATTCCTGGGCTGTTTTAACTGCAGCTCCAATGATGGTCTGCAACTCTCCTGGAATTGGTGGCACCTCCACCTCCTCATAGCTTCTAGTGGTGTGGTCCCACTTCTTACCTAGGCACATGATCTTCACCTTCATTGTTGCACCGTTCTTGAAGGTAGGGGTGTAAAAGTTTCCTCCTTTCACACCTAATTCTCTGATCTTGAGGATCAACGCATATTGGTCAGCTGGGGTCAAAAATTCTCGTAATAAGACCATCCCAGGTCTCAATATCTCACACTTCTCTGGTGGGTGTGGTTTGGCTTCAAAGGGAATGGTAGGTGTGGAAATAGGCAATACAGGAAAGCAAATATCGAAAGCTGAACGAAAACAACAATTGCCATTAAGTAAACAAGTCAAGGTTCAAACTGGTCTTAGCACAAAGATGTAAAAGAAAGAGGGATTTATAGTTCATCCCTTTACAATGCAGAGGAAAAATTACTTGATGAAATAAAGCAAAACGAAGGTCTAAGCTTCTTTAGTAGGAAAGTATTCCTCACCAGGCGAACTCAGGTCATCACTCGCTGATTCGACACGGTCCACCAGGTTGAGAGCTGGTGCTTTGCCTGGCCTCTGAGGGTAGTTTTGGGCAGGGCGATGGGTAGATGGTCCAGCACCTCGGTGCCACCTCTACCTCCTCCTCCATTCGTATTAGTAGCTGGGGCTTTAGTCGCTGACCCGGTGCGTGGCTTGTAGTTCCTGGAATCCGGGTTCGAGAAGCACTCAAAGGATCTATGCCCCTTCCTGCCATAGTGGTGACACGTCACCAGAGTTCCGTCACACTCCTTTCCTGGATGGTCCCTCTCACACTTCCTGCAGAAATATCTTCTTACGGGTTGGTTTCTTGTTCCAATTCAAGGTCAGTGACGTGATAGCATTATGTAACCACATTGTAGATTATGTTTTATCTTACCACTAGGTGGCTGGGAGCGGATTGGCTCAGCATCGGTATGTAAAGGGACTATGGCCTTTTCATTCTTCCCCTTGTAGAACTTGCCCTTCCTCTCATAGTTCTGGGAAAGTTTCCTCCACTACCTCCTCCAGCATCTCCCTTCCTTTTGCCTAGCACTGAATCCTGATAGGCAATAGTGGTTTCGCAGTCGTTTGCATCATCAGCTAGTTCCTGTCGTTACAATATGTGTTAGTGGGAAAATCTTATCGATCTAGAATTTCCAAAGTCATATTCCATACCTGTAAAGTCTTTCCCCTGGTGGAACCGATCATGGTCATGATCCTGAAGTTCAAGCCAGAATGAAATTTATCCACCAGGTACCTCGGAGCGTAAGCTCCCTGAAATACCCGAACTTAAATATAGGGATTAAATAATTCTAATATGTATTTAAGGGCCTAACAATGCCTAATTAATATTTGTAAGGAAAAATAAATCCAAAAGAAATGAAGAAACGCTTAAAAAGTGAAAAACGCTAAATAAGCGTTAAATAACCATAGGAGGTACGAGACCTCGGTTAGAGTATTAGGTGGATTCCTAAGGGTTAATAAAGCCTAAATAATATATGGAAACAACTCCCGAAGAAACCGGATCCAAATAATGTATTAAAACGCTAATAGAGCGCTTAAAGCGCGTTTTTCAAGGAAACCGGGGGAAAACGTGACTTTAAGCGGGTTAAATAGACCCGTAATAATTATAATTAATTAAATAGTCATTAATAAATGTTAATGAAGGTCTAGAGCCAATAAAATCATTTAAACGAGAAAATTCCGGAAAACGGGTTCCGGTTAGTGAATAGTGCAAAAACGGGAAGTTTTGGGGTAAAAACATAATAACCCAATGTGTCCATTATAGTAAATAAAAATTTTAAAACCCATAGAGGGCTGTGTGTTGGCCGGCTGTCTACTCCCCCTCCCATTCTTTAATTTCTCCTAATGCACTATAAGACAAAACAATAAAGTAACTAGTTACTTTAGTACTCTCTCTCCTCACCATTCCTCACATCACTCACGTACAGCACCCCTCTTGCATTCTCTGATTTCTTCCTCCCCAGGAACACCAACAATGGCGATTTGAGAGAGCCACACCCACAACCATCTTCTCTCCTCTTGTTAACCCATCAAACCTTCTCCAAAAATTACAAAAACTATACCATTGTCTTCCTCTCATCAAGGGGAGTATTTCCCTCTTTTCAAAATCCGAAAAGGAGCATCTTCATCTCCATGGGTGTGGAGCATTTGAAGCTTCAAGACTACCATTAGAACCACCTCCTTCTCCTTGTTCCTTTGAGGTAAAAATCTTCTTGAAATCTCATCCTTTTCTAACCTTATGGGCAAAACGAAAATGTAGCTAAAACTCTTGTTTGCTCCTTGTATACCCAGCTGATTTTGGCCTCTTTGAAGGAGTAGAAATATTGTTCTTGAGCTCCTTTAAGCTTCATCTACTCCCTTGGAAGGTAATATATCCCTAAACCCTAGAAATTTACCTTAAGGCATTAATGTAATCTAAGGGTTAGCTTTCTATTAAGATGGTGTGTATATATGGGTTGTATTGTTAGAGAATTGAATTACAAAACCGGTGAGAAGAGGAAAGAGAGAAAGGAGGAAGAAGCAAGAGAAGAAGAAAAACAAACTAGAAGAAGAACAAGGTATTGTGCTCACTTGTATTGTCTTGTAAAAGTACTTATGTAACAGATTTTAGTAGCTTTGAATGTACATTACAATAGTAAGGAGTAGTAGTGTAATGAGGAAGAGGAACCAAACTATTATTGAAGCTTGAAAGACAATTAAAAACTGTCACAACTAGATGGGGATTGAATTTAGTGTGCAGGAATTTTTAAGTGTGGTTGGTGGTGGCAATTGTGTATGGGAGCTTTGTATATTATGATTGTTGAAAACAGGTGAATTGGGTAGCTAAATGTGAGTAAATGATGTGGTGAGAATGCAAGATTTTGGAAGGTTATGTCAAAATTTACCTAGAACTAGAACACTTAAGAAACTAGAAAACTAGGTAAAAAGCATGTCCTTGTACACAGATTTTAGGTGAGCTGGTAGTGGTAGGAATATGTGAATTTATGGATATGACTGGTGAATGGGAGAACCAAGGTGTGTATTGGAGTTAGTAAAGATGATTAGTTAAACTATGGAATGGTAGTAGTAGCATGTGAATAAAAGAGTGTTAAAATCTGTAGCAAGAAGTGTTAAATACACATTGGAGAAACTAGAAGGAATTAAGTGTAGTTGGAGAACTTATGGTGAGTAGTTTGATACCTTGAAACAGATTTGGAGAAGAGCTAGGTAATGGGATGGAAGTAGGATGGTAAGATGATGCAATTAGAATGCTAGGAGTGGCATTGATAGAGGAAGTATTGGATGGTAGAAGTTGGTTTTAAAATCTGTAGCAAAAGAGAAACAAAAACTGTTGCATGTGTTGAAGAAGAAGTGAGAAAAATTGTGTAAGTTGATTTAGAAGTGAAAAATGAATTTGATGGATGAACTAAGGTGAATTAGAGGAATTAATTAGTGTTTAAACATGTAAGAAACATGTGGAAATGAGTAGGAAAATATTGGGTGAGAATTGAGGTGAATTTGGAGTCCAAAGTAGACAATTAAAAGGGGTTCTGCAGCCGACCTACCCAGGCGACCTACCCGAGACTGGGTCGGTCGGGCCGAATTCTGTAACCTGGGTACTCTCTGCAGCCGACCTACCCAGGCGACCTACCCAGAGTGGGTCGGTCGGCCTTTGTAAAAAAAAAAATTTAAAATTTAATTAGATGAATATATATAAATACATATGTATATATATACATATAATATATATATATATATATATATATATATATACATATATATACATATATATACATACATACATATATATACATATATATATATATATATACATACATATATATATGCATGAGTAAGGCGTTAGTGCTAAAGTAATGAAGGTAAGAAAGTTAAGCACACTTGAGTAAAACTAAAGTTAATGGATAACGGGGTTAATTACGGGAGTATTAGTTTTACATACCATAGTATCTTAATATTAATAGAACCATTGAAATGTTGTCAGTGGTTCGAGAACAACCCGAGGAGTGTGAGGTGACATGGTAAAGTAAATTCCGGTAAAAAGGTATGATTTCTTCATGCCCTGTATCCTAATCTGGTTACCCCGATTTGTGTGCTTACTTGACCACCAATAAGATAAACGCACGAATCGGACTATATTGCACTTACTTGTGTTTGTTTATATTGTTCTTGGTATCTTTCTCTTGAACAATAGTTTGTATAATTCATGAAATATATGAATGATGATGTGGTGTAAATGAATCTTGTATTGTACTTATGTATTGTATTGCATTTCGTATGAACGTATATTGAGCAATGTATTTGTGAATGTGGCTTGAGTGTTGACTTCTACTAAATTCCTAACTACCTAACTTCTAACTTAAGTGAGTAAATTGGAATGAGTAGAAGTCCGATATAGTTTCGGCCACGCGTGAGGATGAGGAGACACAAGAGGTTGGATCCGATTCCTGGTTCGTAAGCTGGTCCACGGCCCAAATCCCTTAAGTGGGTAGCATCCTGGATTAGTGAACCAAGTAAATCCCGGTGGTGGGACGGAGTAGTCCCCGGGCCGGAGGTCCCGACGACTTAACATGAGTAAGAGTAAGAAAGTAAGTATGTATATGAGTATGAGTATGAGTATGTATGCGTATGTATGAAGTAACGAGTAAAAGAGTAATCTCCACCCGATTAACCCGGGTGGACCAATGAAGCTAACAAGTATTGTAAATTGTGTATGTATTGAGTATGTGTATTCGGAAGAAGGTAAGTATGTATTTGATGGTCATATTGTATTCCTTGTATGTAATGAAGTGTATGTATGTATGCCTTGCGTAAGTAGTATTGTATTGTATTGTGTATAAGAGCATGTATGCATGTATGTGTGAATAAATGAACTGCATGTATACGACCAAGTGGTCGGCGTACCCTCACTAGTACGCGGGGTATGCGGTTATCATGCTCAGCGAAAGCTGACCCCCTCGGGGGAACGTTTTTAGTGTGCAGGTACCCGAAGAGGATGTGGTCAAGGAACGAGACCGGTGACTACATTTGGATAGTAGTAGTAGAATGTAGAGGTGTACTAATTAGCACACCCTTGTACTTAGAAAGTAAGTAGTCGTGAGGAAGGGGTAGTGGTTAGACTCTTAATGGGTACATATGACTTGGAAGAAGCATTGTATTTGTATTGGGAACCTAGTAAACTCGGTTATGTATTTTGTATTGTATGGTTTACGAAGGAGTAAAGTATTGAATGGAACATTGTAGTATTTGATTGATGAATGGAGTATGTATTATAGATGTGTAGTACTCGGGATTCCGGTCCATCAGACCGATGCTGTATGTAGTAGTAGTAGCCTTGTTAGTCACGTGGGTGACTAACGACAGTGTATCACCCACCGTTGAGTATGTAAGTATCCGCTGCGTGAGTCTGAATTGTATAAGGAGATTGGACGGTAATGACAGTATTAGCGGTAGGGGTGTTACAAAAAGTGGTATCAGAGCGAAGTATCGCTCTGATGACTGGAAATACCGAGTTTAGGAATACCGAGTTAGGAATTAGAAGCTTAGGGCTAAGGGCTGAGTGTTAGCATTAGAGATATGCTAGTTAGGAACTACCGGTGAGTACCGGATGCCTACAATACCAGTCCCGCCCGCCGCGAAACCCATTGTATAACTTGGAAAAGGACGCCAGAGAGAAGGAAAGTCCTCTCGTACTCGGGGAAACCCGATCTGGCAGTTGTGAAGCAATCACACAGTAACAAGAACCGACATATGGCAGATCCCAAGGAGTGGAAGTCCCGGAGATGGAACCCGGTTGAACAATAACACCCGCACTCAATAGCGGATGTACGAGCACTCCAACCACGAGGAGGCTACAACTTACAACAGCATGGGGCGACGTGCTTAGCAGTCGCGAGACCTAGCTAATCAACCAGCAGCAGGAAAGAAGCACTAACTGTGCAACGAAATGGAAAAAGGAGTAATAACAGAACCCGAGACATAAGTCTGCGGGATAGTAATACTTGAATAATACCACCAACGGTATGCTAGCTGACTAAGGACATAGTAGGAAGCGGTTAACTCCAAAGCTACAACGCCATTAAGGTTGCAATACCTGGCCAATATAGCTCAGACAACTACAAGAACAACCATGAGACATAATCCAATAGGACTACAAGAGTAGTGCCTAAACAAGGTAGGCTCAGTAACCACCACAAATGTGTGGGAACGAGCCACAAGGAACGACACTAAACCAAATAGAATGGGAGTCTCCAAGGATTGGAGAAACATCCCGATTATCAACAATCACGTCAAGATCGTTGAGAAGCTACCTAAAGGATCGAGTATACCAATTATAGATCAATAAGATCAAGGGAAGAGTCAATACGACTAACAAATGCGAGTGGAAATAGTACCGTGATCGGTATATGATTACTCAAAAACCACCAGTACCACGCACTTGCCACGGCAAGTGCAGTAAGGACAGATACGTAAAGGAACTCTAACACACCACAGGTACATAGTAATGTGCCGTGACTACGATGAAACAACTACAGGATCGCAAATCCTAAAAACTAGAAGTATGGAATCTTGGGAAGGCCGAACGGCCCGACCACTGTACTTAGTACATACCAGTCAGCGAGGAACTAGACTCGGACAAGACCTCAACATGGCTATGCCATGCAGAACATCTTTTAACACCGAACCATTATTTTCAAACCAAGTTTTCTTTCAAAACCTCAAACCTTCTTTTAAAACCTTGGATTTTAAAACCAGACCAACAGAATTACGGTGGGTATCATAAAGTGATACAAGAGGAGTTGACAATAGAATACTCCACCTAGGCGTGTGACGAGCACTACGAGTGTACCCAATTACGGGATGTGGGACAACCGCACTCCGAAAGAGCTTGCGGGCCGGACACATAGTCGGGTAAGTGGTAACGTATCAACATGGTACCCCACGTATGTATACATGTAGTGTACGACACACGGGAAGTAGTCAACTCCGTTCTACGGATCATGAGTGAATTCAACCAGAACAGCTGGACACCTCAGACAATCAAGCATAAAGGAACTCAGAGAACCCATCTGAAAGTAAGGAATAGGAACTAGAAGTGCAAAGAGCACAAACTAGTAAGTATAGACATTGGATACGTCTCGAGGACATCAAACGAATACGTGATAGCTGGAAAGTATACCCAGCCTAAACACGGTAAGGCAGTTGCCTAAACGTGAACACCACAATGCTCGACAAATGGGACAGAACTCCCAAGAGCAATCACAAGATTACCATAAAGTAGAATCCATCATTGAAGGGAACATTAAACCTAGTCTCAAGCGCTAGGAGCAAGTATAAACGGTCTACCCAACGACGGGAGACGTTATAAACATAAAGGGAATAGCTTAATACAATACCATAAGACGGTATAGAGGACAACACATGTTATAAACATTAGCCGGATGTAACGGCATAACTACCAACACCCAAGAGCGATCCTCGAAGGGTGTCAGCGTTAACAACAGTTGAACAAGCGTAATGATGTGAGCACGGGAGCTAAAACCGAACACTCGGTTAGGACACCGAAGGGATTTCACTTAACAGGAAATACCCTAAAGTACTGAGAGGCACCTATTAATACCATTTTGCCTAAAGGGCCTCCTATAAACGGAAGTGTGATGTCACGACTTGCCATGGAGCCCCATTAATACCTTATCCTGTGATGGTATACAAGGAGTGGAAACAGGATAAGCAGCTTGCAAGAGCATAGCTCGCAGCAATACGGCTTAAAAGCCATCAACCAACTATGTTATGTAAACCTTAATGGTTGCATAACCCACACCATTTGAGAGCAAGACTTGCAAGAGATATTATCCCATACGACAAAAAATCAACAATTGGACCATCAGTTCAAACCCAACATCCTGAGTGGCTTGGAGTAATGGCCACCTCAGTGTCACTGTCACTAGAGAACCAGTCTAGTATATATTAGTTGACGGAGTTTAATTACCCCTCATGCCTTCGGTAGCAATAATAACACAGAGGCATAAGGATCAGGATGATGCCAACGTTGGCCTAGTCCATATTTGGACACTACGAGAAACCCAAGGAATGTACCCCTCGTTAACCGAAGACCACCAATGTGGTGAAGATGTGAACCCATAAGGAAAGGCTTCCATCTACAATAACAATAAAGCCCACGCAATAGATATTGCCAAGGGGCGATGGAATAAGGAAATGAAATTTCCAAACCATTACGACGTAAAGGAATAAGCATACCCCCTATGCACCTAAGCATGTGTGAACCACTGTATAAACACCAACATGGTAAACCTCGTCACGAGACTTATGAGTGGAAGCATACCCCTCAACAAGAACCTTCACTTGTCAGTGATAGAATACCCTCCAATTGGAGAACGGGACCAGAAAACCCTTGAAGGTTCTTGGGATGTCCTGGTAATATACATACAAGCAAAACTACACAGCTAGAGCCTAAACCAATGCTCAGCACTGAAAGGCAATAATTATCAAAGCAATTAATGTGAATACACATTGAACATCACGAATGACTAACGCTCAAGAGAGCTTATAACCCGATGAGTTATCTCACCCTTGGTCAACCAAGATACTTGGTAAATTGTATCATAAATGGTGATGGAATGTGAGGTAAGCTAACCTACACATGAAACCTAACATGGAAGAACATCTCCACATTGGGAAGATATCAATATTGTGGTATGCTACGACAACCGTCATACACACGAACATTGGAAACCCCAGGGTATACATACCATAAGGGAATGGTGCCAATGACAATGGCAATGAGTAAAGAGAAACTATCACAGTAACAGAAACAGTAAAAACGATGTTGTATAATGAGTAAGAATACGGTGCGCAATAAGCGACCGATATGAGGAAGTAGCAGATAATGACACGGAGTATAAGTACGAGATGATAGGCAGAAATATTCTTTCCTATCACATAAGTGACTTACTGTCAAGCGTTTACGCCTCTGCACTCTGTATGACTGAGTGTTTTGGTATTGCACCTGCGCAGCTAATGATCTAATGGGATGGCTAAGGATATAGAGAATGTAAAATGTAGTAAACCCTTCTTTTCACCAACAAACATGAAGAGTGTACAATACACTAACAATCACAAAAATGTGAATTCCAATGGAATAAAGGTGAAAGGAGACTTAAGAAAGTCACTAGGACCGACGCATATCAGTGCAAGGTCATACAAGTAAAGGACACTTGTACTGAACCAGAAGAACTGGTGTAATCCAGAAGCTATTGACAATAGAGGAAGCGCTATAACTAAATAGTGGCTTAACCTCGCCCGACAATAAGTCGGAGGAACTTAACGAATAATCGTGGAAGCACGAATAGCATGTGCAGCAGATTACCAGAGAGCTGGTTATAAATCTTAAACTCATTGAGTTCAACCACGGTAAAAGAATACCGCATTTGTCTAGTAAACCTTATTCCCATAATAGACGGATAAAAAGGTGATGTATAGCACATTAATGATAACACGAAGGGTAAGTAACCCAAGCTATCAGGGTCGCGCAGCAGAAGCTAGTGGGCCCTAGCTAGGAGACAATATACCTAGTAAGTATAATAGAATGGCTATTAATGCCTTGAAGCCGGTTAGGCTAGAACCGAATTAATTATGAGTTAAATAAACTCATATAGGAATTCTTGGTGCAAAGACTAAACCATTGGTATGGTTAAGCCCTTTGACCAGAGCATAGTATATAGTATACCGTAGTGAAGCTAAACGCTTCGGATTGCCCGAATTAAATAACCAATGTTTAATATTAACATATGGGAGATTACGTGGGCGTAATCCCTTTTAAGGGGGGTAGAGCGAAAACCGCTTAATGTAAGTTTTGTAATAAAACACATAAACCGTAATGTGCATAGCACAAATGAGAATCAAATTGATGATTGATACTATGTTTAAATAAACATAAGTACTCATTCATATTGTAATTATGGTAACTAGGCATTAGATATGCAAATACCATAGGATGAAGGTACCCATCTTGTAACACCAGTGTAAGAGTATTGGTAAGAAGAGTAATGAGTAGTGGACGGAACTCCACAATTATTGTAACCCTTAAAGAAGTAGTACGAATTGATTAAGAGTAGTAGAGAAGTGTAGCCATGAGTAGTGTATTTGTAGGTAAGTCATTTGAAGTGAATTGAGAACAATTGAATTCCATAAGTACTGTAGTCCTTAGTTAGAATATTTGAGATGAAGGAGAGTAGTGAATGGAGGTAGTAACAGACGATGAAATGAGCATTTAGGTATTGAATCTTGAAGCAAGTATTTGGAAGTAGAGTGAGGATGATCGATGGACTGAATTCCATCTTTTGGAGGTGTGTGAATTTGTAATCATGACTAGGAAGAGTAAAAAGATAGAAAACTGAAATAATCAAATTATCTGTTGTTCGAAACTGATGTGGAAAGTCGAACTTGATCCTGATCAGATCGAGGGAAACCGAACACAAATTGGGGTGGAAAGATAGTTCAACACTGATGCTGATCACATCAGGGTCGAACGATTCTTGAAGCTCCCCTCAAGTGGTCACAAGAGTCACATAGGATAGAAGTAATGAATATAAATTGGAATTTGAAGTTGTATGTTTTAGAAAAATTTTAATTGGTAGTAGTGAAAGAATTTCCTTCAGTATGGAGAATGAGGATCTGTTAGAAGTGCGTACCGAAGAAGATAGTAAGGTAGTATGTTGTATTATTCCAAGGGCAGCTGGACATAGAGGAGTCCTGTGTCTAGATGACCTGGTGCCTGAGGGATTGTATGTGTATTGCATTGCTTTGGGAATAGTTTTGCACTGTATGTATGTATGAACTTTGTAATGAGGAACCGGATAGTTAGTAGTGGTGCGGATTGGAGTAACTGTTGTATATTGGTATAGTATGGTATGTAGGAACCTTGAGGGATTTGGGAATTGTAAGGAGGAAGGACGTATGACTTTGGCACTAGACAAGTATAAAGGAGTAAGTATAGTAATTCTATAACCTCGAACAACTTTGAGGACAAAGTTCTTAAGGGGGGTAGATTGAAATACCCCGAACTTAAATATAGGGATTTAAAATAATTCTAATATGTATTTAAGGGCCTAACAATGCCTAATTAATATTTGTAAGGAAAAATAAATCCAAAAGAAATGAAGAAACGCTTAAAAAGTGAAAAACGCTAAATAAGCGTTAAATAACCATAGGAGGTACGAGACCTCGGTTAGAGTATTAGGTGGATTCCTAAGGGTTAATAAGGCCTAAATAATATATGGAAACAACTCCCGAAGAAACCGGATCCAAATAATGTATTAAAACGCTAATAGAGCTTAAAGCGCGTTTTTCAAGGAAACCGGGGAAACGTGACTTTAAGCGGGTTAAATAGACCCGTAATAATTATAATTAATTAAATAGTCATTAATAAATGTTAATGAAGGTCTAGAGCCAATAAAATCAATTAAACGAGAAAATTCCGGAAAACGGGTTCCGGTTAGTGAATAGTGCAAAAACGGGAAGTTTTGGGGTAAAAACATAAATAACCCAATGTGTCCATTATAGTAAATAAAATTTTTAAAACCCATAGAGGGCTGTGTGTTGGCCGGCTGTCTACTCCCCCTCTCATTCTTTAATTTCTCCTAATGCACTATAAGACAAAACAATAAAGTAACTAGTCACTTTAGTACTCTCTCTCTCTCACCATTCCTCACATCACTCACGTACAGCACCCCTCTTGCATTCTCTGATTTTCTTCCTCCCCAAGAACACCAACAATGGCGATTTGAGAGAGCCACACCCACAACCATCTTCTCTCCTCTTGTTAACCCATCAAACCTTCTCCAAAAATTACAAAAACTATACCATTGTCTTCCTCTCATCAAGGGGAGTATTTCCCTCTTTTCAAAATCCGAAAAGGAGCATCTTCATCTCCATGGGTGTGGAGCATTTGAAGCTTCAAGACTACCATTAGAACCACCTCCTTCTCCTTGTTCCTTTGAGGTAAAAATCTTCTTGAAATCTCATCCTTTTCTAACCCTTATGGGCAAAACGAAAATGTAGCTAAAACTCTTGTTTGCTCCTTGTATACCCAGCCGATTTTGGCCTCTTTGAAGGAGTAGAAATATTGTTCTTGAGCTCCTTTAAGCTTCATCTACCCTTGGAAGGTAATATATCCCTAAACCCTAGAAATTTACCTTAAGGCATTAATGTAATCTAAGGGTTAGCTTTCTATTAAGATGGTGTGTATATATGGGTTGTATTGTTAGAGAATTGAATTACAAAACCGGTGAGAAGAGGAAAGAGAGAGAAAGGAGGAGAAGCAAGAAGAAGAAAAACAAACTAGAAGAAGAACAAGGTATTGTGCTCACTTGTATTGTCTTGTAAAAGTACTTATGTAACAGATTTTAGTAGCTTTTGAATGTACATTACAATAGTAAGGAGTAGTAGTGTAATGAGGAAGAGGAACCAAACTATTATTGAAGCTTGAAAGACAATTAAAAACTGTCACAACTAGATGGGGATTGAATTTAGTGTGCAGGAATTTTTAAGTGTGGTTGGTGGTGGCAATTGTGTATGGGAGCTTTGTATATTTATGATTGTTGAAAACAGGTGAATTGGGTAGCTAAATGTGAGTAAATGATGTGGTGAGAATGCAAGATTTTAGGGAAGGTTATGTCAAAATTTACCTAGAACTAGAACACTTAAGAAACTAGAAAACTAGGTAAAAGCATGTCCTTGTAACAGATTTTAAGGTGAGCTGTTTAGTTGGTAGGAATATGTGCATTTATGGATGACTTGGTGAATGGGAGAACCAAGGTGTGTATTGGAGTTAGTAAAGATGATTAGTAACTATGGAATGGTAGTAGTAGCATGTGAATAAAAGAGTGTAAAATCTGTAGCAAGAAGTGTTAAAACACATTGGAGAAACTAGAAGGAATTAAGTGTAGTTGGAGAACTTATGGTGAGTAGTTTGATACCTTGAAACAGATTTGGAGAAGAGCTAGGTAATGGGATGGAAGTAGGATGGTAAGATGATGCAATTAGAATGCTAGGAGTGGCATTGATAGAGGAAGTATTGGATGGTAGAAGTTGGTTTTAAAATCTGTAGCAAAAGAGAAACAAAAACTGTTGCATGTGTTGAAGAAGAAGTGAGAAAAATTGTGTAAGTTGATTTAGAAGTGAAAAATGAATTTGATGGATGAACTAAGGTGAATTAGAGGAATTAATTAGTGTTTTAAACATGTAAGAAACATGTGGAAATGAGTAGGAAAATATTGGGTGAGAATTGAGGTGAATTTGGAGTCCAAAGTAGACAATTAAAAGGGGTTCTGCAGCCGACCTACCCAGGCGACCTACCCGAGACTGGGTCGGTCGGGCCGAATTCTGTAACCTGGGTACTCTCTGCAGCCGACCTACCCAGGCGACCTACCCAGAGTGGGTCGGTCGGCCTTTGTAAAAAAAAAATTTAAAATTTAATTAGATGAATATATATAAATACATATGTACATATATTATATATATATATATATATATATATATATATATATATATATACATATATATACATACATACATATATATACATATATATATACATACATATATATATGCATGAGTAAGGCGTTAGTGCTAAAGTAATGAAGGTAAGAAAGTTAAGCACACTTGAGTAAAACTAAAGTTAATGGATAACGGGGTTAATTACGGGAGTATTAGTTTTACATACCATAGTATCTTAATATTAATAGAACCACTTGAAATGTTGTCAGTGGTTCGAGAACAACCCGAGGAGTGTGAGGTGACATGGTAAAGTAAATTCCGGTAAAAAGGTATGATTTCTTCATGCCCTGTATCCTAATCTGGTTACCCCGATTTGTGTGCTTACTTGACCACCAATAAGATAAACGCACGAATCGGACTATATTGCACTTACTTGTGTTTGTTTATATTGTTCTTGGTATCTTTCTCTTGAACAATAGTTTGTATAATTCATGAAATATATGAATGATGATGTGGTGTAAATGAATCTTGTATTGTACTTATGTATTGTATTGCATTTCGTATGAACGTATATTGAGCAATGTATTTGTGAATGTGGCTTGAGTGTTGACTTCTACTAAATTCCTAACTACCTAACTTCTAACTTAAGTGAGTAAATTGGAATGAGTAGAAGTCCGATATAGTTTCGGCCACGCGTGAGGATGAGGAGACACAAGAGGTTGGATCCGATTCCTGGTTCGTAAGCTGGTCCACGGCCCAAATCCCTTAAGTGGGTAGCATCCTGGATTAGTGAACCAAGTAAATCCCGGTGGTGGGACGGAGTAGTCCCGGGCCGGACGGGTCCCGACGACTTAACATGAGTAAGAGTAAGAAAGTAAGTATGTATGAGTATGAGTATGAGTATGTATGTATGTATGTATGAAGTAACGAGTAAAAGAGTAATCTCCACCCGATTAACCCGGGTGGACCAATGAAGCTAACAAGTATTGTAAATTGTGTATGTATTGAGTATGTGTATTCGGAAGAAGGTAAGTATGTATTTGATGGTCATATTGTATTCCTTGTATGTAATGAAGTGTATGTATGTATGCCTTGCGTAAGTAGTATTGTATTGTATTGTGTATAAGAGCATGTATGCATGTATGTGTGAATAAATGAACTGCATGTATACGACCAAGTGGTCGGCGTACCCTCACTAGTACGCGGGGTATGCGGTTATCATGCTCAGCGAAAGCTGACCCCCTCGGGGGAACGTTTTTAGTGTGCAGGTACCGAAGAGGAGGATGGTCAAGGAACGAGACCGGTGACTACATTTGGATAGTAGTAGTAGAATGTAGAGGTGTACTAATTAGCACACCCTTGTACTTAGAAAGTAAGTAGTCGTGAGGAAGGGGTAGTGGTTAGACTCTTAATGGGTACATATGACTTGGAAGAAGCATTGTATTTGTATTGGGAACCTAGTAAACTCGGTTATGTATTTTGTATTGTATGGTTTACGAAGGAGTAAAGTATTGAATGGAACATTGTAGTATTTGATTGATGAATGGAGTATGTATTATAGATGTGTAGTACTCGGGATTCCGGTCCATCAGACCGATGCTGTATGTAGTAGTAGTAGCCTTGTTAGTCACGTGGGTGACTAACGGCAGTGTATCACCCACCGTTGAGTATGTAAGTATCCGCTGCGTGAGTCTGAATTGTATAAGGAGATTGGACGGTAATGACAGTATTAGCGGTAGGGGTGTTACACTCCCTCTCCAATGACAGCAAGCAACTCCACAAACTTGTCATAGTACTCAGCAACAGAAGAGGTCCCTTGCTTCAGCTGCTCAAATTCACTTCCCATCCTCTTCTGTAGGTAGGATGGATAGAACTTAGCTCTCAGGGCCACCAGAAAAGCTTGGAAATCAAAGTTCGATTGGGCGGTCATCTCGGCTCTGGCTGTCTGCCACCATCGATGAGCTGGCCCTTGGAGAAAGTAGGCCGCTATGTCCACTTGGCGATCTGTGGTACATGTAGAGAGGTAAAAGCCTTTTGAATCTCAGCGATGTATTTCTCCAGAGCTTTCGGTACTGGCTGGCCCTCATAGGCTAGGGGACGAAGATCGTTGACCGCTTTCAACCAGTTAAACTCTCGTGGACCATTGGGTGGTGGTGGCGGTGGTTGAGGGATCTGAGCCTGCTGCTGAGCTAATGCAGCAGTCACAATCTGAGCTATGACCTCAGGGGTAACAGCATCGGGTCCGTAACCACCTGGGGGTCCCGCTCCTCGTCCTCCTCTTCCTCCGCGTCCTCCTCTTTGAGACATTTAGCTGCTAAGGATGGTGTTCGTTGTTCAGAAGTTGTATGCTAAATCTAGACATCTATGTTGTAACGTGCAAGTGTTTCATAACTACCCAGGGACGGTATGTAGTTAGAGTGTTCATGAGTAATGTAAATAAGGTCAAGTATGGGGTAAGGGTAACGTACCTTTCTGGAATCCTCACTTCCCAATTCTACCCCGATTCCCCAGTTTTAAGGGCACCTATATAATAAGTATTTCACTCGGCTTGTTTTCTCGAGCTCAGAGCGTAACTACGCTCTGATACCACTTTCTGTGACGCCCCTATATATCATAAATGCAGCGGAAATAAAATACTAAGGCGATTACAGATCATTGGGTTCCAAACACCCGGCACCAAACCTCACCAATTACATCTTATGATATTACAAACGCTACGGTCTGAACTCGAGAAAACATAACATAAACGTAATAATAACAAATTGCAATAGCTCTCCAAAATTCCTAATTCCCATCCCATACACTCACTCTCTTCGTGGCCACCTATATAACAATTCGTACCTGCAAGATGAAACCAAGCAGCCCACCCGGGAGGGGTGGGTCAGTTCCCTGGAATGGAACTGGTACAACTCTCCAAAACAAAGTTTAAACACATAACTCTTAAAAATAAACAATAATATGAAGCCAAACACTTAGAACAAAAGCAGAAGAACAAGGCACATCCAAACCACCAAGTCAAAACTATCGAGTCAAGGATAAGGATAAATGACAAGTAAGTAAAGTGAGCCAACATAAAAGAAACCACGCCAGAAGTTAGTGAACATCCATTGCTTGAGTTAAATTCAGTTCCAGTTAGGATTAGAAAGACCCAGGTAGTCACAAGGACTGGGAATGAAAGAAGATATCCAAGAACCCATAACTCAAGAGTGGAATAAAACCAATTGGGAGAGATGGCCCCCACCGCCAGTCAGTTGTCACAAGGACGAGGTAAACAGACCTCCGCTGTCAGTTGTCCACTTGGACGAGGTATAGCAGACCTCCGCTGCCACCGACCCGTTCTCAGTCATCGGTGAAAAGTGTGTGCACCACTTAATAGAAAGAATCCATACCCAATATATACCAAGATTGACATTTTCCCATATTCCCAATAGACTATTAACTGCACGAGTGCAATACCAAAACACTCAGTCCTACAGAGTGCAGAAGCGTAAACCCTCAGCAGTTTATATCTAATGAGACAACTAGAAAGGAGGAACCAATAATCATGAAAGTTGTACATTCAAGGCTCAGTCAGTCACAACAGGCTGAGTTAGTCACACAAACACATTTCCTTTCAAGATTCATTCAAACTCATTTAGCGTTTCTCAAGGCATTCCATAAAATCCGTCACCAAAAGCATCTGAGTACGAGAAATCGTACATGGTATATGTAGTAGCAGTAACCAAACTTGAAAATGCGAACTACTTCCACTAATCACCTATAATTAAAGTATTCCAAGCATTGATTAGTTAAGGTACTATAATGCTACACATCCTCCATTCCTATTAGTCTATAGTTCTGTTTTACAGTTACTCCCTCCTATGGGTCTGGCTAGATCTCGTAATTAAATCTTTAATGCATACTTAACTTATTCCATTTACCCACTCCTGATTATAGGTTTAGTTTAATTAAACCCTTTGGTTACGCTTGGCTAACTTACTTTATCACCTATTCAAGGTTTAAGACATGTACTTCCCCCTAATAACCCACCTAGATGTCACATCAACATTTGATATTTTTAATTGTCACGTATGAATAAGGTTTATCCCAATTTTTCCCTCTTAATACGTTTCCCATAAGGTATGTTACTACTTTTATTTACTTCTAATGTATTTATATATACACTTATATTTTTTTTCCTTAGGATTTATCCAAAACATTCTTTAAGAAATTCTTATTGTATTTAATTATATTAAATACCTTTTAGACATATCCACAACTGATATATGGTTTATAAAATAAAGTGTTTGCCCTAGTTTAATTAAGCACATTAACCTCCATAATAATAATATGTAGTTTAGTTTAATACCTCGATTTAATATAAGTTCCTATTTTATTTCTCTCATATAAGTATATTTATGTGAAAACAACGTTTACTTCACCTAAAAGATAATACCCAAAATATTTATAAACATACTGATGTAAAATGTTAATTTAGGTTTAATTATTTTTCCCCAACCTAAGAAGCTTATTAACAATCCATACTTTAATTTTTTGTTACATTAAAACCATATATTATAAGTTATTCTTATGAAAATTCCATAAACATAATTTTAAACCCATTTAACCTTGTCCAAAAATTCCCAAATTAATATATAATAACTATAACATTTATACATATTATAAAATTTTTATTTCATAAAATATCTTTTTAAATTACCTAAATAATTCCATAATACTCGTAACTTGCAAAAATCATAACTTATGTTTAAAAACTCAAAACCCATATTAATTTACATCAAAATAAACTAGATTTTATAAGGAATCTATGGTTAAAATTTCAAGTCAAAATACATTCGGGAAGGCCATTAAATAAATCTAGCAAGTTAGGACTTTATTCTGGAAAACATATTCTTATTATATCTTAAATCCCCACGATCTAATCTTGGCCGTCCATGTTTATTAACTGAGATCGGACGGCCCAGAACTCGCTAGTTCATCAGGCGTCTCCCCTTCGCACCCGAGTACTAATCACGCGATATCTCACAATCTACGGAACGAAATTCGATGATTCTTGTTCCTATCGATTCGTAATCAAATTCCTGTTCTAATGGTACCGATTTCCCTAATTTTCATGCAGAATTGAACCGATTCAAAACTGGGTTCGAAGTTAGGGTTCACAGTTGAGTTCGAATTCAATTTCGACAAATTTTCCCATTGTAATGCATAATAGACTAAATTGGCATGTGGGTTTGATCGGTGATGAAATTTCGAATGGCATCAACGGAGCAATTTGATCAGAAACTCACCGGAATTGCATTAACGGGGTGACCAAATCGAGAATTCTGGAAATCGATATTTTATGTGCGGTTCAGGGATGCCTCTTCTCGAATCAACTCGCACCAACTGAGAGAGATTTGATTCATGGAACCTATCACAATCCAAACTAGGCATGTAACTCTAGATGTTAGTGGAAGAATCATTGATTTTTATGAACTAGGGAGAAAGTTACAGATCTCACAAGATCCGTGTTTACCTAGTTGGTTTCGGGATGAACTGGGCAGAATTACCATCGTGATCGAGTAGGCATCTTTAGACTGATTTATCTCCCAAACCAGTGCGAATCAGCCTTGGCCATCAACATGAAAGTTATAGAGGGATTAAAGATCTTCAAAACAAGCTAAAGAACACGAAATTTGGATGAGAAATGAAGAAGTTATGGCGTGAGGAAGTTTACCCGATCTCAGGAAAAATTGGAATTCTGGGTTACGAACTCGCGAGGAGGCAACTTTGGATCAACTTTCCGATCATTGTAGAAGGAGTTAGATGGTGTGTGAGTAATGGTTGGAAAGAGGAAAGATAAGAGAATCGAATGAAACAAACGGCATACCAAATGGTGGAGTAGGGAAAAAGATATAGGTGTCTAAAGATCGCCCCATGACATGCCAAAACCGCTGGAAACTCAACCGATTGAGTGACCCGGTGCTGACTGGGCGCGACACGTGTCCCTAGCCCTGGACACGTCAGCATCCTTCAAAATTTTGGCTCTAAACTTCAATTTATCATAACTTTGGCTAGGATGATCCGTTTTTAACGTTCTTTTTATCAATCTTCTTGGTTTTCCATAACCTTTTTATTGGTATAGTTTTCATGGCCTGATTTGACCATTCTCAAAAAGTCAATCCTAGCAAGGCTTTTGAAGCTTCAAGGTTTCTATGATTTTATTTTGACTTTTAAGCCTTAAATCAATGTTCAAAGTATTTCTAAAATCTTTATAATATAATTGGAGTGTCTTGAAATTTTCCCAAGATTTATTGACTTATAAATCTCACTATTAAATTCGTAATACCATATAATAAATTAATATTTAATAGTTTCATTTAGGGTTTACCAAAAGAAATCCCCTAAATTAATTTAAATTAATTTATGGGGTATTTCAGTCTGGTCAAACAATGTCCTAGAATAGGATTAATCTGAGAGTGTTAATTTATGTAACTCTCGTATAATAATTTCATTGATTCATGAAACGATTTCATATTCGTTATTTCACGTGAGGTTTATTTCTTTATACTTAGGTAGTTTCTTTAACCTCTTTTCCTTATTATTATTAAGGTATTTATATATTTCCAAAACATGTAGTCCTAATTTATAAGACTTATATTGTGTGGTAATTTCTTTTAATTACCTCATGATTGGATGTATAACTTATTTGTTATTCCTTTTGACTTATCTTTAAATCCTTTAATGTTTATAACTATATATTCATGTACCATTTATGTTACATGTTTTACCATTGTCCAAATGACATAGTAACTTATAATTTTATCAATGACATTTATTGGTCACATGTTAGTTAATTCTCCCCTTAACTTTATTCTAAAAATATACTATAGCTCCAAATATTATTTGGTGTTTCCACATTAAATCCCTTATATTCTTTTCCTTTTGATTTACTTGAAAATTGAAAATATATATATTTCATACACATGTATTATTTATAATACTTTATATATAATTGTCTAAATGACATAACCACTTAATAACTCCTCAAACTATATTTACATGTCACACATGGACATATTATTCCCATATCTTTTATTATTCACAAACTAACCCCAATAAATTTTATTCCTCTACAAATGAATTACTTGTACTTGTATATCATATAGTTTTAATTTCATAAATCCTTAAATCATAATTTCCTTTTCTAAATTTCCTAAATATCCATATAGGACCTACAAATATTTCTAATCCCATAAATACATCATAATTTTCGGTTATTATATTATAACTTCATTTATTTCGTAAACTTTACTTTATACTCCAAAATACATTATAATACATGGTTTCATTTCCTTAATTAATTAATTCACTAAACTACCACTATAAATTTGGTAATTATTATTTGAACACCATAACTTTAATAAATCACCAATTAGCCACATTTATTTTCGGCTATGCCATGTAATTTCTTATAATTACATTTTATCTCTAACCTCGTTATATTATATAGTTTTAATTCCTTATTTAATTATATTACAAAACCACCATCAATATTTTGGTATATAACTTTTGAACATTATAATTTTCAAAAATTACAATTTGGCCCCTCAAACTTTCGGCCTTACTATAATATTTTCTATAATTACAATTTAACCACCAAATCTTATAACCTTTACATAATGTCTTATAAACTATAGTTTTAATTTTAATTCTTCTTAATTGCCGAATATATATATATATAAAAATTCTTAAATTACAAATCTAACCCCAAACAATTCAGCTTTGACATAAACTTTCCTTTATTTACATTTTCACCCAAAACTTTATAATAGTTACTTAATAACTTATAAAATATAGTTTAAATATTTAATTCCTCAAAATTTGAAGGTGATCTTAATAACTCTCTTAATTATGAATTCGCCCATTGAAACAGTATATGCTATCCTAATACAATCCGATCTGATCCTCTATTCTACGTTACCTGGTCTCGATCACAGAATTTCGCAAGAGTAGAGAGAGAGAGAGCCTTAGTTAGAGTCGAGTGTAAGTTTGATTGCCAAATATAGCGTGTCTTATTTCATGGGGGTACATCCCTATTTATAGTATTTTGGGCCTTGGTTCCATGGTGCCAGCCTGTATTTTACATGTATAAGTACAGTTTTACCCTCTCTTAGTATCTTTGGCTGACCACAGGCAGTCGGTCGTGCTGTATTTTGCCTTGTCTAAGTCCTATTTTCATCTAGCTAGAGACGGTCGGATGCCCTATGTGCTTCTACTTCCATCCGGCTAAAGCGGTCGGATGCTTTATGCAACTTTATTCTCATCCGGCTAGGCCGCCGGATGCTCTCCGTGTCTTGTTTTGACTTGGCACCATTTCTTCCCTTCTCATCAGTCCCACAAGTTCTATATATCTGAATTCTTGGAGAAGAAGATAGAACTTCTGTGTCCTATGCCTGTGTTTCAGTGAAAATTTTTGTGACTGCGGCTATTCCTGAGGTTCTTTGGTCTGTCTATGCCTCGTCTTTTCCCTATCTCAGTCCCACTGAAATACCCCAAACCTAAGTATGATAAGTAAACATCAAATTATGATGTAGTAAGGCTAGAATATGCCTTAGAAAGATTGGTAGACAATTTAAACCAAGGAAAACACAAGAAAGTGCCTTAAAGGCAATCAGGGCAAAAACGTGCTCTAAGCTTGGAGAGACTTGGGTGAGTACCCAAATATCATGATAAGACCTTAGTAATATTCTAATGGTCATTTTAAATCAATTAGCAAAGAAAACCAAGCTTGAAAACAAGTTAAAACACAAAATGTGCTTTAAGAAGTCTTAAAGCACATTTTTGAGAAATTGTCTTAGAATTGAGTTTTGAGTGGCTAAATGTCCATCATTACTCTTTAATCAACATGTGTACTAATTAGTATCACATTAGGAGGCCTAAATCAATGGGAAATCAAAAATTTCAGAAATATGTGCACTGGTTTGTGAATAGTGCCAAATAGTGACTAGTTTAAGTTTTAATCAATATAAGCTAATTAGTTGGTCAACAAAGACCATGACTAGCCTTATTTAAGATGGGGCCGGTTTTCTAAGGGATGAGTCACCATAGACTTCATCAAATAAGGAAGAAAAGAAGAGATAAGTAAAGAAGTTACTATTTGCTTTATTAAAGCAAAATATCCTTATAAGCTACCTTCTCTCCTCTATTCTCCATTTCTCTCTTTCACCCACGGTTTCTTCTTCTTTCTCTCTGTTCCAAAACCGAGAGTGCTGCTCCCCCATGGTTCTCCATCTTCATTCACTTACCAAATACACAATATTGCTCCAAATCAAAAACTAAACACATATTATTCTTAGTTAGGTCAAGACCTATCTTCCTATCTTTTCAAATCTTTCAAAGCTCCATTTTGGTGCCATGAGAAAACTTCATTGGTGGAGGAAAATCAAGTTTGAAGAGCTCATTAGCTTCTCCATTCTCTTAAGGTAAAGAAAATGTAAGAAAAACCATGTTTCCATCATTTCTTGTACATGGCCGAAAATTCCTTCTCATGGGGCTATGTTTTTATGCCTTGTTCTAGCTTGATTTATTCACCAAGGACTAGTGGAGGTCCTATTTCATTCAATGCCCAAAGTCTACCTTGAGACTTCAAAGGTAATCATCCACTTTTATGCCTTAGAACACATTTCTAACCTAGGTTTTTATTCCTTGAGGTTAGTGCATTGTTTAGTACTCATATGAGTTCTTAAATATTGATTAGAACATTGGCAAGGGGAATTTAAGTGGTGGCCGAGATCTATGCAAGAAGAAGGTCTAAAGAGGAGATTAAGATAAGCTTGAGAAAACAAGGTAAAATGCTTACCTAATGGTGGTTTAAGATTAAGGAATGAGTTTTAGATAAGTACCAATGTAGCTTAGAGCTTACATTGTGTATTGGGTTATATAACCTAAGAAAAAGAACTTAAACAAGCTTATGAACTTGTGATTAAGGAGCTAATGAGAATGAGTTAGTAATATAAGTTTAAGGTGGACTTTAAGAGCATTATAACTACTATGAGATTGATGAGTGTATTTGCAGGTTGAAAGCTTATATATGTGGGAAATTCAGTGTTTAAGTTTAAGTCATTTAAGGGCCTAAGAGCCATGTCATTTAAGAGCCTTAGTGCTATGCAATTTAAGATTATTGCAATATATTGAGTTTGTTGTGAATGAGTTGGTTTGGGTGATGAGATATGATGAGAAAGAACTTGAGGTGTGTGAGATGGTTAAATGAGGAAAAATAATGTGTTTGGGCATGCTATGATGCTAGAGGTGCTATGGCAAAATTTGAGTAGAAAATAAGTGTTTAGGCGATGGTGGTGAACCAATATGACCTAGGATTTACTAGGAATCATTATGAGGAATTTGAGTGGAGATTAGTTAACTAAGGAGTTCTTGAGGTTTTGGATGACCTAGAGATGTCTAGGAGGAGTTAGAGGAATGGTGAGTGTTTTGAGCACACCAAAATCATGAGATGAGGAATATAAGACTTGAGCATAAGTTTAAGGAGAAGGTGTAATGATTAAGGTGATTTGAATATGTTCTAAGGAGAATTAATGACTAAGGAAGTCTAGGAAGTTTTTTTAGAGGTTGTCTTGATGAAAAGGGGGTGAGATAAAGTGGGTAATGAGTCATAATGACTTAGGCATTACCTTGGAGGATTTGAGAATCAAGAGAATGTAATTGAGCATGTAGGACTTAGGCAAATGTTGGTAAACAACTAGGAAGGAAATAAGGTGTTGGTGGATGGAAGCTTAAGCTTAGGAAGGAACTTTAAGTAAGTGCATAAAAGGATTTTCGATGGTGAAAGATGCTTGGGAGATGATGTTATAGTGGTGAGGAAAACATTTGGCATAGTGGTTACATTAAGTATGAACCACCACCTAGAACCTAGAGGAAAACGTTACAAGTTTTAGCATTATTACAAGGAAAAATGCATAATGACTAAGGTGGATCTTGGTGGATGATTTAAGGTATTTAAAGGAGGGCTTAAGGTGTATTTGAGGTGCCCAAATGAGGTTATAACATATTAGAGTATATGAGGAGAAGTTTGGAGTTGAAAGAGAATTTAGAAACAAGTTTCTGGGGCCGACCGACCTTAGGACCGGACTTGCAAGGTCGGTCGGGCTCTGTTACACTACCGGAAAATGTTTCTGGAATCGACCGGACTTGGGGACCGGACTTACAAGTCCGGTCGGCTTGTGTTTTGTGAGGGAATTAGTTTCTGGAATAGACCAGACATGGGACCGGACTTGTCAAGTCCGGTCGGGCTTAAAATTTTGTACGGTAATAAGTCTCTAGAATCGACCGGACATAGGACCGGACTTGTAAGTCCGGTCGGGGTAGAATTTTCAAACGGTAAAGGGTACTGGAACTGGACGGACTTGGCAAGTCCGGTCGGTAAGTCCGGTCGAGCCTAAAAACAAAAAAAAAAAAGAAATTTTAATTTCTGAGGGTGTTAATTGGTATTAGGGTATGCCTTTGGTAGGGTAGTAATGATTGGGACCCTAAGAACTTAAGGAATTAAGTTAAGTTAAGTATAACTTGAAAGTTTAAGATTAAGTTTGTGAGATTAAGTTGTAAGACTTAAGAGGGTTAGGTGGGAATCGTTAAGGAATTAAGTAAGTTAAACAAGTTAAGTAAGTCATATTAAGTTAAGTGATTAACAACCTAAAACTGAATGAATGTTTTAGGACTTGGGAGTTTGGACTCCGGAGGAGAGTAAGCGCCGAACCGCCGACGGTGAACGGTACAGTTCTCTTGTGACCTGCTTGCTAACGAGGTGTCCCTCGGCTTGTGTGCTATTTGTTTTGTGTGATCACTAAACAAGATAAAGCATGCAATCGGAATATATTGTATTTCTTGTATTGTTGTGTGAAGTTTGAAAACTAACACAACCTACCGTGAGAACTACTAACCAATGTTTAGTAAGGAATTGAGTGAGACTAAGGAACGCCCCTAATAAGGGACGATATGAACCGAAAGAGGTTAACCAACAAACATGGTCTTGAGATAACTACTAACTGGAACTTTAGTGAGGAAACCCGGGACCGATCTCCGGTCATGCATGCTAAGAAAAGGGGGTCGTTATCTATAGCAGATTCGACCTCCGATTAAGGACTTGTCTTCGGACTTGTAGCCTAGGGCCGGTTGCCGGCTCAGCTACGCTGGATTCCCGTCCAGGGTTGGTGGCATTAAGATGGTGCGGTGGGATGGGATCCTAAATCCCAGGTTTGGACTTAGGCTACAACCATTCCCCTCCAGGAACGGTTTGTATTCTGAGAATAAGTAAAGATTAAGTTAAGTTACAATCATTCCTTTTTAAAGGATGATTTGTATTATTAAGATTAAGATTAAGGTGAGATTAAGTTAAGTTACAATCATTCCTTTTTAAAGGATGATTTGTTATTAAGATTAAGATTAAGGTGAGATTAAGTTAAGTTACAATCATTCCTTTTAAAGGATGAATTGTATTATTAAGATTAAGATTAAGGTGAGGTTAAGATAAGTTGAAACCATTCCTTTTTAAAGGATGGTTTGTAATATTAAGATTAAGATAAGCTACATCCACTCTTATTAAAGGATGGTTGTTTCTAAGATTAAGATAAGACTAAGATTGAGGTGAGATAAGGATGGACTAAGATTAAGAGGGAACATTACTTAAGGAGTTAAATAACTAACTCTCTAATTAAGGGAACGCATTTAAGTCGTTCATTTGTGTGTGAACTTTAATTGTTCATATCTGAGTTGTTGTTTACTGCACTTTCTATTATGTTGTGCATCTAATCAACCTCCATGCTATCGACAATTAGTCGTCGTAGCCACGTTAGCTTGGGGGCCATGAGGGGATCGTACCAGCATTCGTGCTGACCCCTTTGGGGGCTGTTTTTACTACACAGGTGTACATCAGGAGGCGACCGTCGCAAGAGTGAGAAGAGGATACAAGTGTTAAGGATTAAGTGTGACCTACGAGTTGTGCATGTACACTCGTATGGCAATTGAGTAGTAAGATGTATAGGTTGTGAGAGGATTGTAAGGAGGGTATGTAATTGGTTAAGGTTATTGTACTAATGTTCGGTATATTCTGTAGTCAGACCGTGGCAAGGTCCTGGATTGTAAAGAATTCCGCTGTGACATGTTATATATATACTGTTAAGTTGCGAGACCACATTTGGATTGAGTTGGGGGTGTTACAAAAAGTGGTATCAGAGCGTAGTTACGCTCTGAAGACAAGAAATACCGAACTTAGGAGAATGATGAGGTTGAGACTGAGTTATGGGTTAAGGGTTGAGAGATAGAGTGAGAGGTGCGTTAGTCAGGACTTCCCGGTGTTCACCGAACATCCATAGTACCTAGGCCCGCCCTCCACATCCCTAACCCTGAATATGTGGAACGAACGCCAGAGAGAAGAAAGCCTTCTCTTACTCGGGGGAACCCGATCTGGCAGTTAGCTAACAGTAAGCAATACGAGAAACATCTTGTTGCATAACAGTTAAGAAGAACTGGGAGATTTTTAATGGAGCGCATCGGCGAAACAGGCACTACCAAAGGAACCTTACCAGTAAAAGAACGGTAATTACCGGCAACATGGGTCGACATGCTACGCAGTCGAAATAAACCGCAATACCAATGATAAGGAAAGCACTACGCGTGCAATGGATAAGGAAATAATAAGAGACATGAGTACCGGACAGCGGTCCGAGTGAGCATAACAGCGGAAAAATACAAAGCATGAGGATTGAGATTACTGGAAGGTCCAGTTAAGAACCGGGAACTCCAAACCCCATACAATGAAAAAGGGTGCAAACCTGCCCGACATAACGCGGACAACGGTGGAAACACATATAAATTGTATACCGAAATAGGACTACGATGTAGTGCCTAAAGGAGAATCATTACTTAGTAACCACAACAGAATGTGTGGAGACAGAAGCGAGGATTAAGACATAGGAAAATATTAAGGGGTTCCCTCAGAAAGAGGAACGCCCTGGTAGATGACAGTACTGTCAAACAACAAGGGAACTGCCGGATGGACGGTTATCTAAAATAAGAGATTATCGAAGGAGTCCCGAGGACTACCAATTACATGGAAATTAGAAGGAAGTGTCCTTACCGATGTACCTTGTACCAATAACCCATCCTGCATGGCGCACTTGCCATAGCAAGTGCTACCACGGTTAAGCCACACGAAAAGCCATCAAGGCGAAATAGGAGAACGCTACAGTTGCAGCATATATTAATACCGGATTGTAAATCCACGAGGACAGAAAAATAAGACCTTGGAAAGGCCCGACGGCCTGACCATGATGAGATGAGATAAGGTAACACACAGTCAGCCGGGAGCGGAACTTGGACATAATACTAAACCATATAAATATTAGCAACAGTACAACCCACTACAACAACAACCGACAGTACGGTAAGAACGCCAACCTCAACCTCTACAAGGAAAACCTAAGAGACTGCTCGGTGATCCGAGCAAAACAATATGTAAGCAATAACATACTAGGAATGTAAAATAAGACACCATTGAGACCGTCAACATAACGTTTTCTAAAAAGGAGCGGGCATAGTCGAGCCGAACAGCTGAGGAATGACAGTTAACACTGTTTGTTTAACTCGTTAACACCCAAGTATGATTGACCATCAATGGGTGGCATAATCAACGGAAGTTGAACGAAGCGTCGAGATGGAAGTATAGGATGACAGGATGATATCCAACTTGGACACCGTAAGGCAAACGCCTAATACGAACCTAACCTTGATTGCTAAGAAACATAAGTCTAGCAAAATGACAGTATTGTCAAGACATTAAGTAACCTCAGGTCGCCTGAACAACTTCCCTAGCAGGAAGCAAGATGCAGCAACTTATCATGAAACCCAATACTACATTTGGTATGAAACCTAACGGTGGATAGTGCTCAAAGAACCAGAATCGTATAGGGATGACCTGCAGATGAGTAAGAGTACAAATAATGAACTGAGAAATTAAGCATTAAGAGCCTACGAGCCAAGGATGTTAACCACATCGGAGCCCGAGGCGCAGTAAGTTATAAGAGACTTTATTAAGCCATGAGGAACTGCATTGTGTAGATGTGAACGGTTACAAACCTATAACTTAGATTGGGGAAGATATTACTAAGAAAAGGTACCAATGAGAATATTGAGATAATGCTAAGGACAGGAGCGGAGAACGAACCATGCCTTTAGGGTGGGGATACCTCTCCTTGTTGTGAGGCCATGAGTGGGAATGAACCCTCAAAAAGGGCTTTCACCTATTAGAGATAAAATACACTTTATTTAGAAAATGGAAACTATAAATTTGAGATTACTTTAGAACATATTAGATACACTTGAGTAATAAGGAAGGTTGCAGAAATAGACCTCATATTCAACACCCAGGATGTAAGAATTAGTAATTGTCAGAGATAGACATTGTGAGTGCACATTATGGCACGTCAAGTGATCAATGCTCAGGAGAGCTTGTGATTCAGTGGATGACTTCTTCAGTAACCAGTCAAATTACATGGTAGATAACATCACTAAGGATGAAAGAAAGCGAGAGAAATTAACCTACTTACAAATCTGAGATTGGAGCAGAACACCTTCGTATTAGGAGTCAACTATTTTACAGCATGGTATGACAACCGCCATACACCGGAATGAGAGAACTCCCAGTGTGTTACACCAAGAGGGGATTGAGTATAAGGTAGGACATTAGAATAAGTGAGTAAGAGGTTGCACCATTAATGGGCAACATGGTAAAGGCCAACTACCACGGTAGTAGTGGTCGTGAGTACAATAGTTAGATAAGTGGATTAAGTCATGGTGCGCGGTAAGGCGACCATTATGTATGAGCCGTCAAATATTGACACTGAGGCAATTAGATTTATGAGTTAAGACCAGCATAAGTAAGAAAATAAGATGATAGACGGACTGAGCGTTGATGCCAGTAGTCTGGACCTGGTTAGGTAAGAGTTCGCAGGAAGCACACTACCCATTCCTTAAGGAACTGGAAGTGCTTTCCTAATAGAATGAATATGAGAAAGAAGATAAGAGGCTCTATGGAAAGAGACCTAAGCTACTAAGAAATAGAATCAATACGGAATACAGAAAGGAGCTGGAGCATACCATACCCCAAGAACGCAGTAAGTAGTAAATGGATTTCCCTTGATTAACTTCAAGAAGAACAATAAATGTTATTATGGAACAATGAGAGAGGAGATCGACAACAGAATACTTCATAATTAGCAATAGCTAAACGTGTGACGGACACTATGAGTTTACTAAAACGAGACGTGGGACGACTGCACCCCACAGGGGCTTGCAGGCCTGACACGCTCATTTATGAGTTAGTTGGGTAAGTAGTAATGTACCAGTAAGGTACCCCATGCATGTAAACGAGTGGTGTAAGGAACACGGGAGGTAGTCGACTCCGTACCACGGACAACGACGCAAGATCACACAAGAGCAGCTACTACCACAGACAGTCGAAGAGAAGAATTCAGTCGAAACCAGCAACACAGAGGAACCAGAGAACAAATAATTAAGAACTATGAAGTGCGAAAAGCACGGATTGTTAAGTACAGACATTGGATATGTCTTAAGATGTAAGGAATTAAGACTGTAAGCGCGATATGCACTAAACAATAGTTCGGATTAAGAATCATCCTCAGACCAAAGGTCAGTTGGGGAGAAACAATTTAGACATTCGAGAAAATACTAAGAGTATGAGCGTAAGATCTTCAAGGAGAATAGATAGACGAGTTACAACTCATTAAGGCCGTGTATATATAAAGATAACACGTGTCCATTGAGACAATTAAGCCTAAGATTATCAGAGTCGCGCAGCGGAAGCTAGCAGACCACTACCTTGAGATTAGACAAAACTAAGTTAAGAATACGGTATAAGCACCGTTAAGAATCCTCGATGCAGAAACTAAGTCATTTCTGATCGAATTATAAGTAAGATAGATGACGTGGAAGCTAGAATGCTTGGTAAGAATTAGATATCTTGAACTTATGTTCAAAGATGATGTGACGCCGATTACGTGGGCGTAATCCATTTTAAGGGGGGTAGAGCGAAAACCGCTTAGCGTATGTTTATGTACTGAGTACATAAACTACGGTGTGCATAGCACAAAATAACTTGAGAATATGTTTTATATAAACATTTTGAGATAAATCATGGTAATTGCACACAGAAGATGTGAATACCATACATATTAAGTACCTATCTTGTTAACTCCGGTGTGAGTACAAGCTAAGAGAATTAAGGAATAAGGAATATATGAGGTATGAGTCGATATGAGACTATGTGTGAGATACGAATAAGATAACATTATGAGATACAATTTGATATGAGTATGAGGAAGGAAATTGTAATGCTATGAGATATAAGATGGTGAGAATTGGTATGGGAGAGTTATAGAACTTAGTAGGAATTTAAGCCTTGAGGTAATTACTAAGAGATGAATCGAGAATGTTTGATGGACTGAGTCCACACTTGGGAGATGTATTGATTATGATTAGAAGAACTAAAAAGATAGAAAATTGGACATGAGTGAACTATTTGGATGTTTGAAAATGACGTGGGAGGTGGAACTTGATTTTCTAGGGATCAAGGGAAACCGAACACAAATTGGAGTGGAAGGATAGTTCGACACTGATGCTGATCACATCAGGGTTGGATGATTCCTGAAACTCCCTACCAGTGGTCACAATTAAATCACACTAAGAATAGAGGCCTTAGGATAAAATGAAATTGGAGTTGTTGCTGTATTTTTGTGACCCGAGCTTGCTTTTTACCGCTTTTTTGAATTTTCCGCCTGTCTTTAGTGTGGAATTTGCAGGGTCCCTCTCTTGACCAAACGTCGGAACCGTCTTTAGGAAGCGTTCGGTTCTTTCTTTTCCCCTGCCAAAAAAAAGGTGTTTTTTGTATGCACATATATATATGTTATTTATTTGGGCGGGAGAAAACTTTCCTTAAAGTCTGAGTTTTTTGAGCTTCTTTCTCTTTCTTCCTTTATTCTCTCGTTTCGACTCCCCTTCTTCCTCTCGCCACTCTGCTATTGTGCTCTGTCCCACCCTTTGCTGTCACTGTCCTCTGCCTCCTCACTAAGCTTCTACAATGTCTACCTCCGCCGCAAAACAGAGTAAGCTTGCTGCGAATTTTCCACCGGCTATTGAGGCATTCAGGGCTGCCGCTCCTCCAACGGCTTTCGCCCTACGTATCTGAAACCTTTAAAGCCCTTTTTGTCCGGGCGCGAGCCTTCTCCTTCCTCCCTTGACTATTCCTCCCTCTGCGATTGTCTCAGGGGGGTCGAAGACCCACTTGGTACCCAGATTTACCTACCGTCCCCCGACTCTCACCCAACGACGATTTTGGCCGTGGGTACATGGTCTACGCCGATTTTTTCCGCTCCGGCCTAACCATTCCCCCACATCCCTTTGTCTTGGGCTTTCTCCTTCGCCGCTGATGTTCCCTTTCCCATCTTCACCCAAAGGCGTTTCCCATCTTCACGCCTTCGTTTCTCTCTGTGAAGAAAGCAAGATTCGGCCGGAGGGCACCGATTTTGTCCGATTCTTCACGGTTAGAGTCGATCCTGATAGTCTAACCTTAATTGCGAAAGCCGAATATTCCCTCTTTGACTATAAAAAGGTGCATGGATGGAGTCCGCGATGGTTCGTCATTGTTCCCCTTCCGGCCGGGTCTTGGGTGTCCCTTACTGCGCTGAAGTTGGCAAAGGCGAGTTGACTTTTCAGAAACCCCTCCGGCCGAACTGCCTATCTCGAAGATTCTGAGGGCAGTAAGCAAAAAGCCGCCTTTATTTACATTTTCACCCCAAAACTTTATAATAGTTACTTAATAACTTATAAACTATAGTTTAAATATTTAATTCCTCAAAATTTCAAAGGTGATCTTAATAACTCTCTTAATTATGAATTCGCCCATATTCAACTCCAAACTTTCATAATAAGTTTTATAAATTACATAATAGCCCAAAACTTTGTAAAATGTTATTTTAACACTTGTTAAAATTAGCTAAAATTCATAAACTTAATTCCTAACCTTATATTATATCATATTTATCCCAAGGACACCCTTAACTCTCGGTTTTTATAGTATATGCACCAAACTTTGTAAAATTACATTTTAGCCACATAACTTATTAATTAGTCATTTAAGCACTAATAAAATATTTTTAACTCTCCAAACTTTATACTATAAGTTTATATACCAGTAGACCATTAAAACCTATTTATCACTTAGACCATTCGTCCATAATTAAATAGTGACCTTATAGTATATAAAAGGGGATTTATATGTCAAAATAATTATTCATAAATTCATAGGATTATATAACTCATGTAAAAATATTGTAATGTCTTGTATTGATCCTAGCTCAAAATAGAGTATTTTTGCCCTTGACAATCCGGCTTGAATGGTATGTAACATAAATAAATTTTGTGCACACAAAGATGTGTCTTAAGGTAAATATTTTCCATATATGTTATTATAGATTATATTTTTGGTATATTATACCATATAGTTTCGGTTTTAAATACCCTAGGAGATGTACATAATTTTTGTATAATTTTTAGAAGCTTAACCAAGCTTAAAACATAAATATAACTTAGTAAACTTACTTCTTAATAAAGGTGGTTAAGTGCTTGAACTCTTCTTGAATCTCCAAGCTTTCTCTAAAGAAATTTTGATGCTCCACTTCGGTTATATGCAAGTGGTGAAGGAGTTTAGGAGTTAGATCTTCAATAAGGATCTTAAGTAGATTTGTAAGTAGTTTTCCAAGGATTTACCTTAAGCTTTTCTCCTTATAAATTCGGCACACCTAAGATGGATGAAGAACAAACTTTCCTTCATGAAAATGAAGAAGAAAAGAACCTTAGAAGAGGTAGAACTTGGTTACGCATAAAAATGTGCTTTAAGGATTTTCAAGCATGAAAATACCTTAAGATAACCTTGAGATGCTCCTTGGATTAATGTTGATTTAGACAACCTCCTTGGAGTATATGTTGATGCCGAATGCTTGTTGTTAAGCTTGGAAGAGTTTTGGTTCAAGGCTTGACAAGAAATGCTAGGAGATTACCTTAAAGATGAAGATAGAAGTTAAAACTCCATTAATGGACTTAAGAGCTTCAAAGGAAGAATATGAAAGAAGAAGAGAGAGTTGAGAGCCTTACCAAATCGGCAATGGAGTGTGCAAGGGAAGGAATGAGGCTACACTCACGTAGGAATAAGAGAATGCAAATTGGAAAGGAATTTTGATTGTTTATTTAATGTTAATTTGACTAACCTTTCCATTTGTTTATTCCATAGGTTATTGGCTCAATAAATGCCCATGTTATATGCATATGTTCGGCCATGTGGTGTGACAAGGCAAGGTGGAAGAAAATAATGTGGGCTAGAAGACAAGGTAAGTTAGGTAAGGATTTATTCCTTTGATTTTTCAATGTTTGTAACTTGTCTTCTTCTCCCTTGTAGGTGGCCGATTTTAAGGCTTAAATGGGGTGTCTCAATCGGCATTGAAGAGCCAAGGACAAGCAAGGAAGGTCACTTGAATTATAAGAAATCAAAAAGGTGGAATAAGAATCTACTTTTTACTTTTAGCATTTTGTTTTTGTCTAGCTAACATGGCCTTGTTCTTTTGCATTATTTCGACAGCATGGAGGTCAAATGAGACCTACATTCATTGACATTAAGTATTATAGCACATGGGAAGGTGAGTCACCATGTCTTATGCCTTTTGTGAATTTTTAATGTAAGTTTTATACTAGTTTTTGGACTGAAAATCGGCCCCTATATAGCACCTTGTTTGACACTGCCTTTAATTGATTTAGAGGGTCATTTTAACCCTATTTAAGATTCTTAATTCGTGGCATGTCAAAAACTACAAGGTAATTGCGTAAAACGCGTTTTAGTGACACCCGAAGGTGCGTTTGTGTGCTCTAAGGAAATTTGGGAAATAACTTGTCTTTATGAGTTCCAAGTGTTTATAAACACTTATTATAGTAAATAATGATATATTAAGATGTTACATTGAGTTATATGGGGTTACATCAACCCATGACATAATTTACGGGCCATCGGGACACTCCCGGGCAAAAAGGAGCGTTAAGAAATCCCCCTGAGGTTTTTGTTGAATTTTGAGAAACCACTTCGTGTGTTCTCTTTAGGATGGTTAGTAATGATGTTAGGAACTCTAAGAATTAATTTTATAGGATTTCGTGCCACCTGGGCACTCCTCCGGGCTTTTCGTGCTTTAAGGGGTGTGCGTGAGCACTCCCGAGCGTTTTGCGTTTTTGACTAGATATAGCCTAGGGACTATGTTTGTATAGTCATATAATGAGGGTATGACCATTTGGTTTGAGTTTTAGAAGGTCATACAAGGTCATGCTTAATCGCATGTTTCTAAGGCGTTTTACGAACGTACGTCTTGTCAAGATGTTTATTGCGCATCTTTGACCTTTGATGAGTTATTATATCTTCATAATATATACAATAGGTGTAACATAAGTTGTTACATTTATCTAATTGTGTATTTCAATTTATTGTAGCATTTATAGATGCTTAGGCATTCGTAAAGTATTTACGTTGCTCGTTTGTGTACACGTTGGTATTGTTCTTTTCTTGTTGACGCTCTTTATATCGAGCTAGTTATGCAAGAAGTTGGTCCTTGTTAATATTTGTACATGAACGTTTGTACGAATATGTTTAGTAAAATTACGCTAGTTAGCGTTTATGGTAAAACGACTGTTTTTCGTGTCGTTTGCATGCGTGAGTTTGCATGCGCACATGTAATAATATTAATTCACGTAACGTTTGCATGTATAGATTAGCATGTGTAACTAAAACGATCTGTTTCTAGATCAATTCTCCATTATTTAATAATAAACAAGTATTAATTAGATTCGGGGTATTTCAATCTACCCCCCTTAAAAAGGACTTCGCCCCGAAGTCTCATATCTAAGTTCAAATGGTTGTGGGGAATCAAGTTCCGCTAAGCATCCACAACTCAATTCTATTTTAGGGATCAAGTCCCAAGTTCCACTACTTCTCAGTTCGTAGTATATATTCAATCATAACATATAGTATAATGAGCATGAAAGGTCATCACCAAAAACACTTAGTGCAGTGCAGCGTAGTGCACGTAATTCATTCATAGCAGTGTAGTAAGGTACAAATCATGCAAACATGGAGTCATTCCAATATAGTATGACGTAGTACACATAATTTCGTAGTGCCAAAGTAGCTTCAATATAGTGTAACGTAGTACACATAATCCATTCATGCTAGTGTAACGTAGTACACATCATCAAGTAAGAGTTCATAGAATCACAAAGTCATACTTGTTCACATACAAATCACAGTGCAACAGTACAATGAAAGTGTACTTCCATGCTATAATGCTAAAACGCGGTAGGCTCCCCCCCTTAAAAAGAGGGGTACGCCTCCGTACCCTAGACTATCACAACTTGTCTGGAAATAGTGAGCAATCTTCACTCTTATTTAAAACTTACGATTAGTTTAAAAGATAGCCTCTCGGCTGTAAGATTTTAGGTGGGTATGGCACATATTTTGGTTAAGATACGTGAAATACGTTGTGCATTTCCCTTGAGCTCAGTAGATAATTTTAACTGATGGGACCACCCGCTTCCGTTGCGTGACTCTGAATAAGTAATGTTCAATCATTTTAGAATAGTCCTAAATGCGCTTCATAGGTGGTATATTTAAGTTTCTTTATGTTCACATGTAGGGTTGATGAGTTGTGTTCACCATTATTTTCGTTTGATTGTCATTGTTGATCTTTACTGGACTTTTGTCCGTTTACGGGGTATTGCCCCTAAGAATTCATGCATTCTCTGACATGTTTTATTTTGCATTATCATGCTTTTATATTTGAATCCCGTATGTATGGGTGAAGGTGATCTTCCATCTTGTTTGTTGTCAAATTATTCCATGTCTTGTTTAGACTGTCGGATTGATGTGCCGCGGTATGCCACCACTCCTGATTATCTTGTCTCTTAGTAGCTGTTAGTTGCAGCATAGCTTGGTATTCTTCGTTGTATATCTTTTTACTGTACGTCGGCTTCCAATAACATTGTAAGGTTTGCCCATCCTGTGACGCTCAAGCACATGTCATATATCTTTCATTGTTCTTTTTGGACAAATCTACTACGAGGTTCTTCCTCCACGTGGCATATACTATAATACGGTTCACCTTCCATTTGATTGTTCATCGTTGAGTTCTTCACGAGTTTCACTTGATTGTTGTGCCTGTATGCCTATTTCTGTTAGCTGCTCATGACGGTGATTCCACTAAGATTCTTCTCGTCAATATTACTGAGGCGTCTTGCTCCTTATCAGAGTTGATTCTTTTCTTGTGTTCCTCCCGCTAGTTGCTTTCGCATATGGTGTATCTTCTTGATATATATTACTACTTATCTGTCCAATTTAGGATTATTCAGTGTCAAGTCCATAAGCTCTCGAACATTTTAGTTGAAGCATCCTTCTTCCCATGGGTCCTTACCCGATTGGTTTGCTATTGTAAATTCTCCATTGATAGTGGTAGCATCCTGATAGTGAGGTTCATCATCTTCGTCGGTGTTGCTGATGCATTCAGTGGTTTAGTCATTGTGAATGTATAGTTGTAGTATTCTTGTTTCTTGTTGGTCTTGAGTTTGTCTTCTATTTTTCACCTCTCTTGTAGTTATAGCCATCTGCGTTCGGGCTGTATAAATACTGGGGTATATAAAAGTTCCTCTCCTTGGTCTTCAGGTCGTCATCATGTGATTCTGGTATTTTAGTTTACTGTAACCATATTCGGTTTCCATTCTCAATATAGAGTATGAGTTACGGTCAAGCCGTGCATCATTCTTATAGTATAGAAGATTTCCTGATATTATCGATTCGCCAATTGTCGGTAGGACATACCCGATCCCTTATTGTCTGTTCACTAAGTATACCATAGTAGGGTTCCGGTTAAGGTTTCTAACAAGGTATAATTTTCTCACAATTCCACATGTTCTTGCTGTTTATAAAATAACTCATGTGAGTATTAGTATAAAGTTTCTTATAGGTGGGTTCCCATTTAATATACTGGGTTCGAATTTATAAAGGAAGACTTAAAGTCGATCCTTCCCTTCAGATGGCAATGAGGCCATAACTTAGAAGGTAGCTTGTAAATACTCACATTATAGGTAGATTTCTCTTGATATCATATTTAACTTATTATCATGACTTATGATATAATAACAATTAGTATTTCCTTCATAGTTGACTATTTTTCGACAAGCACGGAGTCGTTTTAGGTATTAATCTCTTCAGGATAACCTGGACCACTTAACTCTTAACTTAAACCTTCCACATCTCAAATACTTATTAGTCTTTTTTTATATATTAAATTAAGGACAAATACTTACTATCACAGAGATATTTGTGACCACTTGTAGGGAGTCTCGGGAATCATCCAACTCTGACGGGGTCAGCGTCAGTGTTGAACTATCCCTCCACCCCATTTGTGTTTGGTTTTCCCTTGACCTGACCAGGATCAAGTTCGACCTCCCATGTCAAATATCAAACAACCACATAATTGCAAATTTCCAAATTTTATCTTATCAAGACTTTGTGACATGGTGATTATAACATTCTTCCTTGACTGTTATACAACTACTCTAGTAACTGTTGTAACTTACACTCGAAACTAGTGTATTCCTTAATCCACGGAATTAAATTCCTTTGATCAAATCATTAAGCGGGGAAGCCAGTTTTTCCTCTTGGCATAAAAAGATAAATTCTTGTTAAAACATCTAGACACATACTGTCTATTAATTATATTCAACAATCATTTGACTCTTAAACACATCATGCAAGCAATAAATTCAGTTACGGACTTGGATACCTTGAAAGAAGGCTTTATCTAGTATTTAACTTATCAAGGCCTGATCGTTGCCTAGACTTGGTTACCATCACTTGGAATAAAGATAGTCAAGTTATTACTAAATTTGGAATAAGACTCCAAGAAAACGTATTTGTAACTCAACCTATAATTAAGATTCCATAAAGTATTAATCTCTCCGCCTTAAAGCTTGGCCCTTTTTTTTTCTTGTTATATTTAAACTTCATGGGTCAGGTGACTCATATGTTCAACCTAGGTTAACTATCTTTTATTAATAGTACCATTCCAAACTAGGGGTTCCCAGTTTGAATCCTACGGTTTGGTGACAAGACAATCAAAACTTATGGTTCATTCCTATCTCTTAGAAACGTGGTAAATCCACAACTCAATGGCTTCCAAAAAAATAGGTCGCTTAGGTGTATAAAATAGAGGATTTACAATCACAGAGATTGGTATATATAGTTAGGAACGTTCGCGTGTAAAACGCTTGTTACAAGTCAAGGGGTATGTTCTCCCCCCTCTTAAAATTTAACTCCACTCACCTTTAGTGTATATATGAATTCAAACTCTTAGTATAGCTTACACTGCCTCCATAGAGGGTTATTTGTTACCATGTATATATGAACATTTATCTTACCTTGGTGTTAGCTTCCTTTGATTATCTGAGCTCTTTACTGGTTTCCACAAATCGAGCTGTCATAAGAGACATATGCTCATATAAATCCATAAGGATAGTGTAGGACATGTGCCTCAAAATAGGGTAGGTATATTTTATGATACTTATCCCTCTGAAACATATCAATACTTCTCAAAAAAGTTTTAGATTTATAATCTCTCAATCATATGTATTTATATATAGCATTTAGTATTGCTAATTTGGTAGTTCTCCTGACTTCGAAATATGTGAACTATAAGTTTGTTCTCCTCTCACTGTATATTAGGAGTCCAGCATTGTCACTGCAATGTTACTAGCTGAGACCCTTGGTATTTGAGCAGGTATTACATCCCGAGTTTATTTATGTTGGATGTTTTGGTTATAGTGAGATTTTGTTCTGATTTTCTTGATAGTATCATTGATTATTTTTGTAGGACTATACTGATAGTCATATTTCAAGGTTTCGCACGATCTTCTCGTGATGTTAATATGGGATTGTAAGATTTTTCCCCGTCCCGCACTGGGCGGCAAGCTCAGTGCCTGGGTATCCCGTAAAATTCAGTGTTTGCTCTTCTCAAATAGGTCTTCATTCGCCTTTATTTGGTTTACTAGGGCAGCACTTGTTGTAGCAAGTGCGCCATGCAGGTTGGATCATCATGCAGAGTATGTCCATTGAGGTATATTTTCACTCCATCATCACTGTATACTTGGCGGTATAGTCAGCCTGAAATACCCCTAAATTAATTTAAATTAATTTAGGGGATTTCTTTTATTAAACCTTTAATAATACTAGTAAGTATTAAATTATTATATGGAATTATGAATATTAAATTATTATATGGAATTATGAATATTAAAATTATATGGAATTGTGAAATTTATTTAGGGGTTTTCTCCTATTTAACCCTAATTATTATATAGTATTATATAGTATTATGAATTTAATAATAAGATTTATAAGTCAATAAATCTTGGGAAAATTTCTAAACACTCCAATCATATTATAAAGATTTTAGGAAGTGTTGGAACATTGTTTTGAAATATAAAAGTCAATATAAAATCCTAGAAACCTTAAAGCTTATTAAGCCTTGCTAGGGTTGACTTTTTGAGAATGGTCAAACCAGGCCATGAAACCTATACCAATAAATAGGTTATGGAAAACCATGAAGATCGATAAAAAGAACGTAAAAAACGGATCATCCTAGCCAAAGTTATGATAGATTGAAGTTTAGAGCCAAAATTTTAAGAGATGCCACGTGTCACTCTGTAATGGGTCGCCAACACTTAGCCGATTCTATCCCTTGAATTTCGGTAACAGATTTCCATACTTTGCCCTAACTTTAGACGGCTATAACTTTTTCATCTCTCCATATTTTTCAATGCCGTCTTCTTTGTTGTCTTCTCCTACATTCCCTCTAAACAACTATAACTCATACAAACCCTAACTCATACTGAATCAACCGGAAAATCGAGTCAAAGTAGCCACCCTGCAAAGAACGAAACTGCAATTCCAGTTTTCTCTTCAAATCAGGTAATTTCGATCAGCCATAACTTCTTCGTTACTCATCCAAATTCCATGTTCTTTAGCTCGTTTTGAAGAGCTCTAATTCCTCTAAAACTTTCATGTTTATGGTTTAAGCTAATTCTCAACCGATTGGAAGGGAATGTGTCTAAAGTTTCGGTTTTGCTAGCACATAAAATCATACCGAAACTGTAAGGTAAACTCGCAACTTCTAGCTTCAATTTCTTTCCGTGTGATGCGAGTTAGGATTAGTTCTTGCTATCATTGTGTAGAGCTATGTTTCTTCTTTCTAATGAGCCCAAAAACATGGCCTAACTCGATCTAGAACGTATTTATAGATCTCCAAAGTTCACTACTCGAACAGCTTAAGTTCGGATTTTTCCAGATTTCCCGAAATCGAATTCCTCCGTTTTTGCAACTCCGGTGAGTTTCCGGTCTGTAACACCCCATCCAACATTAACACACTTACAATAAACTGCAGCGGAAAAACAAACCTCATCACATTACTTAACTCGTTGGTGTTACACGCCGTTAGCCACCCACGTGGCTAACAAGGCTAATCCATATACATTGTACCGGTCTGATGGGCTAAATCCCCGAGCAACTACACATTATTATCCCTTTCCATTAACAACAAACATACACATACTTCCAACTGTACCGAGTATTTACAAACTGATGCCGATAACAACTTCGGTCTTACTACACCTACTGTATATATACAACTTACATGATTACCCATGTACAGCGACTACCCCGTCCTACTCGAACGAACGGCTTCCAGCTCTCTGTACCTGAAATAGGAAAAGAAGAGAAAGGGTGGCCCCCAAGGGGCTCAGCACCTTTGCTGGTATGGTAATCCCGCAGCCCACATGCTACCGGGCCACGCACAACTAATTGTCGTCTTAGCATGCGGTTGATTATATTTAAATCATGCATGCATGTAAACTGTAAACACACAACATAACATTTCGCCTCAATGGGCTCAACAAACGGATAATATATCCATATTTGATAAGTCACTCATGGTATTCATTATTCCTAGAGTGTTTCTCCTCCAATGGAGCTACTTCCTTAATAGGCGACAACTACCCATTAATCGGGTTATCCTTAAACGCCTCTTATCACAAACTGGGATTCATATCCATGATCCACACACTCCATATCTTACAACATATGTCATTCCTCACATACAAAACTTAACAACACTTTCACGTATCGACGTGCACATGATAACATCGCAATAGGAATTGCTTACAATAACATCACATAACATAACGGGAACGGTCCTCTTAGGAACCGACCCAAACATAGTTAATACACTGGTGAGCCTAGAGAATGTTGCCAGTCTCATGATAAGCTCGTTACATAACTCGTTACCGTCTCGTTAAATGAACGGATAACTTAACACAAGGTGTCTCGGATATAGTGATCCAAGCACACCGAACAAACATAACATAGTATGCCCTTGTGGCCCGACGTGAGTCAGTAATAGCCTTGGTTAAGCTAAAGGGAAGGTTGGGAACCAAATTGGAAAACAACCATAACATACGGAGAGGATCGAACCTGCTATGACAACGACCCCCATACTCACACGCGTGGCCGAACAGACCGGACTCCTCACTCCCCCCGTTAGCACTTGTCAGAAGTTCATCATTGAACTTAGTTAAACAATCACAACATTGGGTTAAGTCTTGATAGACACACGCAAGGGAAGGGAGAGTCACACATTCACACAAACCAACATCACACACAAACATCACATAACTAACTCACGCATAGCCGTGGTTAGAATATTCCTTAGGTCGGACGTTATCACCGGATACCGTTCTCTTACGTTTACCTAATAGTGGTGAACTAGCCCTTCAAGCGCATTCGAGGTTACCGGTTACATACACGGCACGTAAACTCGTTTCATGATTTATCTTATAACGTGGCAAACACACAGAAAAACACATTGGCATACAAGCCGGTGTAATCCGGTAGGACACAGGTTGCAAGAAAACCATACCTGTCACCGGAGTCCACTTTATCATGTCCATTCATGTTCCTCGAGCAATTCTCGAACAACTGACAACATTACATGTACTTTTATTAACATTGGGGTAACATGTTTGTTTAAAGTCTAATGCTTATAACTTTTCCCCGTTAACTTGGTCAAATAACTTTACATTTTTAACATGTTTCACTTTTTCATTTTACTTCAACTATTCACCCACCAAATCGTGACTATAACTCACCTAACATGTCCTACACAACCTTATAACATCATTATCCATCAATCCCCATCATTAGACATCTTTTAATAACTTAAAACCATGTTTTTATAGTGGTCCGGGACTTGGTCCTCTTCTTAAGTCCCGGACCATATGCTAACTCAAGTCTCGGCCTTTTAAAATGGGGTGGTCCGGGACCTTATACAAGGCCTAAGTCCCGGACCACATCCTTATGTGACTCTCGGCCTATTTTACACCCCTGGTCCGGAACTTTAACCATAACCTAGGTCCCGGACCAAAGCTACAGACTTGGTAAAATTGCATTTTTCAAACCTTGTTGCATTATTTCTCCACCTCCATTAATTGTATAAACTTACCTAATGTTCCTAGGTATATTCTAATGTCCAAATATCATCTTTAACACTCCTAATTCCATGTTTGACTTGTTACTCAATTTCCACCCAAAATCTCATAACACTTGTAACATTTACATTTGGTTTCCTAAGGGGTGTTTCACCTAAATGACCACCATACCAAAATGTTTTCTCACCATCACAACATCATCTCCCAAGCATCTTCTCTTACAAAACAAATCTTCTTTTTCACACCTTCTTGAATTCCTTTCTCAAAACCTTACCTAAACATCATTCTCTCCTTATTCATCAACATTACCTAAACCTTAAACAAACTTCTCCAAGACTTTAATACATCCTAAAAACACTCATTGGATTTCTAGAACTTCCAAGACAAATGCCTAAATCCTTATAGCACCTTATAACACCTTAATGCATGTTTTCTTCCTTAGTGAAGCATGTATCCATTCCTAACAATTCCTAGTTCACCAAAACTTACTTAGAACACTTAGAACTTCTTACACATTTTCCAAATTTTTGCCATAGCTTCTCTGTATATACTCACATCCAAACACTTAGGTTTTTACCTTATCTCATTCAAGAACACCTAAAATCCATCAATCACATTTTTATACACAAACTTCACACATTTAGCACTACATCACAATATAGTGCATAACTTAAATTGCTTGGCACTTAGGCCCTTAAACAACATGGCTCTTAGGCCCTTAAATTGCATAAACCTTAAACACTGAATTTCCACAATATATAAGCCTTTGACCTGCAATTACACCCACCAAGACATATGTTCTTTTACTAGTCTCCTTGAGAACACTTTACTAAGTCATTCACCATTTGCTCTTTAGGTAGTTTTAGCAAGCATTATAAGCTCATTTCTCCTAAGGCGTTAAACCACATTGAGATAGCATATTTACCTCATTTCCTCACAAACTTCTTTCTTGTTTCCTTGTTTAAAAATCGGCTAAGCTTAGTTTCTTGTCAACTTCTAAACATTACACAAACAATGTGATGAGTATTCAAGCTCCAAGCTTAATCTCATTGTAAACCCTAGGTTTTACATTGTTCAAAGAGCATTAAGATAGTTGTTTTACCTTGGTCTTTGAAGGGAATTGGAATATCTACCAAGAGAGGACTCCACCAAGTCCTTGAAAGATTCAAATGGAGCTAGAACAAAGCAACACAATGAGCACAATTAATGGTGATTTTCGGTCAAGGTAAAAACATGAAGGAAACTTCATTTTCTTTGAGTTTCCTTACCTTGAAGCAAAGGAGAGTAATAATATGTAGAAACACAAGCTCAAGCTCCTCCCATGGTGATTCCTCTTGGCACCGAAATGGAGCTCTTGGGATTTTGAAAGGATAGGATTGAAGAGCTTGATGAGAGGAAGAGATTGGTGGTGTTTGTTTTTGATTTGGTTAAGTGAGCTAAGAAATATTGGCAATGGAAGATGGCATTTGGTGCTGTTGCTGTAGCATCACCGTGAGAACAGAAAGAAGAGAGGTAGAAGAGAGCTTAGAAGCCGTGTGAAATGAAGGAGGAAGGGAGAAATGAAGATAAGTTCTACCTTTAGAAGATATTAAGTAGTAAAGTAGAATAGTACTTTACTTTATAAGCTTTACTTTAGTTATTTGATTTCTTTTACATATTGGTGACTCACACCTTGAAAAACGGCCCCCATTTAGTTAGAAGGGTACTTTAGTCTTTATTTGTCAATTTAATTACTTATGATAACATATGTTACAAAACTAGCTTATAAAAATCACTATTCACAAAAACAAGGCACATAGAAGTGAACTTTTTGATTTCCCATTGATATAGCCACCCAAATGTGATACTATATAGTACACATATATATTAAGAGTATGGTGGACATTTAGCCACTCAAAACTCATTTACAAGACAATTTTTCAAAAACGTGCTTTAAGACTCCTTAAAGCACATTTTGTGTTTTAACTTGTTTTCAAGCTTGGTTTCTTTAGTAATTGATTTAATATGTTCATTAACATATAAATAAGGTATAGGTATGACCATTAGGTCTTATACAAATTTATCCCAAGCTTAGAGCACATTTTGCTCTTATTGACTTAAGGTATTCTCTTGTGTTTTGTTTGGTTCATTGTCTACAAGGTTCCTAAGGACTTAATTAGCCTTATTAAATCATACTTGAATATTATTAAGTCTTGGTAGGCTCTTTGGGTCCTAACCAAGTTCGCTCATAGCTTAGAGCATGTTTTTGCTCAAACTGTGTCTTAGTGCTTTATTGCATTTTACTATGGTTTAAATTGTTCACTGATGTTTCTAGGGCACTTTTTAGCCTTTACATACCATAGTTTGATATTTAAACCACATATCAAGGTTTGGGGTATTTCAATCTACCCCCTTAAAAGAACTTCGTCCTCGAAGTTCACCTTTCCCACACATCATTATATTAGAATACGGGGATTACTTACAGCCATAAAACTTCCATAACCAAACACACTTTACATCACAACCTCGGACTTAATGGTCCGGGTAACACATTCACATCCATACATAACATAACAGATTCACATGATAACCTCGGACTCTATGGTCCGGGTATCTTAACAACATTTACACATACATAACAACCCTTAGACTCTCCGGTCCGGGTAACATAATAACCTTTAGACACATAGGTCTATGTAACACAACACATTTAGACTCATAGGTCTTAATAGCATACACTTTAGAACTCAAGGTCAAAATAATATTTATTACACATACCACACAACATGTCATAGCATGTATAGCAATCAAATATTTTTTATATACACTGTGATCCCGCAGAACCCGGTCGCGATGGACACCTTCCGTCCCCGTGCCTTTGGGAGATTAAAACAATCACTTAAATTTAAAATTTCCTTGTGAGGTTAAGTAAGAGAACTTTAATTATGTAAAGTATCTATCAACGTTTTATAAATACCAATTGAAAATCCTTTTTGAAAAAACACACAAACTCCAAGTCCAACTTATGCTCTTAGCTTCTTTTCTTAGCGTGGTTATTTGTGACCGCTTATAGGGAGCTTCAAGAATCATCCAACCCTGATGTGATCAGCATCAGTGTAGAACTATCCTTCCACTCCAATTTGTGTTCGGCTTCCCTTGATCACATGCAAATCAAGTTCCACTCCCACTTCATTTTCAAGCATCAATTAAATCACTCATTTCCAATTTTCTTTCTTTTAAATCATTCTAATCATGATCATACATCTCCCAAGGATAGAACTCCGCCTATCAGTTACCTCCATCCACTTAATCTTGTTACCTAGGGAACCTTATCCTCATTAGGGTTTTATATCGGTCTCATACCCTTCATGAATCACTATATAATATATATACACATATATTTATCAAAAATACGACACACCGTTTCACATTTATACACTGTCGGGGTTTTGTTCCCCGGGAGTTTCTCTACTCCCACACTTGTACCATCACACACAACTGTTGATAAATCAACACACTTATCACAATGGTATTCGCAACTTCTGTGCGCAATTACCACAATTAAACCATGAATGAATGCGTATGTTTACGTAACACACGCACCAATCATCAAACAAATTATTATGTGCTATGCACAACATAAATCACGTACACTTGTACGGTAATATACACTAAGTGGTTTTGCGCTCTACCCCCCCTTAAAAGGGATTACGCCCACGTAATCAATCACTAAACATTGGCTTATAATGTTCTGCCGTCGTGAAGTGTTTTAACTTCCACGCGGTCTATTACACAATGGATTCTGATTAGAGGATCTTAACCATACTGGCGGTTTTAGTCCTAAACCAAGAATTCTCATTGGAGTCTGTTTAAACTCTTAGTTGGTTTCGATTCTGGCCTGTTAGGCTTCTAGGCGTTAATAATTAGCCATTTACTCATACTTACTATGCACATTGTACACTTGACTCACTGGTTCACTAACGTCTGCTGCGCAACTCTGACAACTGTAGGGCTTAGTCTGCCGCATTCATTATTCTCACTGTATTGTGCACCTCCCATATATCACCTTCATCTTGGTAACAATGGTTTCTCGACCGACGCGTGGTATCTCTTACCGTTAGCGAATTCGGTGAGTTATAAACTTTCTATCCGCTTCCATAACAATTTACTGTGTATACAGCTATGTATTTCACAATGATTGACTTGTTCGCTTCCGACTTACTGTCGGTTGAGATTGAGCTACTACCTAGTGTGTAGTGCTCTCTCAGCTATTTACAACATTTGGGGTATATTCCATACCAATATTGGCAGTTAGTGCTACTGTAGTCACTTACTGTTAATATGTCTCCACATTTGGTTTTGTACAAGTACTCTTTTATTGGTGCGGCCTTGCATTTCCTATGCATCGGCCATTATAACATTATTGCTCCACAATTAACATGTTTCCAATTCCTAGCTATCCCACTCGATCATTACTGCGCAAGTGCAATACCAAAACACTCAGTCATACAGAGTGCAGAGGCGTAAACTCTTGACAGTAAATCCCTTATGGGATTCGCCATGGAATTCACACTGTGTTTCACTGAGATTTTGATCTCGTAATTCTGGCTACTGGCTTACTGCCTAGTTTGTTTGGTATCACTTACTGTTGTATCTCCACTGAGTTTAACTCATAACTGGTCTTATCTGTTACATTATCGTTTAACAATACTTATACAACGGTCGCTTGCTGCGCACCGTGCTCTTACTCCTTGTATAACATCAGCTTATATCGTATCTACTGTCACCTCAACTTCCATACATAAACTTACATTATTCACATTATAGTTCATCACTCATCGGACGACTACTGAATGCTCCTTGAGCATCGATCATTCGAGTCACAAGCCGGCATTATTCAGCTCGGTGTTTCACTTTATACACACATACTACTAAGCTAATCGCTCTCTTTCAATAATAACATCGTCCATCCTTAACATATTTCTTGAACTTGATTCACATAACTTCCGCTCCTGCGGTCTCACAATATCGAGAGGTATCCCCACTCTTAATGCAGTGGTTCGTTCTCCACTCTATTCACTTATATAACATAAACTTCTGCAATCAATCCAATTTACATAATACATTTTATTTGTGGCCTATAAGCCTTATTTGCCTTGAGCTGCGCTCATTGTAGGCTATCCACACACATGTACTTCTCTGTACAACATTACATGGTTTGGATATTATATTGAGCTCCATGACAAGGTCATTGCATTCCGTTTCCTTTCATGGGATGCCCCTTAGGATTGTCAGCGTCGTCCCTGACAAGTTATATCTAAACTGGGTGTTAATTTCCACTCTTGTGTTTCTGTCACGTCATTTCGTGCCATTATTGTTGATGTAAACACCCTTCAAGGATTGCTCCTGGGTGTTGCTAAGTTATTCATCACATCTGGCTTGCACTTATTGGTATATTCGGTTAGCCACGCCGTTTGCGTTCTTAACTGGTTTATTATCTTCTTCTGTGAAGATCAACATTTCCTGATAGTGTAGGTACTCATTCTAGGAGTTTCATCCCGTTCATTGCACATTAATGTGTCCACATCAGGCATCTGCCATGCCAACAGGTTGGGTCACCGTTCCAGCTAACATGTTTATCCCTCGAATTCTTAAGACATGTGTGATGTCTTTACATAACAGTTAGTGCACTTCGCACCTCCTGACTCTTAAGCATTTCGTTGAAAGGAATTCACTAATTCCTTTAGTCTCGTTAACTTAACTGAGTTCCTTAACTTCAACCATTCATGGTAATCCTTAGTTCTTGTTTGACTTATACTGCTGACCGTAGTATGGAGTCGACTACTTCCCGTGTTCCGGACTCTACTCGTATACATATGTGGGGTACCATACTGATACATTGTACTTACCCAACTAACCCATAAGTAGGTCTGTCAGGCCCACAAGCTCCTATCGGAGTGCGGTCGTCCCACAACACAGTTGGTACACTCGTAGTGTCCGTCACACACCTAGGTGAAGTATTCTGTTGTCAACTCCCTTATATTGTCTCGTGACAATATTCATTCCATGCTTCCCGAACTTAATCGAGGGAAAGTTTATCCATTGTTGTATCCTTGTCAACTGTCCTTGGTTCTATTGGTTTGGTTTAAAAGAAGGTTGGGAAAGAAGTGTTGGTTTGAAAGAAAATCTGGTTTTGAAAAGAAAAAGGGTTTGAGTAAATCTGAGTTTGAAAGAAAATTTTCATGGTTTCACAACATCTTCTTACCTTAACCAAGTCTAGCTACTTGCTGACTGGTGTACTTACAATTACAGGGGTTAGGCTAACAGGCCCTTCCACTGTTATGACGATCACATTTAACTTTATGGTACTTTACCAAGTACTTGTAGTGGTTATAAATTTCCCGAACAGCCCTGTTATAGCAGCACTTGCTATGGCAAGTGCGCCATGCTAACTGGCTATCGGTTCAACACATACCGGTTGTGGTATTGTTCTTACCCGCACTATCATCGGTGGCTTGTTGGCCCTCACTGACCTTACTATCTTGATAATAACTCCTTTGGGTGACTTCTCACTGTCTTCACATGATGATCATCAACTAGGGTGTTTCCCATTCTGGGAGACCCCTTTTCTTAGTATTGTATTCTCTTTGTAGCCCGTTCCACGTATTTGGGCACTACGTTGTAGTTCCCTTGTCAGTTGGTATACCGTTGGTGTATTATTTATCAACTGTGGTCCCGAAGACACTCGTCTCGGGTTTCACTAATCCACTTCTTGCCTGCTGCACGGTCGGTGCGTTGCAAGCTGGTTATCCTTGACTGCTCGGCATGTCGACCCAGGTTGCCGGAAATTCTATTCTTCTGTACACAAGATTCTTCATTCTTCGCTATTAAATGCGGTTAACATTGTTCAAATGGAAACCGTCTCCGGGATTCCCACATTTCGGGATCCACCGTATGACAGGTTCTCCGTACTCACAGTGGTACTTAATAACAGCCAGATCGGGTATTCCCGAGTAAGAGAGGACTTTCATCTCTCTGGCGTTCTTTCTTAAGTTATAAAACTGGGGTTGTAGAGGGCGGGATGGATATTGTAGGTTTCCAGTACACACTGGTAAGTCCTAACTAGCGTATCTCTCACGCTATCACTCAACCCTTAACCCAAAGTACTTAAATCCTAACTCGGTACTTCCTAAGCTCGGTAATTCAGTCATCAGAGCGATACTTCGCTCTGATACCACTTTTGTAACACCCCATCCAACATTAACACACTTACAATAAACTGCAGCGGAAAAACAAACCTCATCACATTACTTAACTCGTTGGTGTTACACGCCCGTTAGCCACCCACGTGGCTAACAAGGCTAATCCATATACATTGTACCGGTCTGATGGGCTAAATCCCCGAGCAACTACACATTATTATCCCTTTCCATTAACAACAAACATACACATACCTTCCAACTGTACCGAGTATTTACAAACTGATGCCAGATAACAACTTCGGTCTTACTACACCTACTGTATATATACAACTTACATGATTACCCATGTACAGCGGACTACCCCGTCCTACTCTGACGAACGGCTTCCAGCTCTCTGTACCTGAAATAGGAAAAGAAGAGAAGGGTGGCCCCCAAGGGGCTCAGCACCTTTGCTGGTATGGTAATCCCGCAGCCCACATGCTACCGGGCCACGCACAACTAATTGTCGTCTTAGCATGCGGTTGATTATATTTAAATCATGCATGTAACTGTAAACACACAACACATAACATTTCGCCTCAATGGGCTCAACAAACGATAATATATCCATATTTGATAAGTCACTCATGGTATTCATTATTCCTAGAGTGTTTCTCCTCCAATGGAGCTACTTCCTTAATAGGCGACAACTACCCATTAATCGGGTTATCCTTAAACGCCTCTTATCACAAACTGGGATTCATATCCATGATCCACACACTCCATATCTTACAACATATGTCATTCCTCACATACAAAACTTAACAACACTTTCACGTATCGACGTGCACATGATAACATCGCAATAGGAATTGCTTACAATAACATCACATAACATAACGGGAACGGTCCTCTTAGGAACCGACCCAAACATAGTTAATACACTGGTGAGCCTAGAGAATGTTGCCAGTCTCATGATAAGCTCGTTACATAACTCGTTACCGTCTCGTTAAATGAACGGATAACTTAACACAAGTGTCTCGGATATAGTGATCCAAGCACACCGAACAAACATAACATAGTATGCCCTTGTGGCCCGACGTGAGTCAGTAATAGCCTTGGTTAAGCTAAAGGGAAGGTTGGGAACCAAATTGGAAAACAACCATAACATACGGAGAGGATCGAACCTGCTATGACAACGACCCCATACTCACACGCGTGGCCGGAACAGACCGGACTCCTCACCCCCCGTTAGCACTTGTCGAAGTTCATCATTGAACTTAGTTAAACAATCACAACATTGGGTTAAGTCTTGATAGACACACGCAAGGGAAGGGAGAGTCACACATTCACCACAAACATCATACAACACACATCACATAACTAACTCACGCATAGCCGTGGTTAGAATATTCCTTAGGTCGGACGTTATCACCGGATACCGTTCTCTTACGTTTACCTAATAGTGGTGAACTAGCCCTTCAAGCGCATTCGAGGTTACCGGTATCGGCACGTAAACATACAATAACAATAACGACTGTAAACTCGTTTCATGATTTATCTTATAACGTGGCAAACACACAGAAAAACACATTGGCATACAAGCCGGTGTAATCCGGTAGGACACAGGTTGCAAGAAAACCATACCTGTCACCGGAGTCCACTTTATCATGTCCATTCATGTTCCTCGAGCAATTCTCGAACAACTGACAACATTACATGTACTTTTATTAACATTGGGGTAACATGTTTGTTTAAAGTCTAATGCTTATAACTTTTCCCGTTAACTGGTCAAATAACTTTACATTTTTAACATGTTTCACTTTTTCATTTTACTTCAACTATTCACCCACCAAATCGTGACTATAACTCACCTAACATGTCCTACACAACCTATAACATCATTATCCATCAATCCCCATCATTAGACATCTTTTAATAACTTAAAACCATGTTTTTATAGTGGTCCGGGACTTGGTCCTCTTCTTAAGTCCCGGACCATATGCTAACTCAAGTCTCGGCCTTTTAAAATGGGGTGGTCCGGGACCTTATACAAGGCCTAAGTCCCGGACCACATCCTTATGGACTCTCGGCCTATTTTACACCCCTGGTCCGGAACTTTAACCATAACCTAGGTCCCGGACCAAAGCTACAGACTTGGTAAAATTGCATTTTTCAAACCTTGTTGCATTATTTCTCCACCTCCATTAATTGTATAAACTTACCTAATGTTCCTAGGTATATTCTAATGTCCAAATATCATCTTTAACACTCCTAATTCCATGTTTGACTTGTTACTCAATTTCCACCCAAAATCTCATAACACTTGTAACATTTACATTTGGTTTCCTAAGGGGTGTTTCACCTAAATGACCACCATACCAAAATGTTTTCTCACCATCACAACATCATCTCCCAAGCATCTTCTCTTACAAAACAATCTTCTTTTTCACACCTTCTTGAATTCCTTTCTCAAAACCTTACCTAAACATCATTCTCTCCTTATTCATCAACATTACCTAAACCTTAAACAAACTTCTCCAAGACTTTAATACATCCTAAAAACACTCATTGGATTTCTAGAACTCCAAGACAAATGCCTAAATCCTTTATAGCACCTTATAACACCTTAATGCATGTTTTCTTCCTTAGTGAAGCATGTATCCATTCCTAACAATTCCTAGTTCACCAAAAACTTACTTAGAACACTTAGAACTTCTTACACATTTTCCAAATTTTGCCATAGCTTCTCTTGTATATACTCACATCCAAACACTTAGGTTTTTACCTTATCTCATTCAAGAACACCTAAAATCCATCAATCACATTTTATACACAAACTTCACACATTTAGCACTACATCACAATATAGTGCATAACTTAAATTGCTTGGCACTTAGGCCCTTAAACAACATGGCTCTTAGGCCCTTAAATTGCATAAACCTTAAACACTGAATTTCCACAATAATAAGCCTTTGACCTGCAATTACACCCACCAAGACATATGTTCTTTTACTAGTCTCCTTGAGAACACTTTACTAAGTCATTCACCATTTGCTCTTTAGGTAGTTTTAGCAAGCATTATAAGCTCATTTCTCCTAAGGCGTTAAACCACATTGAGATAGCATATTTACCTCATTTCCTCACAAACTTCTTTCTTGTTTCCTTGTTTAAAAATCGGCTAAGCTTAGTTTCTTGTCAACTTCTAAACATTACACAAACAATGTGATGAGTATTCAAGCTCCAAGCTTAATCTCATTGTAAACCCTAGGTTTTACATTGTTCAAAGAGCATTAAGATAGTTGTTTTACCTTGGTCTTTGAAGGGAATTGGAATATCTACCAAGAGAGGACTCCACCAAGTCCTTGAAAGATTCAAATGGAGCTAGAACAAAGCAACACAATGAGCACAATTAATGGTGATTTTCGGTCAAGGTAAAAACATGAAGGAAACTTCATTTTTCTTTGAGTTTCCTTACCTTGAAGCAAAGGAGAGTAATAATATGTAGAAACACAAGCTCAAGCTCCTCCCATGGTGATTCCTCTTGGCACCGAAATGGAGCTCTTGGGATTTTGAAAGGATAGGATTGAAGAGCTTGATGAGAGGAAGAGATTGGTGGTGTTTGTTTTTGATTTGGTTAAGTGAGCTAAGAAATATTGGCAATGGAAGATGGCATTTGGTGCTGTTGCTGTAGCATCACCGGTGAGAACAGAAAGAAGAGAGGTAGAAGAGAGCTTAGAAGCCGTGTGAAATGAAGGAGGAAGGGAGAAATGAAGATAAGTTCTACCTTTAGAAGATATTAGTAGTAAAGTAGAATAGTACTTTACTTTATAAGCTTTACTTTAGTTATTTGATTTCTTTTACATATTGGTGACTCACACCTTGAAAACCGGCCCCCCCCCATTAGTTAGAGGGTACTTTAGTCTTTATTTGTCAATTTAATTACTTATGATAACATATGTTACAAACTAGCTTATAAAAATCACTATTCACAAAAACAAGGCACATAGAAGTGAACTTTTTGATTTCCCATTGATATAGCCACCCAAATGTGATACTATATAGTACACATATATATTTAAGAGTAATGGTGGACATTTAGCCACTCAAAACTCATTTACAAGACAATTTTTCAAAAACGTGCTTTAAGACTCCTTAAAGCACATTTTGTGTTTTAACTTGTTTTCAAGCTTGGTTTTCTTTAGTAATTGATTTAATATGTTCATTAACATATAAATAAGGTATAGGTATGACCATTAGGTCTTATACAAATTTATCCCAAGCTTAGAGCACATTTTGCTCTTATTGACTTTAAGGTATTCTCTTGTGTTTTGTTTGGTTTCATTGTCTACCAAGGTTTCCTAAGGACTTAATTAGCCTTATTAAATCATACTTGAATATTATTAAGTCTTGGTAGGCTCTTTGGGTCCTATCCAAGTTCGCTCATAGCTTAGAGCATGTTTTTGCTCAAACTGTGTCTTAGTGCTTTATTGCATTTTACTATGGTTTAAATTGTTCACTGATGTTTCTAGGGCACTTTTTAGCCTTTACATACCATAGTTTGATATTTAAACCACATATCAAGGTTTGGGGTATTTCAATCTACCCCCCTTAAAAGAACTTCGTCCTCGAAGTTCACCTTTCCCACACATCATTATATTAGAATACGGGGATTACTTACAGCCATAAAACTTCCGTAACCAAACACACTTTACATCACAACCTCGGACTTAATGGTCCGGGTAACACATTCACATCCATACATAACATAACAGATTCACATGATAACCTCGGACTCTATGGTCCGGGTATCTTAACAACATTTACAATACATAACAACCCTTAGACTCTCCGGTCCTGGGAACATAATAACCTTTAGACACATAGGTCTATGTAACACAACACATTTAGACTCATAGTGTCTTATAGCATACACTTTAGGAACTCAAGGTCAAAATAATATTTATTACACATACCACACAACATGTCATAGCATGTATAGCAATCAAAATATTTTTGATATACACTGTGATCCCGCAGAACCCGGTCGCGATGGACACCTTCCGTCCCCGTGCCTTTGGGAGATTAAAACAATCACTTAAATTTAAAATTTCCTTGTGAGGTTAAGTAAGAGAACTTTAATTATGTAAAGTATCTATCAACGTTTTATAAATACCAATTGAAAATCCTTTTTGAAAACACACACAACTCCAAGTCCAACTTATGCTCTTAGCTTCTTTTCTTAGCGTGGTTATTTGTGACCGCTTATAGGGAGCTTCAAGAATCATCCAACCCTGATGTGATCAGCATCAGTGTAGAACTATCCTTCCACTCCAATTTGTGTTGGCTTCCCTTGATCACATGCAAATCAAGTTCCACCTCCCACTTCATTTTCAAGCATCAATTAAATCACTCATTTCCAATTTTCTTTCTTTAAATCATTCTAATCATGATCATACTCTCCAAGGATAGAACCCGCCTATCAGTTACCTCCATCCACTTAATCTTGTTACTAGGGAACCTTATCCTCATTAGTTTTATATCGGTTCATACCCTTCATGAATCACTATATAATATATATACACTATATTTTATCAAAAACGACACACCGTTTCACATTTATACATGTCGGGTTTTGTCCCGGGAGTTTCTCTCTCCCACACTTGTACCATCACACACAACTGTTGATAAATCAACCACTTATCACAATGGTATTCGCAACTTCTGTGCGCAATTACCACAATTAAAACCATGAATGAATGCGTATGTTTACGTAACACGCACCAATCATCAAAAACAATTATTATGTGCTATGCACAACATAAATCACGTACACTTGTACGGTAATATACACTAAGTGGTTTTTGCGCTCTACGCCCCTTAAAAGGGATTAGCCCACGTAATCAATCACTAAACATTGGCTTATAAGTTCTGCCGTCGTGAAGTGTTTTAAACTTCCACGCGGTCTATTACACAATGGATTCTGATTAGAGGATCTTAACCATACTGGCGTTTAGTTCCTAAACCAAGAATTCTCATTGGAGTCTGTTAAACTCTTAGTGGTTTCGATTCTGGCCTGTTTAGGCTTCTAGGCGTTAATAATTAGCCATTTACTCCTTACTTACTATGCACATTGTACACTTGACTCACTGGTTCACTAACGTCTGCTGCGCAACTGACAACTGTAGGGCTTAGTCTGCCGCATTCATTATTATCACTGTATTGTGCACCTCCCATATATCCCTTCATCTTGGTAACAATGGTTTCTCGAACCGACGCGTGGTATCTCTTACCGTTAGCGAACGAATTCGGTGAGTTATAAACTTTCTATCCGCTTCCATAACCAATTACTGTGTATACAGCTATGTATTTCACAATGATTGACTTGTTCGCTTCCGACTTACTGTCGGTTGAGATTGAGCTACTACTAGTTGTAGTGCTCTCTCAGCTATTTACAACATTGGGGTATATTCCATACCAAGATTTGGCAGTAGTGCTACTGTAGTCACTTACTGTTAATTTGTCTCCACATTTGGTTTTGTACAAGTACTCTTTTTATTGGTGCGGCCTTGCTTTTCCTAGGCATCGGCCATTATAACATTATTGCTCCACAATTAACATGTTTCCAATTCCTAGCATCCACTCGATCATTACTGCGCAAGTGCAATACCAAACACTCAGTCATACAGAGTGCAGAGGCGTAAAACTCTTGACAGTAAAATACCTTTATGGGATCGCCATGGGAATTCACACACTGTGTTTCACTGAGATTTTGATCTCGTAATTCTGGCTACTGGCTTACTGCCTAGTTTGTTTGGTATCACTTACTGTTGTATCTCCACTGAGTTTAACTCATAACTGGTCTTATATGTTACATTATCGTTTAACAATCTTATACAACGGTCGCTTGCTGCCGCACCGTGCTCTTACTCCTTGTATAACATCAGCTATATCGTATCTACGGTCACCTCAACTTCCATACATAAACTTACATTATCACATATAGTTCATCACTCATCTGGACGGACTACTGAATGCTCCTTGAGCATCGATCATTCGAGTCACAAGCCGGCATTATTCAGCTCGGTGTTTCACTTTATAACACACATACTACTAAGCGAATCGCTCTCTTTCACTATAACATCGTCCATCCTTAACATTTTCTTGAACTTGATTCACATAAACTTCCGCTCCTGCGGTCTCACAATATCGAGAGGTATCCCCACTCTTAATCATTGGTTCGTTCTCCACTCTATTCACTTATATAACATAAACTTCTGCAATCAATCCAATTTACATAATACATTTATTTGTGGCCTATAAGCCTTATTTGCCTTGAGCTGCGCTCATTGTAGGCTATCCACACACATGTACTTCTCTGTACAACATTACATGGTTTGGATATTATATTGAGCTCCATGACAAGGTTCATTGCATTCCGTTTCCTTTCATGGGATGCCCTTAGGATTGTCAGTTCGTCTCCTGACAAGTTATATCTAAAAGGGGGTTAATTTCCACTCTTGTGTTTCTGTCACGTCATTTCGTGCCATTATTGTTGATGTTAAACACCCTTCAAGGATTGCTCCTGGGTGTTGCTAAGTTATTCCATCACATCTGGCTTGCACTATTGGTATATTCGGTTAGCCACGCCGTTTGCGTTCTTAACTGGTTTATATCTTCTTCTGTGAAGATCAACATTTCCGATAGTGTAGGTACTCATTCTAGGAGTTTCCCGTTCATTGCACATTAATGTGTCCAATCAGGCATCTGCCTTGCCATGCACAGGTTGGGTCACCGTTCCAGCTAACATGTTTATCCCTCGGAATTCTTAAGACATGTGTGATGTCTTTACAAACAGTTAGTGCACTCGCACCTCCTGACTCTTAAGCATTTCGTTGAAAGGAATTCACTAATTCCTTTAGTCTCGTTAACTTAACTGAGTTCCTTAACTTCAACCATTCATGGTAATCCTAGTTCTTGTTTGACTTATACTGCTGACGTAGTATGGAGTCGACTACTTCCCGTGTTCCGGACTCTACTCGTATACATATGTGGGGTACCATATGATACATTGGTACTTACCCAACTAACCCATAAGTAGGTCTGTCAGGCCCACAAGCTCCTATCGGAGTGCGGTCGTCCCACACACAGTTGGTACACTCGTAGTGTCCGTCACACACCTAGGTGAAGTATTCTGTTGTCAACTCCCTTATATTGTCTCGTGACAATATTCATTCCATGCTTCCCGAACTTAATCGAGGGAAAGTTTATCCATTGTTGTATCCTTGTCAACTGTCCTTGGTTCTATTGGTTTGGTTTAAAAGAAGGTTGGAAAGAAGTGTTGGTTGAAAGAAAATCTGGTTTGAAAAGAAAAAGGGTTTGAGTAAATTGAGTTTGAAAGAAAATTTTCATGGTTTCACAACATCTTCTTACCTTAAACCAAGTCAGCTACTTGCTGACTGGTGTACTTACAATTACAGGGGTTAGGCTAACAGGCCCTTCCACTGTTATGACGATCACATTTAACTTTATGGTACTTTACCAAGTACTTGTAGTGGTTATAAATTTCCCGAACAGCCCTGTTATAGCAGCACTTGCTATGGCAAGGCGCCATGCTAACTGGCTACGGTTCAACACATACCGGTTGTGGTATTGTTCTTACCCGCACTATCATCGGTGGCCTTGTTGGCCCTCACTGACCTTACTATCTTGATAATAACTTTGGGTGACTTCTCACTGTCTTCACATGATGATCATCAACTAGGGTGTTTCCCATTCTGGGAGACCCCTTTTTCTTAGTATTGTATTCTCTTTGTAGCCCGTTCCACGTATTTGGGCACTACGTTGTAGTTCCCTTGTCAGTTGGTATACCGTTGGTGTATTATTTATCAACTGTGGTCCCGAAGACACTCGTCTCGGGTTTCACTAATCCACTTCTTGCCTGCTGCACGGTCGGTGCGTTGCAAGCTGGTTATCCTTGACTGCTCGGCATGTCGACCCAGGTTGCCGGAAATTCTATTCTTCTGTACACAAGATTCTTCATTCTTCGCTTAAATGCGGTTAACATTGTTCAAATGGAAACCGTCTCCGGGATTCCCACATTTCGGGATCCACCGTATGACAGGTTCTCCGTACTCACAGTGGTACTTAATAACAGCCAGATCGGGTATTCCCGAGTAAGAGAGGACTTTCATCTCTCTGGCGTTCTTTCTTAAGTTATAAAACTGGGGTTGTAGAGGGCGGGATGGATATTGTAGGTTTCCAGTACACACTGGTAAGTCCTAACTAGCGTATCTCTCACGCTATCATCAACCCTTAACCCAAAGTACTTAAATCCTAACTCGGTACTTCCTAAGCTCGGTAATTCAGTCATCAGAGCGATACTTCGCTCTGATCCACTTTTTGTAACACCCATCCAACATTAACACACTTACAATAAACGCAGCGGAAAAACAAACCTCATCACATTACTTAACTCGTGGTGTTACAGCCGTTAGCCACCCACGTGGCTAACAAGGCTAATCCATATACATTGTACCGGTCTGATGGGCTAAATCCCCGAGCAACTACACATTATTATCCCTTTCCATTAACAACAAACATACACATACCTTCCAACTGTACCGAGTATTTACAAACTGATGCCGGATAACAACTTCGGTCTTACTACACCTACTGTATATAAACTTACATGATTACCCATGTACAGCGACTACCCGTCCTACTCTCGAACGGCTTCCAGCTCTCTGTACCTGAAATAGGAAAAGAAGAGAAAGGGTGGCCCCCAAGGGGCTCAGCACCTTTGCTGGTATGGTAATCCCGCAGCCCACATGCTACCGGGCCACGCACAACTAATTGTCGTCTTAGCATGCGGTTGATTATATTTAAATCATGCATGTAACTGTAAACACACAACACATAACATTTCGCCTCAATGGGCTCAACAAACGGATAATATATCCATTGAAATACCCCGAACTTAAATATAGGGATTAAGATTAATCTAATACGTAATTAAAGGCTTGATGACGCCTAAGTAATATTGGTAGGGAAAAATAAATCCAAAAGAAATAAAGAAACGCTTAAAAAGCGTAAAACGCTAAATAAGCGTTAAATGACCATAGGAGGTATGAAACCTCGGTTAGCGTATTGTAAGGATTCTAAAGGCTTAATTAAGTCTAAATAAATATGAGGGAACAAATCCCGAAGAAAACGGATCCTTAGAATGGATTAAAATCACTAATGAACATTAAAGCGCGTTTTTCGAGGTAACCGGGAAAACGTGTCTTTAAGCGGGTCAAATAGACTCGTAACAATTTTGGTCAACTAAATAATCATTAATAAATATTAGTGAAGCTTTAGAACCAATAAAATCAATAAAACGAGAAATTAGTAAAAACTGTCAAAAACGGGAAGTTGTGGGGTAGAAACATAAATAACACAAACTTATGTGTCCACTTTAAAAATAAAAAGTGAAATGTGTGTGTGTGTGTGTATGCCAGCCGGCTCCCCCTCTCACTCTCACACACTCACTAACTCCTCTCTATTTACAAACAAACAAAAAATAATAAAGCAACCCTCTCTCTTTATTACTTTACCCCACACTCTCACAATTCTCTCTCCTATCTCATTTCCCCCTCTCTCACGTGAACCCCCTTCTCCTTCTTCTCTGATTTTCTTTCTTCTTCCCCAAGCTCACCGAACAGCCATGGAAAATAAGAGAAACCTCACAAAAACCACTCTTCTCTCCTTTGTAACTCCCTCCAAACTTCTCCAAAAATTGTAAAAAATTACACCATTGTAATCCTCTCCTCAAGAGCTACATTTTCATCTTTCCAAAATCCGAAAACAAGCATTTTCGATTTTGAGGGTATTCCCCATTTGAAGCCTCAACACCACCATTAGAAGGCCCTTGTTCTCCTTGTTCTTCTAAGGTAAAAATATCTTGAAAACTCCATCTCTTTCTAGCCTAAATGGCAAAACGAAAATTAAGACTAAACCTTGTTTGGTCTCTTGTATGTTCAGCCGATTTTGGCATTGTGGTGGTGTGAGAAATCTTGTTCTTGAGCTATCCCAAACAGCCCTTGTGCTTTTGAAAGGTAATAAATTTTCTAAACCCTAAAACCTAGATTAAAGCTTGATTAATGGTTAGGGTTAGTTCATAGTATTGAATGGTATATGTGAATGGTTGTAGTGTTAGAGGGTTGAGATTTCAAAACCGGTAGAGAAGAAGAAAGAAGGAAGAAGAGAAGGAAAATCTAGGAAGAAAACAAGGTAAGGAATGCTCACCTTGGTGTAGTCTTGTATATGTATGTGCAACAGATTTTTAGAAGTAAAAATGTGTATTGAAAAATGGTAATGCATTAGTAGTATAATGAGTAAGAGGAAAATAAGTAGTTTGAAGTCTTTGAAAGCATTGTAAAAACTGTTACAAAACAGATTGAGAAATGAATATAATGTGCAGGAATTTTTATGAGTGTTTTAGTATTGGTATTGTATATGGGAGCTTGTATTTTGATATGGTATATAAACAGGTGAATTGAGTAATGGGATGTGAGCGAAACAATGTGGTGAGTGTATAAAATTATAAGGGAGACTATGGCAAAATTTACCTAGGAATGGAACACTTAGTGTGTTGGAAACTAGGTGACTAAGGTGTGTATGTGTAACAGATTTTGATTAAGGAAAATAGAGGGTAAGTGGAGAGAGATGGGTAATGTATTCTAAATGCATTAGGAATGTTAGAAATGTCGATAGAAGAGGGAGATATAGAAGGGGAGTGTAAATGACAAAATCTGTAGCAAAAAGTATCTAAGTGCATTGTGGAAATTAGGAGGAATGAGTGTACAAGATTTGGCAAAATGGAGAGTTGGACTTGGGTATAGATATTGTAGTTGCTTGGAAATGAATTGGAATGGTAGGATGGCATTAGGAGAGGGAACTATGTATGGAGGAAATAAGAACCCAAAATCTGTAGCAAAAACTACTTGGAGAAACTATTGTAAGTGTTGAAAGGAAGTAAGGAATTGTGTAAGTTGTTTAATGGATTTAGTAATGGATTTGGTGAATGGACTAAGGAGTATTAGGAGGTTTAATTAGTGTTATAACATGTGGGATTAAGTGTAGGAACAATGGGGAAGTAATGGGTGAAAGAGAGGACTGAAAATAGAAATTAAAATGCAAATACTGGGCTGGACCGGACTTGTGACCGGACTTGCAAGTCCGGTCGAGCTGAAAATTTTCCCGTCAGGATGCTACTGGAATGCGACCGGACTTGCAAGTCCGGTCGGACCAGAAAAATTTCCCGATGAAACCTACTGGAATGGACCGGACTTGCGACCGGACATGCAAGTCCGGTCGGCCAGAAAAATTTCCGTAACCTGAGCTACTGGAATGGACCGGACTTGCAAGGTCGGTCGCAAGTCCGGTCCTGACTAAAAAAAAAAAAAAAAAAAAAAGAGTATTTTATCATATGATTATAGCAATCATATGTATAGGTATACATACATATATATGCCTATATACATATATGCATATATATGTGGTAGTACATTATAAATGAAGTAGTGAAGGTAAGGAAGCAAGAGTAAGAGGTAGTGAGAAAAGAATGGGTATAATAATCAAGCATGAATGTAAAGGAGTAGTAGGTATATTAGGAGTATTAATGAAGGAATAAGTTGGATTATTGATAGACCATTAATCATACAACTTCATGTATGATAGGAATCAAATAGTTGATCCTCGAAGGAACCCGGTAGTACGTATACGACGGTGAACGGTATGATTTCTTCATGCCCTGTATCCTAATCTGGTTACCCCGATTTGTGTGCTTATTTGACCACCTAATAAGATAAATGCACGAACCGGATTATATCGCACTTACTTGTGCTTATTTACATTGTTCTTGATATTTGTCTTGAACAATAGTTTGTATAATTTATGAAACATATGGATGATGATGATGTGTATTGTATTTTATAGTGTACTTGTATGTTGCACTGTATTTCGTATGGATGTGTATATGAGCTTGTACTGTACTATTGTGGCTCGAATGTTGACTTGTGCTAATTCCTAACTAGCTAACTCCTAACTTAAGTGAGTAAATTGGAATGAGTACAAGTCCGATATAGCTTCGGCCACGCGTGAGGATGAGGTGACACAAGAGGTTGGATCCGATTCCTGGTTCGTAAGCTGGTCCACGGCCCAAATCCCTTAAGTGGGTAGCATCCTGGATTAGTGAACCAAGTAAATCCCGGTGGTGGGACGGAGTAGTCCCCGGGCCGGAGGTCCCGACGACTTAACATGAGTAAGAGTAAGAGTAAGTAAGTAAGTATGTATGAGCATGAGTATGTATGTGTATGTATGGAGTAAATGAGTAAAAGAGTAATCTCCACCCGATTAACCCGGGTGGACCAATATGGGCTAACAAGTTATTGGATTGTATGATTGCGTATGTATTGTATTGTATTGGGTATCACGGAATTCAGAAAGGTAAGTATGTATCGTTGGGCTATGTGGATTACTATGATGAACTGAAGTGTATGCATTGAAGGTATGTATGTATTCTTGCGTAGTAGTAATCGTAGTATATGTATGAAAGCATGTATGCATGTATGTATGAATAAAATGAACCGCATGTATTCGACCAAGTGGTCGGCGTACCCTCACTAGTACGCGGGGTATGCGGTTATCATGCTCGGCGAAAGCTGACCCCTTCGGGGGACATTTTTTAGTGTGCAGGTACCCGAAACGAAATGGTCAAGGAAGAGACCGGAGGCACATCCTGATATTTGGAAGTAAGTAGCGTGAGGAACGGGTAGCAAGTAGTCTCTTAGCGAGTATGTATGAACCTTAAAGAGATAGTACATTGTATAAGGATCTTAGTAAACTCGGTATAGAGATATTGTATTGTGCTTGGAGTATTGTATTGAATGGAGATTGTAGTAGCATGGTAAATGGAGAATGCATTGTAGATTGTAGTACTCGGGATTCCGGTCCATCAGACCGATGCTGTATGTAGAATCAGTAGCCTTGTTAGTCACGTGGGTGACTAACGGCATTGTATCACCCATTGTATGTAAGTATATATCCGCTGCGAGTATCTGATGAGTAAGGAGATTGGACGTTAATGACTGTATTATAGTAGGGGTGTTACAAAAAGTGGTATCAGAGCGAAGTATCGCTCTGATGACTGGAAATACCGAGTCTAGGAATACCGAGTTAGGAATTAGAAGCTTAGGGCTAAGGGCTGAGTGTTAGCATTAGAGATATGCTAGTTAGGAACTACCGGTGAGTACCGGATACCTACAATACCAGTCCCGCCCGCCGCAAACCCCATGTATAACTTGGGAAAGGACGCCAGAGAGAAGGAAAGACCTCTCATACTCGGGGAAACCCGATCTGGCAGTTGTGAAGCAATCACACAGTAAACAAGAACCGACATAGTAAATTCCAAGATTGGAAGCCCGGAAATGGATCCCGGTTAAACCACAATACCCGCACTCATAGCGGTGAACGAGCACTCCAACCACGAGGAGGCTGCAACTTACAACAGCATGGGGCGACGTGCTTAGCAGTCGCGAGACCTAGCTAGACAACCAGCAGCAGGAAAGAAGCACTAACCATGCAATGAAATGGAAAAAGGAGTAATGACAGAACCCGAGACACAAGTCTACGGGATAGTAATACTTGAATAATACCACCAACGGCATGCCAGCTGACTAAGGACATAGTCAGGAACGGTTAACTCCAAAACCACAACGCCAATGAGGTTACAATACCTGGCCAGCATAGCTACACAGCTACAAGAACATCACGGGATATAATCCGATAGGACTACAGAGTAGTGCCTAAACAAGGTAGGCTCAGTAAACACCATAAATGTGTGGGAACGAGCCACAAGGACGACATTAAACCAAATAGAATGGGGTCTCCAAGGATTGGGAGAACCCGATTATCAACAATCACGTCAAGATCATTGAGAAGCTACCTAAAGGATCGAGTATACCAACTATAGATCAATGAGATCAAGGGAAGAGTCGACAGGACTATCAAATACTAATGGAAACCATACCGTGATCGGTATAGGATTACCCAAAAACCACCAGTACCACGCACTTGCCACGGCAAGTGCAGTAAGGACAGAAATACGTAAAGAAACTCTAACACCACAGGTACATAGTAATGTACCGTGACTACAATGAAGCAACTATGGGATCACAAATCTTGAAATTGAAAGAATGGAACCTTGGAAAGGCCTAACGGCCCGACCACTGTATTTAGAACATACCAGTCAGCGAGAGGCTAGACTTGGTCAAGACCTCAAACATGGCTATGCCATGAAGATTTCTTTTAACACCGAACCATTATTTTTAAAACCCAAAATTTTCTTTTCAAAACCTCAAACCTCTTTTAAAAACCTTGGATTTTAAAACCGAACCAACATGATTATGGTGAGTATCATAGATTACTACAAGAGGAGTTGACAATAGAATACTTCACCTAGGCGTGTGACGAACGCTACGAGTGTACCCGTTACGGGATGTGGGACAACCGCACTCCGAAGGAGCTTGCGGGCCCGACATATAGTTGGGTAAGTGGCAACGTATCAACATGGTACCCCACGTATGTACACGTGTAGTGTACGACACACGGGAAGTAGTCAGCTCCGTTCTACGGACCATCAGTGAGTTCAAACCAGAACAACTGGACACCTCAGACAATTCAGCATAAAGGAACTCAGAAGACCCATCTGAAGATAAGGAGTAAGAACTAGGAAGTGCAAAAGGCACAGACTAAACAGTATAGACATTGGATATGTCTCAAATAATCTAAGCAATTACCTGACAGCTGGATGGAATGCCCAGCCTAAACACATGAAGGCGAATGCCTAATGTGAACCTAACAATGCTCAACAAACGGGACAGAACTCCCAAGAGCAACCCCAAGATTACCACAAGTACACTCCATCATTGAAGGGGATATCAAACCTAGTCCTAAGCACTAGGAGCAAGTGTAAACAGTCTACCCAAGAACGGGAGACGTTACAACCCAAAGGGGACGACTCAGCTACAATACCATAAGACGGTATAGAGGACGACACACGTTATAAACATTAGCCGGATGTAACGGCACAGCCACCAACACCCAGGAGCGATCCTTGAAGGTGTCTGCGTTAATAACAGTCGAACAACCGTAATGACATGAGCACGGGAGCTAAAACGAACACTCGGTTAGGACACCGAAGGGATTTCACTTAACAGGAAATGCCCTAAAATACTGAGAGGCACCTATTAACACCTGATTGCCTAAAGGGTCTCCTATGAACGGAAGCGTGATGCCACGACTTACCATGGAGCCCAATAATATCTCCAACCTATGACGGTATACAGGAGTGGAAACATGTATAACAGCTTGCAAAGAGCATAGCTTGCAGCAATATGGCTCAAAGCCAAACCATGCGTTTATAAACTTAAACGGTTGCAAAACCACAATTTAACAAGACTAAAAGATACCTCATACGACAAGAAATCAACAACTGGACCATAAATCCAACCCAACATCCTGAGTGGCTTGTAGTAATGGCCACCTCAGTGTCACTGTCACTAGAGCACCAGTCTAGTATACAGCTGACGGAGTCAAATACCCCTCATGCCTTCTGTAGCAATTGTACACAGAGGCATAAGAATCATGATAATGCCAACATTGGCCTAGCCCACACTTGGACACCACGAGAAACCCAAGGGAAGGCACCCCTCGTTAACCGAAGACCACCAATGTGGTGATGATGTGAAACCTTAGAAAAGGCTTCCACCTACTATAACAATAAGACCACGTAATAGATATTGCCAGGGGGCGATGGAATAAGGAAATGAGATTTCCAAACCATTACGACTTAAGGGAGTAAGTATACTCCTCATGCACCCAAGCATGAGGTGAACCATTACATAAATACTCAATATAATAACCTTGTCATGAGACCTATGAGTGGAGACAACCCCTCAACACGAACTTTCATTATCAATGACAGAGTAAACTACACAGCTAGAGCCTATCATTAGTGCCCAGCACTGGAAAGACAGTAGTTGTCAAAACAATCAATGTGAATACACATTGAAAACCATGAATGACCAGCGCTCAAGAGAGCTTGTAACCCGATAAATTACTTCATCCGTTATCAACCAAGATACTTGGTAAATTATATCATAAATGATGATAAAATGTGAGGTAAGCTAACCTACACATGAAACCTAAATTGAAATAAAACATCCCCACAATGGGAAGATAATAATATTGCGGTATGCTACGACAACCGTCATACACGAACAGGGGAAACCCTCAGTGTACACACCATAAGGAAATGGTGCCAATGACCATGGCAATGAGTAAAGAGAAACTATCACAGTAACAGAAACAGTAAAGACAATGTTGTACAGTGAGTAAGAACACGGTGCGCAACAAGCGACCGCTATGAGAGGAGTAGTAAGCAATAACACGGAGTATAAGTATGAAATGACAGACAGAAATATTCCTTCCTATCACATAAGTGACTTACTGTCAAGCGTTTACGCCTCTGCACTCTGTATGACTGAGTGTTTTGGTATTGCACTTGTGCAGCTAATGATCTAATGGGATGGCTAGGGATATGGAGAATGTAAACCGTAGTAAACCTTTCTTTTCACCAACAAACATGGCACTAGCCAGTTCAGCAACTTAGCAACAAACCGTGCGGCCTAAGGCCAAAGAAGCACGAAGAGTGTACAATACACTAACAATCACAAAGTGTGAATTCCAATGGAATGAGGAGTGAAAAGAGACGTAAGAAAGTCACTAGGACCGACGCATAGAGATGCAAGGTCATACAAGTAAAGAACACTTGTACTGAACCAGGGAAACTGGTAGAATTCAGAAGCTAGTGACACCAGAGGAAGCACTACAACTAAGTAGTGACTTAACCTCGCCCGACAATAAGTCGGAGGAGCTTAACGAATAATCGTAGAAGCACGAATAGCATGTGCAGAAGATTACCAGAGAGCTGGTTATAAACCTTAAACTCATTGAGTTCAAACACGGTAAAAGAATACCGCATTTGTTTAATAAACCTTATGCCCATAATAGACGGATAAAAGGTGATGCATAGTACATTAAGGATAGCACGAAGGGTAAATAACCCGAGTTATCAGGGTCGCGCAGCAGAAGCTAGTGGGCCCCAGCTAGTAAGTATAGCAAAATGGCTATTAATGCCTTGAAGCCTAATAGGCTAGAACCGAATTAATGATGAGTTAAATAAACTCATATAGAAATCCTTGGTGCAAAGACTAAACCATTGGTATGGTTGAGACCCTTTGACCATAGTATATTGTATAATGTACCGTAGTGAAGCTAAACGCTTCAGATTGCCCAAATTGATTAAACCAATGTTTAATAATAATAACACACGGTAGATTACGTGGGCGTAATCCCTTTTAAGGGGGGTAGAGCGAAAACCGCTTAATGCAAGTTTTATAAATAAAACACATAAAACTGTAATGTGCATAGCACAAATGAGAAATTATTCGATGAGTGGTACCTACGTTATATAAACATACGTATTCATTCATATTGAATTGTGGTAACTAAACATTAGACATGCAAATACCATAGGGTGAATATACCCATCTTGTAACACCAGTGTAAGAGTATTGGTAAAGAAAAGTAATGAGTAGTGGACGGAGCTCCACAAGTATTGTAACCCTTGAAGAAGCAGTACGAAATGAATGAGGATAGTAGATGAATGAAGTTTATGAGTAGTGGAATCGTAAGTAAATTATTTGAAACAATTGAAGTCAACTAAATCTTATAAATGTAGTATTCTTAGAGATAGATGATGGTGAGTAATGGATGGAAGTAGTGAAGGTTGATGAAATGAGCATTAGGATTGAACCATGGAGTAAAGCATTTGGGAATAGAGTGAGGATGATTGATGGACTGATTCCATCCTTTGGAGATGTATGAATCGTAATACGACTAGAAGAGTAAAAAGATAGAAAATGAAAACAATTAAATTATTTGTTTGATTGAATCTAATGTGGGAAGTCGAACTTGATCCTGATCAGATCAAGGGAAACCGAACACAAATTGGGGTGGAAAGATAGTTCAACACTGATGCTGATCACATCAGGGTCGAATGATTCTTGAAGCTCCCTTAAGTGGTCACAAGAATCACATAGGATAGAAGAATGAATATAAATTGGAATTGGAGTTGTGTTTTAGAAAATTTCTAATTGGTAGTGGTGAAAGAATTTCTTAGTACGGAGAATGAGATCTGCTAGAAGTGTGTACCGAGAAGATAGTAGGTAGTATGTGGTATTATTCCAAGGCAGCGGGACATAGAGGAGTCCCGTGTCTAGATGACCGGAGTGCCTGCGGGATTGTATGTGTATTGCATTGCTTTGGGGATAGCTTTGCACTGTATGTATAAACTTGTAATGAGGAACCGGATGGTTGATAGTAATATGGATTGGAGTAATTATTGTACATTGGTATGGTATGGAAAGGAGAAACATTGAGTAATGAATTTGGGAATTGTAAGGAGGAGGAATGTATGGCTTCGGTATTAGGCAAGTATAAATGAGTAAGTATAGAAATCCCATAACCGCGAACAACTTTGAGGACAAAGTTCTTAAGGGGGGTAGATTGAAATACCCCGAACTTAAATATAGGGATTAAGATTAATCTAATACGTAATTAAAGGCTTGATGACGCCTAAGTAATATTGGTAGGGAAAAATAAATCCAAAAGAAATAAAGAAACGCTTAAAAAGCGTAAAACGCTAAATAAGCGTTAAATAACCATAGGAGGTATGAACCTCGGTTAGCGTATTGTAAGGATTCTAAAGGCTTAATTAAGTCTAAATAAATATGAGGGAACAAATCCCGAAGAAAACGGATCCTTAGAATGGATTAAAATCACTAAGAACATGAAAGCGCGTTTTCGAGGTACCGGGAAAACGTCTTTAAGCGGTCAAATAGACTCGTAACAATTTTGGTCACCTAAATAATCATTCTAAATATTAGTGAAGCTTTAGAACCAATAAAATCAATAAACGAGAAATGTAAAAACTGTCAAAAACGGGAAGTTGTGGGGTAGAAACAATCAATAACACAAACTTATGTGTCCACTTTAAATAAAAAGTGAATGTGTGGTGTGTGTGTGTATGCCAGCCGGCTCCCCCTCTCACTCTCACAACACTCACAACTCCTCTCTATTTACAACAAACAAAAAATATAAAGCAACCCTCTCTCTTTATTACGTTTACCCCACACTCTCACAATTCCCTCTCTATCTCATTTCCCCCTCTCTCACGTGAACCCCCTTCTCCTTCTTCTCTGATTTTCTTTCTTCTTCCCCAAGCTCACCGAACAGCCATGGAAAATAAGAGAAACCTCACAAAAACCACTCTTCTCTCCTTTGTAACTCCCTCCAAACTTCTCCAAAAATTGTAAAAAATTACACATTGTAATCCTCTCTCAAGAGCTACATTTGCATCTTTCCAAAAATCCGAAAAACAAGCTTTTCGATTTTGAGGGTATTCCCCATTTGAATCCTCAACAACCACATTAGAAGGCCCTTGTTCTCCTGTTCTTCTAAGGTAAAAATATCTTGAAAACTCCATCTCTTTCTAGCCAATGGCAAAACGAAAATTAAGACTAACCTTTGTTTTTGTCTCTTGTATGTTCAGCCGATTTTGGCATTGTGGTGGTGTGAGAAATCTTGTTCTTGAGCTATCCCAAACACCCTTGTGCTTTTGAAAGGTAAAAATTTTCTAACCCTAAAACCTAGATTAAAGCTTGATTAATGGTTAGGTTCGTTTCATAGTATTGAATGGTATATGTGAATGGTTGTAGTGTTAGAGGGTTGAGATTTCAAAACCGTAGAGAAGAAGAAGAAGGAGAAGAGAAGGAAATCTAGGAAGAAACAAGGTAAGGAATGCTCACCTTGGTGTAGTCTTGTATAGTATGTGCAACAAATTTTTAGAAGTAAAAATGTGTATTGAAAAATGGTAATGCATTAGTAGTATAATAAGAGAAGAGGATAAGTAGTTTGAAGTCTTTGAAAGCATTGTAAAAACTGTTACAAACAAATTGAGAAATGAATATATGTGCAGGAATTTTTATGAGTGTTTTAGTATTGGTATTGTATGGGAGCTTGTATTTTGATATGGTATATAAACAGGTGATTGAGTAATGGGATGTGAGCGAAACAATGTGTGAGTGTATAAAATTATAAGGGAGACTGGCAAAATTTACCTAGGAATGGAACACTTAGTGTGTTGAAACTAGGTGACTAAGGTGTGTATGTGTAACAGATTTTGATTAAGGAAAATAGAGGGTAAGTGGAGAGAGATGGGTAATGTATTCTAAATGCATTAGGAATGTTAGAAATGTCGATAGAAGAGGGAGATAGAAGGGGATGTAAATGACAAAATCTGTAGCAAAAAGTATCTAAGTGCATTGTGGAAATTGGAGGAATGAGTGTACAAGATTTGGCAAAATGGAGAGTTGGACTTGGGTATAGATATTGTAGTTGCTTGGAAATGAATTGGAATGGTAGGATGGCATTAGGAGAGGGAACTATGTATGGAGGAAATAGAACCCAAAATCTGTAGCAAAAACTACTTGGAGAACTATTGTAAGTGTTGAAAGGAAGTAAGGAATTGTGTAAGTTGTTTAATGGATTTAGTAATGGATTTGGTGAATGGACTAAGGAGTATTAGGAGGTTTAATTAGTGTTATAACATGTGGGATTAAGTGTAGGACAATGGGGAAGTAATGGGTGAAAGAGAGGACTGAAAATAAAATTAAAATGCAAATACTGGGCTGGACCGGACTTGCGACCGGACTTGCAAGTCCGGTCGAGCTGAAAATTTTCCCGTCAGGATGCTACTGGAATCGACCGGACTTGCGACCGGACTTGCAAGTCCGGTCGGACCAGAAAAATTTCCCGATGAAACCTCTGGAATGGACCGGACTTGCGACCGGACATGCAAGTCCGGTCGGCCAGAAAAATTTCCGTAACCTGAGCTACTGGAATGGACCGGACTTGCAAGGTCGGTCGCAAGTCCGGTCCTGACAAAAAAAAAAAAAAAAAAAAAAAAGAGTATTTTATCATATGATTATAGCAATCATATGTATAGGTATACATACATTATATGCTATATACATATATGCATATATATGTGGTAGTACATTATAAATGAAGTAGTGAAGGTAAGGAAAAGCAAGAGTGAGTAGTGAGAAAAGAATGGGTATAATAATCAAGCATGAATGTAAGGAGTAGTAGGTATATATTAGAGTATAATGAAGGAATAAGTTGGATTATTGATAGACCATTAATCATACAACTTCATGTATGTATAGGAATCAATATTGATCCTCGAAGGAACCCGGTAGTACGTATACGACGGTGAACGGTATGATTTCTTCATGCCCTGTATCCTAATCTGGTTACCCCGATTTGTGTGCTTATTTGACCACCTAATAAGATAAATGCACGAACCGGATTATATCGCACTTACTTGTGCTTATTTACATTGTTCTTGATATTTGTCTTGAACAATAGTTTGTATAATTTATGAAACATATGGATGATGATGATGTGTATTGTATTTTATAGTGTACTTGTATTGCACTGTATTTCGTATGGATGTGTATATGAGCTTGTACTGTACTATTGTGGCTCGAATGTTGACTTGTGCTAATTCCTAACTAGCTAACTCCTAACTTAAGTGAGTAAATTGGAATGAGTACAAGTCCGATATAGCTTCGGCCACGCGTGAGGATAGGTGACACAAGAGGTTGGATCCGATTCCTGGTTCGTAAGCTGGTCCACGGCCCAAATCCCTTAAGTGGGTAGCATCCGGATTAGTGAACCAAGTAAATCCCGGTGGTGGGACGGAGTAGTCCCCGGGCCGGAGGTCCCGACGACTTAACATGAGTAAAGGAATAAGTAAGTATGTATGAGTATGAGTATGTATGTGTATGTATGGAGTAAATGAGTAAAAGAGTAATCTCCACCCGATTAACCCGGGTGGACCAATATGGGCTAACAAGTTATTGGATTGCGTATGAATTGCGTATGTATTGTATATTGTATTGGGTATCACGGAATTCAGAAAGGTAAGTATGTATCGTTGGGCTATGTGGATTACTATGGATGAACTGAAGTGTATGCATTGAAGGGTATGTATGTATTCTTTGCGTAGAGTATCGTAGTATATGTATGAAAGCATGTATGCATGTATGTATGAATAAAATGAACCGCATGTATTCGACCAAGTGGTCGGCGTACCCTCACTAGTACGCGGGGTATGCGGTTATCATGCTCGGCGAAAGCTGACCCCTTCGGGGGACATTTTTTAGTGTGCAGGTACCCGAAACGAACATGGTCAAGGAAGAGACCGGAGGCACATCCTGATATTTGGAAGTAAGTAGCGCGTGAGGAACGGGTAGCAAGTAGTCTCTTAGCGAGTATGTATGAACTTTAAAGAGATAGTACATTGTATAAGGATCTTCGTAAACTCGGTATGTAGATTATATTGTATTGTGCTTGGAGTATTGTATTGAATGGAGATTGTAGTAGCATTTGGTAAATGGAGAATGCATTGTAGATTTGTAGTACTCGGGATTCCGGTCCATCAGACCGATGCTGTATGTAGAAGCAGTAGCCTTGTTAGTCACGTGGGTGACTAACGGCATTGTATCACCCATTGTATGTAAGTATATATCCGCTGCGAGTATCTGATGAGTAAGGAGATTGGACGCTAATGATTGTATTTATAGTAGGGGTGTTACATCCATATTTGATAAGTCACTCATGGTATTCATTATTCCTAGAGTGTTTCTCCTCCAATGGAGCTACTTCCTTAATAGGTGAAAACTACCCATTAATCGGGTTATCCTTAAACGCCTCTTATCACAAACTGGGATTCATATCCATGATCCACACACTCCATATCTTACAACATATGTCATTCCTCACATACAAAACTTAACAACACTTTCACGTATCGACGTGCACATGATAACATCGCAATAGGAATTGCTTACAATAACATCACATAACATAACGGGAACGGTCCTCTTAGGAACCGACCCAAACATAGTTAATACACTGGTGAGCCTAGAGAATGTTGCCAGTCTCATGATAAGCTCGTTACATAACTCGTTACCGTCTCGTTAAATGAACGGATAACTTAACACAAGGTGTCTCGGATATAGTGATCCAAGCACACCGAACAAACACATAGTATGCCCTTGTGGCCCGACGTGAGTCAGTAATAGCCTTGGTTAAGCTAAAGGGAAGGTTGGGAACCAAATTGGAAAACAACCATAACATACGGAGAGGATCGAACCTGCTATGACAACGACCCCCATACTCACACGCGTGGCCAGAACAGACCGGACTCCTCACTCCCCCCGTTAGCACTTGTCAGAAGTTCATCATTGAACTTAGTTAAACAATCACAACATTGGGTTAAGTCTTGATAGACACACGCAAGGGAAGGGAGAGTCACACATTCACACACAAACATCACACACAAACATCACATAACTAACTCACGCATAGCCGTGGTTAGAATATTCCTTAGGTCGGACGTTATCACCGGATACCGTTCTCTTACGTTTACCTAATAGTGGTGAACTAGCCCTTCAAGCGCATTCGAGGTTACCGGTATCGGCACGTAAACATACAATAACAATAACGACTGTAAACTCGTTTCATGATTTATCTTATAACGTGGCAAACACACAGAAAAACACATTGGCATACAAGCCGGTGTAATCCGGTAGGACACAGGTTGCAAGAAAACCATACCTGTCACCGGAGTCCACTTTATCATGTCCATTCATGTTCCTCGAGCAATTCTCGAACAACTGACAACATTACATGTACTTTTATTAACATTGGGGTAACATGTTTGTTTAAAGTCTAATGCTTATAACTTTTCCCCGTTAACTTGGTCAAATAACTTTACATTTTTAACATGTTTCACTTTTTCATTTTACTTCAACTTTTCACCCACCAAATCGTGACTATAACTCTCCTAACATGTCCTACACAACCTTATAACATCATTATCCATCAATCCCCATCATTAGACATCTTTTAATAACTTAAAACCATGTTTTTATAGTGGTCCGGGACTTGGTCCTCTTCTTAAGTCCCGGACCATATGCTAACTCAAGTCTCGGCCTTTTAAAATGGGTGGTCCGGGACCTTATACAAGGCCTAAGTCCCGGACCACATCCTTATGTGACTCTCGGCCTATTTTACACCCCTGGTCCGGAACTTTAACCATAACCTAGGTCCCGGACCAAAGCTACAGACTTGGTAAAATTGCATTTTTCAAACCTTGTTGCATTATTTCTCCACCTCCATTAATTGTATAAACTTACCTAATGTTCCTAGGTATATTCTAATGTCCAAATATCATCTTTAACACTCCTAATTCCATGTTTGACTTGTTACTCAATTTCCACCCAAAATCTCATAACACTTGTAACATTTACATTTGGTTTCCTAAGGGGTGTTTCACCTAAATGACCACCATACCAAAATGTTTTCTCACCATCACAACATCATCTCCCAAGCATCTTCTCTTACAAAACAAATCTTCTTTTCACACCTTCTTGAATTCCTTTCTCAAAACCTTACCTAAACATCATTCTCTCCTTATTCATCAACATTACCTAAACCTTAAACAAACTTCTCCAAGACTTTAATACATCCTAAAAACACTCATTGGATTTCTAGAACTTCCAAGACAAATGCCTAAATCCTTATAGCACCTTATAACACCTTAATGCATGTTTTCTTCCTTAGTGAAGCATGTATCCATTCCTAACAATTCCTAGTTCACCAAAACTTACTTAGAACACTTAGAACTTCTTACACATTTTCCAAATTTTGCCATAGCTTCTCTTGTATATACTCACATCCAAACACTTAGGTTTTTACCTTATCTCATTCAAGAACACCTAAAATCCATCAATCACATTTTTATACACAAACTTCACACATTTAGCACTACATCACAATATAGTGCATAACTTAAATTGCTTGGCACTTAGGCCCTTAAACAACATGGCTCTTAGGCCCTTAAATTGCATAAACCTTAAAACACTGAATTTCCACAATATATAAGCCTTTGACCTGCAATTACACCCACCAAGACATATGTTCTTTTACTAGTCTCCTTGAGAACACTTTACTAAGTCATTCACCATTTGCTCTTTAGGTAGTTTTAGCAAGCATTATAAGCTCATTTCTCCTAAGGCGTTAAACCACATTGAGATAGCATATTTACCTCATTTCCTCACAAACTTCTTTCTTGTTTCCTTGTTTAAAAATCGGCTAAGCTTAGTTTCTTGTCAACTTCTAAACATTACACCAACAATGTGATGAGTATTCAAGCTCCAAGCTTAATCTCATTGTAAACCCTAGGTTTTACATTGTTCAAAGAGCATTAAGATAGTTGTTTTACCTTGGTCTTTGAAGGGAATTGGAATATCTACCAAGAGAGGACTCCACCAAGTCCTTGAAAGATTCAAATGGAGCTAGAACAAAGCAACACAATGAGCACAATTAATGGTGATTTTCGGTCAAGGTAAAAACATGAAGGAAACTTCATTTTTCTTTGAGTTTCCTTACCTTGAAGCAAAGGAGAGTAATAATATGTAGAAACACAAGCTCAAGCTCCTCCCATGGTGATTCCTCTTGGCACCGAAATGGAGCTCTTGGGATTTTGAAAGGATAGGATTGAAGAGCTTGATGAGAGGAAGAGATTGGTGTTTTTTTTGATTTGGTTAAGTGAGCTAAGAAATATTGGCAATGGAAGATGGCATTTGGTGCTGTTGCTGTAGCATCACCGTGAGAACAGAAAGAAGAGAGGTAGAAGAGAGCTTAGAAGCCGTGTGAAATGAAGGAGGAAGGGAGAAATGAAGATAAGTTCTACCTTTAGAAGATATTAAGTAGTAAAGTAGAATAGTACTTTACTTTATAAGCTTTACTTTAGTTATTTGATTTCTTTTACATATTGGTGACTCACACCTTGAAAAACCGGCCCCCATTTAGTTAGAAGGGTACTTTAGTCTTTATTTGTCAATTTAATTACTTATGATAACATATGTTACAAACTAGCTTATAAAAATCACTATTCACAAAAACAAGGCACATAGAAGTGAACTTTTTGATTTCCCATTGATATAGCCACCCAAATGTGATACTATATAGTACACATATATATTTAAGAGTAATGGTGGACATTTAGCCACTCAAAACTCATTTACAAGACAATTTTTCAAAAACGTGCTTTAAGACTCCTTAAAGCACATTTTGTGTTTTAACTTGTTTTCAAGCTTGGTTTTCTTTAGTAATTGATTTAATATGTTCATTAACATATAAATAAGGTATAGGTATGACCATTAGGTCTTATACAAATTTATCCCAAGCTTAGAGCACATTTTGCTCTTATTGACTTTAAGGTATTCTCTTGTGTTTTGTTTGGTTTCATTGTCTACCAAGGTTTCCTAAGGACTTAATCAGCCTTATTAAATCATACTTGAATATTATTAAGTTTTGGTAGGCTCTTTGGGTCCTAACCAAGTTCGCTCATAGCTTAGAGCATGTTTTTGCTCAAACTGTGTCTTAGTGCTTTATTGTATTTTACTATGGTTTAAATTGTTCACTGATGTTTCTAGGGCACATTTAGCCTTTAAATACCATAGTTTGATATTTAAACCACATATCAAGGTTTGGGGTATTTCACGGTCAAATTGCTCTGTTATTGTTGTTAGTAATCATGTATCCGACCTAACCCAACCACCAATTGAGGTTATTATGCTCTGTATGTGTAGAATTTTGCAAGATTGTAATCGAATCGAACTTTGAACCCTAACATTCAAACTGACTTCGAATTCTATCGTATACTGCATTATAATTGGGGAAACCGGTATCATTAGAACCGAAATTTGATTTCGAAACTATAGAAACAAGAATCACTCGATTTCGTTCCGTGGATTAGGAGAAAATCGAGATTTAGTACTCGACATGGTTTCTGGAATCGGTGATGAACTCGACGTTCAGGGACCGTCGATCTCGTTTAAAAAGTTTTGGACGGCCGAGATTAGATCAGGTTAAATAAGAATGGTTATAAGTTTATTAAATTTCAGAATTTGGCTCTAACTTGTTGATTTTAGTTAATGGCCTTCCCGAAGGTATTTTGACTTGAAATTTTAACCATAGATTCCTTATTTAATCTAGTTTATTTTGATGTAAATTATTATGGTTTTGGAGTTTTTAAACATAAGTTATGATTTTTACAAGTTACGGGTTTTCTGGAATTATTTGGCTAAATTAAAAAGATATTTTTATGAAATAAAAATTTTATAATATGTCTAAAATGTTATAGTTACTGTATATTAAATTTGGGAATTTTTGGGCAATGGTAAAAGGTTCTAAAAATTGTGTTTATGAGTTTTTCATAAGGATAACCTATAATATATGGTTTTTAATGTAACCAAAAATTAAAGTAAGGTTTGTTAATCAACTTTTAAGCTGGGGAAATTAAGGGGGAACTAAATTAACATTTTTATAACAGTAAGTTTATAAATGTTTTAGTATTGGCTTTTAAGAGAAGTGAAATTATTTACATATATGTATATATACTTACTTAGTAGAAACTTGTATAAATTAAGGGATTTAGTTATCTTACGTTTTATTTACTATATATATGGGAGTTAACATTTTTATTTAAACTAAGGAATAAATATATATTTATTTTTACGCATTTATAAAAAGGGGATTAAGTAGTAACTTAGAGTAAAACAAGGAATTAGTTTAATTAACACCTATCATAATTAAATATTTTAAGAGCTAGAATCCTAAGATATAGTAAAAAAATACTTTACGAAATATACTTGGAATATAGTTTAAGGTTGTTTTAATAAGATAGTTTAAATATGATATATTACATAGGGAATGTCTTAGTTAATTTCTAATACGGGTATACTTATATATATGGAATAAATAAGGGAAACACTTTATTTAATAAACCATAGGTCGGTTGTAGTTATGCCTAAAGTTATTAAACATAATTAAATACAATAAACTACATAAATAATGTTTTGAACAAATCCTAGTATATATAAATATATGCAAATTTAACATAAATAAAATTAGATACCTTATAGGAAATATAATACGAAGGAATTAATAAGTTAAACTAAACCTCTACATAATATTAATAGAAGAATATTATATAAGGTGGTATTAAATTATAGTTATGTATTAGGCTTAAGAGTTACCTTTGAATTTCCAAGGTTTATATATAACCATATTAAAATACATGTATGGTATTATTTGTCAATGACCAGGATGTAAATCTTAAATTGGGATTAAGTAATTAATAAGTTAAAACTTAGGAAAAATTGTGATTACATAAAATGTTGTACAAATAGATCTTATTCTATAATTAATGATAAACAAATGTAGTATGATTACATCTAAATATTCTTAATATATAAACCATAATAAAATAAGTAAAATACTTTAACATCTAAATGTGAGGTGGATTAGTAAGTCTAGATTTAATAATTTCTTAACATTTATGGTATTGGAATAAAACTTAATGTTTTAAGATAAAATCATTAAAAGGGTTATGATATAAAACTATATTAAACTATGATTTGGAAATTTATCGAAATAATAATCCTCAAGTTTCCTGGCATTAGATAAGCCATATGAAATACATTTATAACATTTATTACCAATACTTAGGATGTGAGTTTACAATAAAGTGAGGTATTTAGTAGTTAGAATTTATAGAAGGTTTATAAATAGGAATTGATACTTAAGACCTTTGAACCTTTTGTTAGATAAAACTAAGTTACATCAGATATTATTTTGGTATACTTTACGGTAATGGGAAATAATGATGGGTTATTTGATTATAAAATATGAGAATTTTCATATAATTAACAATTCCGCTTACGAACCAGAATTTAATTCTTTGATAAATACTACTCTATGTATATATTGTCCATCCTAAATACAATAAAGGAAATTAATTTATTAAGTTATTCCTTTGAAACCTTAGGTTTTGTGAAACAATTTAAAACGTATTTAAGGCTTAAGTTTATTGAAGTTTAGTACAAAAGGATTATACATAGTCTATAGAGTGAATGGGTGTAAAAATAAAATATTTAGGAGATTAAAGGTAAGTAAGGATACATAAAAGGTTATATTTAAACACCTTATTATATAGTTAATAATTAAGCAAATAATGTACCTTGTGAATACTAAATGTAAGAGTTCGATAAGTCTAAGTTAACTATAATATAGTTGTTTCAAGATGAAAAGTAATTTAACATCTTATGTCAAGATTATTAGCTGGATGTAATAAAAAGTCTTTCTGGACTAAAGATAAGATAAATGAGTTAGTAACTCAATTAGGTTATGATATAATGTAAACACATTTGTGTTATAAAGGTCTCAAAAGTCTTGAATGTGAGGATTGTGGTTAAATATGAATAAAGTGGATAGGAGTGGTCAGTTAGTAGGTGTTAATAAGATACATTCCTTGATCTTACCACCTTGGGCTATACAACGTTCTCAGATAACTCAAAGATTATACATAACACATAAGTGAGGGCTTAAAAGACAATTGAGACTTTGGAATAAGAGTAAGGAGTTTATTTAAGATTAACTTAGGCTACAAGTGATTGATGATAGACTACCTTTAATATTCTTCAGAGTATTGTTGATTGTTTGCGCAAGTTGACTAGAACTGCTACAGCGTTACCCAGGTACGATTTCTCGTACTCAGCTTGTTGTGTTTTGGACTTTATGGAATGTTTTGTACGATTTCTTGTACTCCGATCTTTTTGCTGATTGACTTATGGAATGTTTTGGAAAATGCTAACTGACTTAAAGAGGAATTTATGAAAAGGAATTGGTTGTGTGACTAACTCAGCTTGTGTGACTAACTCAGCCTTGGATGCGAAACTCTCTTGGGTATTGGTTCCTTCTATTTGGTTGTTCCATTAGACATTGACTACTTAGGGTTTACGCTTCTGCACTCTGTAGGACTGAGTGTTTTGGTATTGCTCTGGGTAGTTAGTGATCTGGTGGGAATTTAGAAAGGTCAATCTTGGAATTCTTCTTTTGACTCTGGATATCGTTTCATCCATGGGCTGGTTCTTGAGGTTTCGACGTGCGCGCGTCTTCAATGGTAACAGTGAGGGGCTGTATATCCCCTGTCCCAGAAAGGGACATGATAGACAGTGAGGGGCTGTATATCCCCTGTCCTTAGTGGACGTGATAGACAGTGAGGGGATGTATATCCCCTGTCCTTAGTGGACGTGATAGATAGTGAGGGGTTGTATATCCCCTGTCCTTATTGGACGTGATAGACAGTGAGGGGCTGTATATCCCCTGTCCTTAGTGGACGTGATAAACAGTGAGGGGCTGTATATCCCCTGTCCTTAGTGGACGTGATTGGCGGTGGGGGCCATCTCTCCTAGTTAAAATTATTCCATTCTTGAGTATATCTTGTCTATGGGATTCAGCTTTCTGAAATGGTGGGGACATAAACTGTCTACCACGGGTTATGGGTATTCATATCATTCCTAGTCCCTTGTGACTACTTGAGTCTGTCTCTTCTTAACCAGAATTGGTTCTAACATCAACAATGGATGCTTACTAACTATGTGGTGTGACTACTTAAGTGGACGACTTGGTTTGGAAGTTCTCTATCTCTATCTTTGTCTTGTTTTCTTTTCTCTTTAACTTGATTGTTTTGAAGTGCTTTATCTCTGTTTTACTTTTAAGAGTTTGTTTTCATGTTACTGTTTATTTTGAAAAGTTATGTTTTATAAGTTTGTTTTTGGAGAATTGTACCAGTTCCATTCCAGGGAACTGACCCGCCCCTTTCGGGGTGGGCTGCTTGGTTTCATCTTGCAGGTACGAATTGATTTACAGGTGGCCACGAAGAGAATGAGCGTTTGGGATGGGACTAGGTTTTGTGGAGAGTTAATGTGTTTAATTTCTATTATGTTTGTGTTAAGTTTTTCTCGAGTTCAGACCGTAGCTTTTGTAGATTGTAAGTTGTAATTGGTGAGGTTTGGTGCCGGGTGTTTGGAACCCAATGGTCTGTAACCGCCTTAGTTTTATTTCCGCTGTATTTATGGTTAATAGGGGCGTTACAGAAAGTGGTATCAGAGCGTAGTTACGCTCTGAACCCGAGAAAACAAGCCGAGTGAAATACTTAGATTATAGGTGCACTTAAAACTGGGGAACTGGGGTAGAATTGGGAAGTGAGGACTCCAGTAAGGCACGACTCCTAACCCTTTTTGGAATTGTGAATGATTCCTTTACACACTTTCCTTTTGTGAATGTCTGTGAGTGTGATGTGTTGTTATACCGTTCCAACAATAAACTACAGAAAATATATATATATAAGTTTGGAACATCCTATATTAAGTACGATAAGATTTTGGTTGAGATAAACCAAATATTAAGCTATTTTTCAAAAGCATACTCATGGAGAATACATTGCTAAAAATGCAATCCTTTAAATGCTAGTACACAAATTCCTAGAATTTTAAAGAGTACTTTTGGTTGAAAACAGTATACAAATAGAACTTTACATAACTAAATTAGTATTGATATTATGTGAAAGTACTTCAACTCTTTTAAAGTTTGAAAATAAATCTCATGAACTACTTGGTATCAATTTATTACCTAAAGATAATGTTTAAGATAAATCTTAAGTCTAGAAAATTATTAAGCTAACAAGAACTAGTAGCGTATTAGAAAAGATCAACATCTGAACTTGTAAAACACATTAAAACTCTATGTTAACTTTAGAAAGAAAACACATAAACCTAACACTCTACGGGAAGTGCCTGGTGCGACGAACTCCTAGGCCAAAAGTAGTGGGGGTGCACACCCACTGCTGGAAGTTTAGGGGCTAGACAAGCCTTGTCATCTGACCGGAAATAATCTTCCATGGAAGTGATGCATTATGTTGAACTTGAGGAGGATTGGTGGTAAGACGTTACCGTCATGAAATCTTGAGCTAGGCATATTTCATTGCTAGCCACAATGAACAATTCAAAATTTATATCTTAATATCCAGTATTAAATTCATACATGTAAAGGATTTATTGAGTTAAATCTTTGGTGAAAAAACCTATATATGGAGGAAGGGAATTTAAAATTTGGGTACTTCAAGGTAGAACATCTACCCCTTGTTGAATATAAAAACCATTAAAGGAAGGTTATTAAAGATTAAGTGAAGAGAAGAGTAACACTAGAAACACTAAACAAATACCATTGATCCTTAAATACTCGGAATATTGAGCATCTAGTGAGAAATTGAGAATTACTTAAAGATTTGGAAATCCTCATGTTTATTTAGAAGTTTAACCTTATACATAGATAAAATCTTAGAAGTCACACTAAGAGTGATATTTACAAAAGCTACCATTGTCTAAGGGGGTACTAAGATTTAATAATCAGGAGAATACTTACATAGAACAAACCTTAAGAAAAATAATTACCAAGAGTGAGTGAGTTTTCATTAGACTAGCTCACTTGACTTAAAATTTTATATAGAGTCCCTACCTTAAAAAATATATAATATATAAATTTTAAGATAAAGGAATCAGATTTTTGAAGAACTTCCTAAAATTCTGCCTTGGGTGAAGCTATATAATAAGTAAATTTTATAAAGTAAACACTGAATGAATCGTCTAAAATACGATAGTTAATTTAAAAAAAACAATTGAAACTTGAAAAGTCACAGGAAATATTTATCTTATAGAGTTTTAACATATGGTTGATTAATAAACCTTCGAAGATAATTTTGGAAGATTATTGAGGATTATTAAATGATCGGGAATATTATGTTAAACTACTCAAGTACGTTACACCTGGTTTATAGCTTGGTAATATAATTGATATGATAAATGATCATATATGGACATATAATTCGTATCAGTCATTAAATGAATGGATAATAATCATAAGATAAAATTTTATAACCACCAAGGAAATACAATTACATAACAATCAAGAGATACAGATATATGTAACGATCATAGATAAAATCAACGGTGCAGTAAATTCACAACAAAGCTGGTTAATAAGGTGTTGAATTCTTTGAATGTGCCGTTAGTAGCGGTACGAGGGCGTACCTTAGCTCTTTTAAGGGGGATATGCTGGCATACTCCTCCTTCGTTATCTCATCCGGATTATGCCTCGTTGCATTGTTAGTAAAAGGAGAACAGTATTAGCAGAATGAGAGGTGTTTGTATGTGCTTGGCTGGTGTTTGTATGTGCTTGGCTTTTTACATTATGACTCAGTATGTGACTTTAGGATTTTCATCATGCTATATCTTGGTATATCCTGGTTCAGTTTGATTTTTGAGTAATCTTGAGTGGAATGTTGTTATGGAAATGGATGGAAATAAAGGGTTGGTTTGGTATGGAATTTCATTGGAATTATTATTGTCTCAGCACACCCGAAGCGGTGTGAGTGCCTATTAGTTGATTTTTAAACTTCGAGGCGAAGTTTCTTTTAAGGGGGATATACTGAAATACCCCTAAATTAATTTAAATTAATTTAGGGGATTTCTTTTATTAAGCCTTTAATAATACTATTAAGTATTAAATTATATGGAATTATGAATATTAAATTATTATATGGAATAATGAATATTAAATTATTATATGGAATTATGAATATTAAATTATATATGGAATTGTGAAATTTATTTAGGGGTTTTCTCCTATTTAACCCTAATTATTATATTATTATATAGTATTATGAATTTAATAATAAGATTTATAAGTCAATAAATCTTGGGAAAATTTCTAAACACTCCAATCATATTATAAAGATTTTAGGAAGTGTTGGAACATTGTTTTGAAATATAAAAGTCAATAAAACCTAGAAACCTTAAAGCTTATTAAGCCTTGCTAGGGTTGACTTTTGAGAATGGTCAAACCAGGCCATGAAACCTATACCAATAAATAGGTTATGGAAAACCATGAAGATCGATAAAAAGAACGTCAAAATGGATCATCCTAGCCAAAGTTATGATAGATTGAAGTTTAGAGCCAAAATTTTAAGAGATGCCACGTGTCACTCTGTAATGGGTCGCCAACACTTAGCCGATTCTATCCCTTGAATTTCGGTAACAGATTTCCATACTTTGCCCTAACTTTAGACGGCTATAACTTTTTCATCTCTCCATATTTTTCAATGCCGTCTTCTTTGTTGTCTTCTCCTACATTCCCTCTAAACAACTATAACTCATACAAACCCTAACTCATACTGAATCAACCGGAAAATCGAGTCAAAGTAGCCACCCTGCAAAGAACGAAACTGCAATTCCTGTTTTCTCTTCAAATCAGGTAATTTCGATCAGCCATAACTCTTCGTTACTCATCCAAATTCCATGTTCGTTAGCTCGTTTTGAAGAGCTCTAATTCCTCTAAAAACTTTCATGTTTATGGTTTAAGCTAAGTCTCAACCGATTGGAAGGGAAAGTTGTCTAAAGTTTCGGTTTTGCTAGCACATAAAATCATACCGAAACTGTAAGGTAAACTCGCAACTTCTAGCTTCAATTTCTTTCTGTGTGATGCGAGTTAGGATTAGTTCTTGCTATCATTGTGTAGAGCTATGTTTCTTCTTTCTAATGAGCCCAATAACATGGCCTAACTCGATCTAGAACGTATTTTATAGATCTCCAAAGTTCACTACTCGAACAGCTCAAGTTCGGATTTTTCCAGATTTCCCGAAATCGAATTCCTCCGTTTTTGCAACTCCGGTGAGTTTCCGGTCAAATTGCTCTATTATTGTTGTTAGTAATCATGTATCCGACCTAACCCAACAACCAATTGAGGTTATTATGCTCTGTATGTGTAGAATTTTGCAAGATTGTAATCGAATCGAACTTTGAACCCTAACATTCGAACTGACTTCGAATTCTATCGTATACTGCATTATAATTGGGGAAACCGGTATCATTAGAACCGAAATTTGATTTCGAAACTATAGAAACAAGAATCACTCGATTTCGTTCTGTGGATTAGGTGAAAATTGAGATTTAGTACTCGACATGGTTTCTGGAATCGGTGATGAACTCAACGTTCAGGGACCGTCGATCTCGTTTAAAAAGTTTTGGACGGCCGAGATTAGATCAGGTTAAATAAGAATGGTTATAAGTTTATTAAATTTCAGAATTTGGCTCTAACTTGTTGATTTTAGTTAATGGCCTTCCCGAAGGTATTTTGACTTGAAATTTTAACCATAGATTCCTTATTTAATCTAGTTTATTTTGATGTAAATTATTATGGTTTTGGAGTTTTTAAACATAAGTTATGATTTTTACAGGTTACGGGTTTTCTGGAATTATTTGGCTAAAAAAAAATATTTTTATGAAAAAAATTTTATAATATGTCTAAAATGTTATAGTTACTGTATATTAAATTTGGGAATTTTTGGGCAATGGTAAAAGGTTTTAAAAATTGTGTTTATGAGTTTTTCATAAGGATAACCTATAATATATGGTTTTTAATGTAACCAAAAATTAAAGTAAGGTTTGTTAATCAACTTTTAAGCTGGGGAAATTAAGGGGGAACTAAATTAACATTTTTATAACAGTAAGTTTATAATGTTTTAGTATTGGCTTTTAAGAGAAGTGAAATTATTTACATATATGTATATATACTTACTTAGTAGAAACTTGTATGAATTAAGGGATTTAGTTATCTTACGTTTTATTTACTATATTATATGGGAGTTAATATTTTTATTTAAACTAAGGAATAAATATATATTTATTTTTATGCATTTATAAAAAGGGGATTAAGTAGTAACTTAGAGTAAAACAAGGAATTAGTTTAATTAACACCTATCATAATTAAATATTTTAAGAGCTAGAATCCTAAGATATAGTAAAAGAAATACTTTACGAAATATACTTGGAATATAGTTTAAGGTTGTTTTAATAAGATAGTTTAAATATGATATATTACATAGGGAATGTCTTAGTTAATTTCTAATACGGGTATACTTATATATATGGAATAAATAAGGGAAACACTTTATTTAATAAACCATAGGTCGGTTGTAGTTATGCCTAAAAGTTATTAAACATAATTAAATACAATAAACTACATAAATAATGTTTTGAACAAATCCTAGTATATATAAATATATACAAATTTAACATAAATAAAATTAGATACCTTATAGGAAATATAATACGAAGGAATTAATAAGTTAAACTAAACCTCTACATAATATTAATAGAAGAATATTATATGAGGTGGTATTAAATTATAGTTATGTATTAGGCTTAAGAGTTACCTTTGAATTTCCAAGGTTTATATATAACCATATTTAAATACATGTATGGTATTATTTGTCAATGACCAGGATGTAAATCTTAAATTGGGAATAAGTAATTAATAAGTTAAAACTTAGGAAAATTTGTGATTACATAAAATGTTGTACAAATAGATCTTATTCTATAATTAATGATAAACAAATGTAGTATGATTACATCTAAATATTCTTAATATATAAACCATAATAAAATAAGTAAAATACTTTTACATCTAAATGTGAGGTGGATTAGTAAGTCTAGATTTAATCATTTCTTAACATTTATGGTATTGGAATATAACTTAATGTTTTAAGATAAAATCATTAAAAGGGTTATGATATAAAACTATATTAAACTATGATTTGGAAATTTATCTAAATAATAATCCTTAAGTTTCCTGGCATTAGATAAGCCATATGAAATACATTTATAACATTTATTACCAATACTTAGGATGTGAGTTTACAATAAAGTGAGGTATTTAGTAGTTAGAATTTATAGAAGGTTTATAAATAGGAATTTGATACTTAAGACCTTTGAACCTTTTGTTAGATAAAACTAAGTTACATCAGATATTATTTTGGTATACTTTACGGTAATGGGAAATAATGATAGGTTATTTGATTATAAAATATGAGAATTTTCATATAATTAACAATTCCGCTTACGAACCAGAATTTAATTCTTTGATAAATACTACTCTATGTAGATATATTGTCCATCCTAAATACAATAAAGGAAATTAATTTATTAAGTTATTCCTTTGAAACCTTAGGTTTTGTGAAACAATTTAAAACGTATTTAAGGCTTAAGTTTATTGAAGTTTAGTACAAAGGATTATACATAGTCTATAGAGTGAATGGGTGTAAAAATAAAATATTTAGGAGATTAAAGGTAACTAAGGATACATAAAAGGTTATATTTAAACACCTTATTATATAGGTAATAATTAAGCAAATAATGTACCTTGTGAATACTAAATGTAAGAGTTCGATAAGTCTAAGTTAACTATAATATAGTTGTTTCAAGATGAAAAGTAATTTAACATCTTATGTCAAGATTATTAGCTGGAGGTAATAAAAAGTCTTTCTGGACTAAAGATAAGATAAATGAGTTAGTAACTCAATTAGGTTATGATATAATGTAAACACATTTGTGTTATAAAGGTCTCAAAACTCTTGAATGTGAGGATTGTGGTTAAATATGAATAAAGTGGATAGGAGTGGTCAGTTAGCAGGTGTTAATAAGATACATTCCTTGATCTTACCACCTTGGGCTATACAACGTTCTCAGATAACTCAAAGATTACATAACACATAAGTGAGGGCTTAAAAGACAATTGGGACTTTGGAATAAGAGTAAGGAGTTTATTTAAGATTAACTTAGGCTACAAGTGATTGATGATAGACTACCTTTAATATTCTTTAGAGTACTGTTGATTGTTTGCGCAAGTTGACTAGAACTGCTACAGCGTTACCCAGGTACGATTTCTCGTACTTAGCTTGTGTGTTTTGGACTTTATGGAATGTTTTGTACGATTTCTGGTACTCCGATCTTTTTGCTGATTGACTTATGGAATGTTTTGGAAAACGCTAACTGACTTAAAGAGGAATTTCTGAAAAGGAATTGGTTGTGTGACTAACTCAGCTTGTGTGACTAACTCAGCCTTGGATGCGAAACTCTCTTGGGTATTGGTTCCTTCTATTTAGTTGTTCCATTAGACATTGACTACTTAGGGTTTACGCTTCTACACTCTGTAGGACTGAGTGTTTTGGTATTGCTCTGGGTAGTTAGTGATCTGGTGGGAATTTGGAAAGGTCAATCTTGGAATTCTTCTTTGACTCTGGATATCGTTTCATCCATGGGCTGGTTCTTGAGGTTTCGACGTGCGCGTCTTCAATGGTAACAGTGAGGGGCTGTATATCCCCTGTCCCAGAAAGGGACGTGATAGACAGTGAGGGGCTGTATATCCCCTGTCCTTAGTGGACGTGATAGACAGTGAGGGGCTGTATATCCCCTGTCCTTAGTGGACGTGATAGACAGTGAGGGGCTGTATATCCCCTGTCCTTAGTGGACGTGATAGACAGTGAGGGGTTGTATATCCCCTGTCCTTAGTGGACGTGATAAACAGTGAGGGGCTGTATATCCCCTGTCCTTAGTGGACGTGATTGGCGGTGGGGGGCCATCTCTCCCAGTTAAAATTATTCCATTCTTGAGTATATCTTGTCTATGGGATTCAGCTTTCTGAAATGGTGGGGACATAAACTGTCTACCACGGGTTATGGATATTCATATCATTCCTAGTCCCTTGTGACTACTTGAGTCTGTCTCTTCTTAACCAGAATTGGTTCTAACATCAACAATGGATGCTTACTAACTATGTGGTGTGACTACTTAAGTGGACGACTTGGTTTGGAAGTTCTCTATCTCTATCTTTGTCTTGTTTTCTTTTCTCTTTAACTTGATTGTTTTGAAGTGCTTTATCTCTGTTTTACTTTTAAGAGTTTGTTTTCATGTTACTGTTTATTTTGAAAAGTTATGTTTTATAAGTTTGTTTTTAGAGAATTGTACCAGTTCCATTCCAGGGAACTGACCCGCCCCTTTCGGGGTGGGCTGCTTGGTTTCATCTTGCAGGTACGAATTGATTTAGAGGTGGCCACGAAGAGAATGAGCGTTTGGGATGGGACTAGGTTTTGTGGAGGGTTAATGCGTTTAATTTCTATTATGTTTGTGTTAAGTTTTTCTCGAGGTCAGACCGTAGCTTTTGTAGATTGTAAGTTGGAATTGGTGAGGTTTGGTGCCGGGTGTTTGGAGCCCGATGATCTGTAATCGCCTTGGAGTTTTATTTCCGTTGTATTTATGGTTAATAGGGGCGTTACACAGCCTTTCTGGTTGTCAACGGTATAGCGTCACTGTTATTCATCGTCAGCTCCCTTGTAAATGACAGTTGGCGTCATACGGTCGTCTACAAACCCTTTCGCCAGTTCAGGTAGTCTTAAGTATTTGTTTTAATTAATGTATTCCTTCTCATGACATCTGCTCGTTATTTAGGCAGGTCATAGTTTGTAGTTACTGTAAGTTTGAACAGTTATTAACACCCTTCGGCGGACCAAGTAAAAACTAACTTTCTACTCCGCACTGTTCTATCACACACCTTGTATCCCAAGGCTAATTTAGGTTGTATTCAGATCTCAGAGCACAACTACGCTCTAATACCACTTTTTGTAACACCCCAACCCGAAATCCAATAACCTGAACGATGATAGCTCCCAAAGATAACTAGAAATGCAGTGGAAAATATATACATATCAACGGGTGGTGCTACAATGCCGCTAGTCACCCATGTGACTAACAAGGCTAACTCCAAATAACTTACAAATGCTACGGTCTGAGCGCTGATGAAATACCCCAAACCTTAATATATTGTTTAAACACTTAAATATGGTGTATTAAGACTAAAAAGAGTCTTAGAAACATTAGTAAACAAATTTAAACAAAAGGAAACACAAAATGTGCTTTAAAGTCAATAAGAGCCAAAAGGTGCTCTAAGCTTGGGATAAACTTGGTTAAGACCTAATGAACTTACCAAGACCTCATTTATACACTAATGAACATATTAAATCAATTACCAAAGAAAACCAAGCTTGAAAACAAGTTTAAATACAAAATGTGCTTTAAGGAGTCTTAAAGCACATTTTTGAAAAATTGTCTTGTAAATGAGTTTTGAATGGCTAAATGTCCATCATTACTCTTAAAAATATATGTGTACTATATAATATCACATTTGGGTGTCTATATTAGTGGGAAATCAAAATTTCACTTCTATGTGCCTTGTTTTATGAATAGTAACTTTTATAAGCTATTTTGTAACATATGTTTGTATAAGTAATTAAATTGACAAACAAAGACTATATTGCCCTCCTACTACTATTTGGGGCCGGTTTTTAAGGTTGGTGACACACCACCCTTGTTAGCTTGTTAAGAAAATAAGTAAACTACTTAAGTACCCTTTTTACTTTACAAAGTATAAATATCTTCATAAAGCAAATTCTATCCCATTCTCTCATTTCTTTCCTTGCTCACACGGTTTCCCACCTCTTCTTCCTTCTTCTTGCTGTTCTCTCACGGTAATACACACACCCCCATTGAAACTCCCACTTTGATCTCTTGTAAAACCTTGCTCACTTGTCCAAATCAAAAACAAACACCACCAATCTCTTCCTCTCATCAAGCTCTTCATTCCTATCTTCTCAAAAGTCCAAGACAACCATTTCGGTGCCATGGAGTTTCTCCATTGAAGGAGCTTGAGCTTGTTTTTCTACATATTGTTACTCTCCTTGACTTCTAGGTAAGGAATCTCAAATAAAAACTTCATTTCCTCCTTGTTTTTGTCATGTCCGAAAATATATATTGAAGGAGCTTTTTATGTGACTTTGTTCTAGCTTCATTCCAACTCTTCATGGACTAGGTGGAGTCCTCTCTTGCTAGATATTCAAACTCTCTTCAAAGAGCAAGGTAAAACAACTACATTAATGTTTTTGAAACAATGTAAAACTAGGGTTTACAATGAGATGGAGCTTATAGCTTGAATACTCATTATAATGTTTGTATATTGTTTAGAACTTGTCAAGGAATCAAGTACTCTATCGGTTTTCTAAAGGAAACAAGAAAGAAGTTATTTTGCAAAAAGAGGTAAATCTACTAACCTAATGTTGTTTTAAATGCCTTAGGAGAAATGAGCTTATAAATGCTTATTAAAACTACCTAAAGAGCCAATGGTGAACGACTTAGTAAAGTGTTCTCAAGAGCTTAGTAAAAGGCATATGTGTTGTTGAGTGTATTTGCAGGTTAAAGGCAAATATATTGTGGAAATTCAGTGTTTATGATTTGTGCACCTTAAGGGCCTAAGAGCCATGTCATTTAAGGGCCTAAGTGCCATGCAATTTAAATTGTGCACTATATTGTGATGTAGTGCTTTGTGAGTGAAGTTTGTGTATAATAAGTGCTTGATGGATTTTTAGAGTTCTTGGTTGTTTATTGGTAAAAACAATGTGTTTTAGGTTTAGTAATGTTCTAGGAGAACCTATGTCGAAATTTGGGTAACAAATGTGAAGTTCTAAGTGTTAAAATGAGTTTGATAAGTTAAGGAGTATTTAAAATGGTTAAGTGTTGTTCTTGTGTAGGAAACATGCATTAAGGTGATTTAAGATGTAACAAGGACTTAGGCATGAGCTTGAGATTTTAGTACGTACCAAAGTCATTTTGGGACTTAGGTAAATACCTAGGCAAACTTTGGTAAAATGAGGAGAAGTGTACACTAGGAAAAGATTTTTCAAGAAGGATATAAGTAATTAGTTGTGAGAGATGATGCTTGGGAGATGATATTAAAATAAGGAGGAAGCTTTTGGTATAGTGGTCATCTTAGGTGTAAAACACCATTTGAAAAACTAGGAGAAAACATTGTAAGTGTTAGGAATTTTGTGAAGAAATGGGTAAAGGCTTAAGGAATTTTTACAAGGAAATGAGTGAGTGTCGAAGAGTTTAAAAATGAGTTAGAACTTTAGTTGAATGGGTGTTATATGAAGTATTTAGTGTGCCATAAGGTGTTACAACACATTGGGTGACTTAAGGAAAATTTGGAACAGTTTGGAGCATTCCTAGGAAGTTCCTGCAGTAGACCGACCCGGGGGACCGACCCTGGCAGGGTCGGTCGGAGTGTAAATGGCAGGTCGAAAATGGTTCTGTAAGAGACCGACCCAGGGGACCGACCCTGTCTGGGTCGGTCGGGTAGGAAGAAAAGACGGTAAATGTCTCTGTTAGAGACCGACCCAAGGGTAGGGTCGGTCGGCAAGGTCGGTCGGACCTAAACTTGTAAAAAAAAAAAAACAGAAAAGAATGTGACTTATGTAGTTAACCCTAGGATGTATAATGAAGGAAACCTAGGGTAAGATAGACATTAAAACATGTCATACAATTATGTTAAACACTTAGTAAATTTGGAGGTTAAGTAAGTTAATTAACCGACGTTCTTGAATTATGTATAGGAGTGACCTACGGAGGAAACCAAACGAGGCAAGGACCAAGGTATGGTTTTCTTGCAGTCTGTTGTCTAGCGGTTTACACCGGTTTGTGTTGTATGTTTTTCTGTGTGTTTACAACGTTATAAGATTTAAACATGTAATGAGTTTACAGTTGTTCATTATTGTGATGTGTGTTGTGACTCATTTCCCTTGTGTGTGTCTAACATGACTTACCACCTATTGTGTGATGGTTGTTAAGTTCCACTATGAACTTCTAACAAGTGTTAACTGGGAAGTGAGGAATCCGGTTGTCCGGTCATGCATGTAAGTTAAGAGTAGATATCTGAATCAGATTCGACTCTTATGTTGTTAAGATTGTTCACCTTAATTTGGCGTTCGATCTCCCGCTAGCTTCTTCCAAAGCTTACCTATTCTGACTTATGATCGGTTTAGTGGGAACCTGTGTTTGTGTGGTGTGTTCGGGTCACTAAATCCGAACCATCTGTGACTTAAGTTACTCGTTCGTCTAACAGAACGGTAATGAGTGTGTTTAACGAGCTTAACATGAGGGTGAATCACTCTCTAGGCTCTTATGTTATTTGACCCTTGTGGTTTGTTATTGTGGAACGAAGATCCACCGTGTATGTGATGATGAGCTATGCACCATTGATGCTATGCTCCATGTTATGTTATGTTATGTATGTAAATAAATGCCATGTTATCATGACAATTAGCTGCGCGTATCCCGGTAGCCGATGGGCTGCGCGTTAGCCATACCAGCCAAGGGTTGCTGACCCCCTCGGGGGATCCATATTTCTTATACTGCAGGATGAGGATCGAAGAAGCGGAGTGGCTTTAGATCCTAGGATGTAATCCCTTTTGTATACTTTTGGATGTTGGCCCGGGATGCGCCTGTGCTCCTGTGGCGTTATGTATTGTTGGGTTGTTACAGTTACAGGATGTTATACAGTGAAGGATGTATGTAGTACTCGGTATTGTATATAATGTATTTATGGTTTAGTTTTATGCTCGGGAGTCTGATCATCAGACCGGTACAATTGTATTTATTCTGCCTTGTCAACCACGTGGGTGGTTGACGGCGTTGTAGCACCGAAGCGTTAGTTACTGTTTAGTTATTTATTCCGCTGCGATTTCATTTAGTATCATGTGCGTATTAGGGGTGTTACAAAAAGTGGTATCAGAGCGAAGTATCGCTCTGATGACTAGAATACCGAGCTTAGGAATATACCGAGTTAGGAAACCTAACTACAGTTACCTAAGTGATCAGTTATGGAAAGGTTAACCACTAACTAAGTGTGGAAATACCTTATTGTCGGGAAGCGTTACGATCGTTGGACCGATAAGTGTGAAGCATATTGCTAATGAATACTCATGTGAATACAGATGTCAGGTAGACCACGCGGTAGAGGCCGCGGAAGTGGTACTGGTACTGGGGGTGACCAGGGCGAGAACACTACGGCTCAGGTTATGGCTGAGGCTGTAGCAGCCGCTGTGGCCCAGATGGTACCCCAGCTTGTAGCTGCGATCCAGCAGGGGCAGATGCCCGGAGTTCAGCCACCACCGCCACCGCCACGAGAGACCAACTGGGTCAAGGCATTGGCAGATTGAGACCCCCTTCATTTCATGGGGAGACCGACCCACGTAAGCTGGAGGCGTACATCTCCGAGTTGGAGACCGCCTACGAGACCTTGGCTGTACCCGCAGAGGCTAAGGTCCGTCTTGCCGCTTACTATCTGAAGGGTTCGGCACAAAACTGGTGGAAGCTAGTGAGAGAGGACCGGATGGCGGATCCTCAGTTTGGCTGGAGGGAGTACACGGCTCTGCTGCGAGCCAAATACTACCCGTGCACGTTCAAGAGGCCAAGCGCCTGGAGCTGGATAGTCTGAGGCAGGGGGACAAGGTGTCGGTTGGAGTATATACAGCCTTCACCGGCCTTGTCCACCTGTTACCGGACCTGGGATACTCGAACCGGGTGCTGGTAAACCGTTTCTACAACGGTCTCAGCCACCGTCTTCGCTATGGGATGGGGCCAGCTGAGTATACTACCTTGCAGGTAATTTAATAAAGAGTGATGTGAATATGTAACTACAAGTGAGTGTTAATGTGAGTTTGTGAGTATGTATTGCGGGGCATGACTGATCATCCTAAATACAGGAGTGCTATCATGCCGCTGCTAAGGTGGAGATCACCGTCCGTCTGAGGGACGAGGAGAATGCGCACAAGCGCAAGGCCACGAGCGAGGGCCAGAGTTCGCAGGGGTACGGGGGAGGAAAGAAGAAGAAGAAACCTTATCCCCAGCCCCAGAAGAGTCAGCACCAGGGTGACAAGGGCCAAGCCCAAACCACCACGCTGAGGAGCCACTGAAGCTCACATATGCTTATGCGGCGAAGCCCCTACGCTCTTACCCACCAAAGGGTAATTGTTTAATCATGTGTAATAAGTTGATGTGTATGTTGATAAGTTGTGAAACAAGTACTGAGTGTGTATGTGTTAGCAGCTAGCACGGGCTCTGGACCGGAGCGCCACTATTACTGTAAGTGGTGCAATGGAGACCACCCCGGCAAGGACTGCAAGGGAAATGAGGTGCAGTGTCGATACTGCGAGAAGTGGGGTCACCGTGACCACGAGTGTTACCGGAACCCCAACAGCAGAGTCAACAAGCCCAAGGGGCAGTGGAAGGGTAAGGCCACAGCAGCTATTGATGGCCCGAAGACGGCTAACCAGCCACCCACTGATCAGAGGCATACTGATTCCCAGAAGGGGAAGGGGTCGGGACCTAGCAAGGCCACCCTGAATGTGGTGGACCGGTCTGAGGCGCCAGGGCCCTCTTCTAGACCAGGTACCGCCTAAACTGTTGAATGTAATAAGTGATTGCATACCGCATTTCATGCTTAGTGTGTTAGTGAGTTCAAGTGTATTATCATGTGAGTAAGGAGTTAAAGTATAGTGTGAAAGACACCTAATTAGATAATTCTAAACTGAAAGGAACCTTCAATATATGTTATCCAATCCCACCCACACCAAACCCTGAAGAACCACCATCAACATCACCGACTTTCCAATGGAGCAATGTCAGGTTATCCAGCCAGGTATGATACTCTTAAGTGGATACCTGACACCGGAAGCACAAGTCCATATCATCAGACGATGCGACGAACTTGGAGCTAAACCTGGAGGTTTCTACACACCTGAATATCCGAACGGATCAAGAATGCAATTGAAGATGATGTGCATGGGTAAGGACTGGAACCCTTACACCAAGTCATATCAAGAAGTGCGAGCTGAAGATGGAGCAAAGTACCAAGTATACCTGAGGAGTTCCGTGCGGTCGTTAATCACGCCGTGGGAATTGCTCAACAAGTTGAAACGGATCAATTCCAATGTGGAAGCAGATTTGTGTATTGTGAACTTCTACCAGAAAGGTGGACGGTTAGGTTTACACCAAGATAAGGACGAGTCACCCGAGTCTCTAAGTAAGGGAGTACCCGTGGTGTCTTGGTCCATTGGTGATACCGCAGTATTTGTGTATGGCGAGCAGAAGCGTGCTGATCTCGCAAGGAAGTTAATGTTAAAGTCAGGAGATGTACTAATCATGGGTGGGCAGTCAAGGATGCTATATCATGGCATCAGAAGATCAAACTGAATACCGCACCGTCGGCAGTGATCAATGCCACACACATGAAACCCGGACGTTTGAATTTGACCTTCAGACAATTCTAAGCCTTGTATACTTTGTAATGTGTTAAGCCAGTATATTAAGGAGTTATGTATGTGTTAAGTTATATCAACCATGTAAACCAACAATGTTGTAAAGAGGAAGTGTTAATGAATAAAGTGGAGTTATTGAAGTATATCAACCGTGTTGTTACCCAGTACTTATTAGTTTGCCAATGAATTAGGCTGTGCACTCGGAACGGGAGGTACACTGAGTGTCTGCAATGAGGCAGAAGCCGGCAAGAGCGGCACAATCCTCACCGGTACCTTTCCAGTGAATGGCGTGGATGCATCGATCTTGTTCGACTCTGGAGCCTCACACACATTTGTTTCGCTATCTTTTGCGAAGAGGCTGGGGTTAGATGGAGAGGAGATGCCAGACTTCTTGGTCACTCTCCCATCGAAAGAGCGGATCAGGTGTACCCGCTACCACCGAGATGTCATTGTACGAATCAGAGGTGAAGAGTTCCCGATCGACCTGATAGAGTTCGACGGACTTGGATTTGATGTGATTGTCGGGATGAACTGGTTGGAGCGGTACAAGGGCAGAATCCTGTGTGCCGAGCATCGACTGCTTCTTCGGAGTCCATCTGGGGTTACCATATCATACCGCCAGAGGCCCAGGGAGCCTTCGACACAGATCATCACCGCCATGGCCATGTATCGTGAGTTACGACGAGGGAGTGAGTGATGTATACCTCTGCTATGTCCAGGACATAGAGAGAGACCCTGAGTTTAGCCCAGATGTGCCGGTAGTGTCGGAGTTTCCTGATGTATTTCCTAAGGAACTGCCGGGCATGCCGCCAGCACGAGAGGTTGAGTTTGAGATCGACTTAGTTCCGGGCACTGGACCCATTGCGAAAGCACCTTATCGTATGGCTCCAGCAGAGATGACAGAGCTCAAGGAGCAGCTGAGAGACCTACTCGACAAGGGCTTTATCCGCCCTAGTGTTCACCATGGGGAGCGCCGGTTCTCTTCGTGAAGAAGAAGGACGGTAGCCTCCGCCTGTGTATTGATTATCGGGAGCTGAATGCTGTTACGGTGAAAAAACCGTTACCCTTTACCACGCATCGACGATCTATTTGATCAGCTGAGGGGTGCATCAGTATTCTCCAAGATAGACTTACGTTCCGGATACCATCAGATTGCCATCCGTGATAGTGATATGAGAAGACAGCTTTCAGAACGAGGTATGGGCACTATGAGTTCACAGTTATGCCGTTTGGCTTATCGAATGCACCAGCTAAGTTCATGGACTTAATGAACCGTTTGTTCCAAGATCAGTTGGACAATCAGTGGTAGTCTTCATCGATGATTCTTGTGTATTCTAAATCTAGAGGTGAGCACGAAAGCCACCTGAGAAATGTGTTACAAACTCTGAGGAGGAACCAGTTGTATGCAAAGTTTTCGAAATGTGAATTTTGGTTGAACCAAGTATCTTTCCTTGGACATGTGATTTCTGAGGCCGGGATCGCTGTTGATCCGGCAAAGATAGATGCAGTGCGCACCTGGCCTAGGCCGAAGACAGTCACTGATATCAGGAGCTTCCTCGGTCTGGCAGGATATTATAGGAGGTTTGTGAAGGACTTCTCCAGTATCTCGAAGCCGATGACTTCCTTAATGAAGAAGGATGCACCATTCGAGTGGACAGTTGACTGTGAGAGTTCTTTTCGCGAGTCTCAAGGATGCTCTGACATCTGCACCAGTCTGACTATACCAGACGGTCCAGATGGTTTTGAGGTCTACTGCGACGCATCAGGCAGGGGTATGGGTTGTGTGTTATGCAACACGGGAAGGTCGTAGCATACGCCTCCCGTCAGTGAAGAAGATGAGGAGAACTACCCTACCCACGACTTAGAATTGGGTGCCATTGTCTTCGCATTGAAGATATGGCGACATTATTGTATGGGGTAAGTGTAACAATCTATTCTGACCATAAAAGCTTAAAGTACTTGTTCACTCAGAAAGAGTTGAACATGAGGCAAAGAAGGTGGGTTGAGTTTCTGAATGACTACGATATTAATCTGCAATACAAAGAGGGTAAGGCAAATGTGGTAGCTGACGACTGAGTCGCCGAGCCACACTCTCTCCATTCGCTAGTCTCTCATATGGCTTGGTTGAAGAGGTGCGGAGTGCTCAGATGACGGATCAGTACATGCTGGAGATCCGCAGAAACTTATTGATGGCACATTCGAGGGTCAGAAGTACGATTTCAGACTCCACGATGATGACCTGATTAGGCTGAATGGCCGCTTGTGTATACCTAGGAGTAGCGCTGAGTTGAAGGAGCGCATATTGAGTGAATCCATTGTTCTACTACTTCGATTCACCCCGGAGCTTCAAAGATGTATAAGAGTATGAAAAGGTATTTTTGGTGGACTGGAATGAAAGAAAGATGTTAGTGATTATGTGTTAAGGTGTCTCACTTGCCAGAAGGTCAAGTTTGAGCACCGACGGCCTGGTGGTATGGTACAGCCAATGCCAGTGCTGAGTGGAAGTTCCATGATATCTCCATGGACTTTGTAGTAGGGCTTCCGCCTACAAGGGGAGGTCTGAATATGATATGGGTGATAGTTGACCGACTGACCAAGGTGGCCCGATTCATCCGATGAAGGACACTTGGAAAGTGGCAAGATTGGCAGAACTGTTGATAAAGAGATTGTAAGACATCATGGTGTACCAAAAACGATTGTATCTGACAGAGATACCAGATTCTTATCCAGATATTGGAAGTCCACACGAGAGGCATTGGGTACTGAATTGAAATTGAGTACAGCGTTTCACCCACAGACCGATGGTCAGAGTGAGCGCACTATTCAGACACTTGAGGATATGCTACGTGCTTGTGCACTTGACTTTCAGACCAGCTGGATTGATAAGTTACATCTGATCGAGTTTAGTTACAACAACAGTTATCATGCTTCGATCAAGATGTCTCCCTTCCAGGCCTTGTACGGTAGACCATGCCGCACGCCGTTATGCTGGGATGAGTCGAGTGAGACGGTCATTATAGGACCAGAGTATCTTGAACAAGTCCAGGCAGAAGTTCGCCAGATCCGGGCTAACATGAAGGCAGCTCAGGATAGACAGAAGTCGTACGCAGATGTGCGCAGACGTGACCTGGAGTTCGCCGTGGGCGATCAGGTATTTTGAGAGTATCCCCCATGAAGGGAGTATTTCGTTTTGGCCAGAAGGGCAAGTTGAGCCCAAAGTATGTGGGGCCTTATGTTGTGACGGAGCGGATCGGCCCGGTAGCCTATAGACTAGACCTACCCGCCGAACTGGGCAAGGTACATGATGTATTTCATGTGTCCCAGTTGAAGAAGTATATGTCTCATCCGTCTCATGTGCTTCAGCCTGAAAGGCTAACCTTAGAGCCGACCATGCGATCAGTGGAGACTCCGGTACGGATTCTGGATGCTAAGACTCGAGACACTCGCCATAAGTCCGTGAGACTGGTGAAAGTTCTGGTCTAACCAGGACGTTGAGGAGGCCACTGGGAGCTGGAAGATAAGATGAAGGCGAAGTACCCGTCATGTTTACTTCTTAGTCCTTATGTGTATAGGGTACGGGGCGTACCCCTTTTTAAGGGGGGTAGAGCCGTTTCGGTTATGTGTGACGACGTGTATTTGAATACATCGTCTATGTATGTGTTATGTACAGACCGTTGGTCTGAATGATGTGGATAATGTTGTATGGACCTGTGTCCAATGTTATGTTATGTTGTATGGACCTTGTGTCCAATGTTATGTTATGTTGTATGGACCTTGTGTCCAATGTTATGTTATGTTGTATGGACCTTGTGTCCAATGTTATGTTATGTGTATAGACCTGGTGTCAATGTTACGTAAGTGGTTGTAATGTATGGAAGTATTGTTTATAAGTGTTCCGTGTTCTAATATTTAGGATATGAGGAGGTATGAACTTGAGGGCAAAGTTCTTTTAAGGGGGGTAGATTGAAATACCCCAAACCTTAATATATTGTTTAAACACTTAAATATGGTGTATTAAGACTAAAAAGAGTCTTAGAAACATTAGTAAACAAAAGGAAACACAAAATGTGCTTTAAAGTCAATAAGAGCCAAATGTGCTCTAAGCTTGGGATAAACTTGGTTAAGACCTAATGAACTTACCAAGACCTCATTTATACACTAATGAACATGTTAAACCAATTACCAAAGAAAACCAAGCTTGAAAACAAGTTTAAACACAAAATGTGCTTTAAGGAGTCTTAAAGCACATTTTTGAAAAATTGTCTTGTAAATGAGTTTTGAGTGGCTAAATGTCCATCATTACTCTTAAATATATATGTGTACTATATAGTATCACATTTGGGTGTCTATATTAATGGGAAATCAAAAATTTCACTTCTATGTGCCTTGTTTTATGAATAGTAACTTTTATAAGCTATTTTGTAACATATGTTTGTATAAGTAATTAAATTGACAAACAAAGACTATATTACCCTCCTACTACTATTTGGGGCCGGTTTTTAAGGTTGGTGACACACCACCCTTGTTAGCTTGTTAAGAAAATAAGTAAACTACTTAAGTACCTTTTTACTTACAAAGTATAAATATCTTCATAAAGCAAATTCTATCCCATTCTCTCATTTCTTTCCTTGCTCACACGGTTTCCCACCTCTCTTCTTCCTTCTTCTTGCTGTTCTCTCACGGTAATACACACACCCCCATTGAAACTCCCACTTTGATCTTTGTAAAACCTTGCTCACTTGTCCAAATCAAAAACAAACACCACCATCTTCTTCCTCTCCTCAGGCTCTTCATTTCTATCTTCTCCAAACTTCAAGACAACCATTTCGGTGCCATGGAGTTTCTCCATTGAAGGAGCTTGAGCTTGTATTTTTACATATTGTTACTCACCTTGGCTTCTAGGTAAGGAATCTCAAACAAAAACTTCATTTCCTCCTTGTTTTGTCATGTCCGAAAATACATATTGAAGGAGCTCTTTTGTGACCTTGTTCTAGCTTCATTCCAACCCTTCATGGACTAGGTGGAGTCCTCTCTTGCTAGATATTCAAACTCTCTTCAAAGAGCAAGGTAAAACAACTACATTAATGTTTTTGAAACAATGTAAAACTAGGGTTTACAATGAGATGGAGCTTATAGCTTGAATACTCATTATAATGTTTGTATATTGTTTAGAACTTGTCAAGAATCAAGTACTCTATCGGTTTTCTAAAGGAAACAAGAAAGAAGTTATTTTGCAAAAGAGGTAAATCTACTACCTAATGTTGTTTTAATGCCTTAGGAGAAATGAGCTTATAAATGCTTATTAAAACTACCTAAAGAGCCAATGGTGAACGACTTAGTAAAGTGTTCTCAAGGCTTAGTAAAAGGCATAGTGTGTTGAGTGTATTTGCAGGTTAAAGGCAAATATATTGTGGAAATTCAGTGTTTATGATTATGCACCTTAAGGGCCTAAGAGCCATGTCATTTAAGGGCCTAAGTGCCATGCAATTTAAATTGTGCACTATATTGTGATGTAGTGCTTTGTGAGTGAAGTTTGTGTATAATAAGTGCTTGATGGATTTTTAGTGTTCTTGGTTGTTTATTGGTAAAAACAATGTGTTTGGTTAGTAATGTTCTAGGAGAACCTATGTCGAAATTTGGGTAACAAATGTGAAGTTCTAAGTGTTAAAATGAGTTTGATAAGTTAAGGAGTATTTAAAATGGTTAAGTGTTGTTCTTGTGTAGGAAACATGCATTAAGGTGATTTAAGATGTAACAAGGACTTAGGCATGAGCTTGAGATTTTAGTATGTACCAAAGTCTTTGGGACTTAGGTAAATACCTATGCAAACTTTGGTAAAATGAGGAGAAGTGTACACTAGGAAAAGATTTTTCAAGAAGGATATAAGTAATTAGTTGTGAGAGATGATGCTTGGGAGATGATGTTAAAATAAGGAGGAAGCTTTTGGTATAGTGGTCATCTTAGGTGTAAAACACCATTTGAAAAACTAGGAGAAAACATTGTAAGTGTTAGGAATTTTGTGAAGGAATGGGTAAAGGCTTAAGGAATTTTTACAAGGAAATGAGTGAGTGTCGAAGAGTTTAAAAATGAGTTAGAACTTTAGTTGAATGGGTGTTATATGAAGTATTTAGTGTGCCATAAGGTGTTACAACACATTGGGTGACTTAAGGAAAATTTGGAACAGTTTGGAGAATTCCTAGGAAGCTGCAGTAGACCGACCCGGGGGACCGACCCTGGCAGGGTCGGTCGGAGTGAAATGGCAGGTCGAAAATGGTTCTGTAAGAGACCGACCCAGGGGACCGACCCTGTCTGGGTCGGTCGGGTAGGAAGAAAAGACGGTAAATGTCTCTGTTAGAGACCGACCCAAGGGTAGGGTCGGTCGGACCTAAACTTGTAAAAAAAAAAACAGAAAAGAATGTGGCTTATGTAGTTAACCCTAGGGTGTATAATGAAGGAAACCTAGGGTAAGATAGACATTAAAACATGTCATACAATTATGTTAAACACTTAGTAAATTTGGAGGTTAAGTAAGTTAATTAACCGACGTTCTTGAATTATGTATAGGAGTGACCTACGGAGGAAACCAAACGAGGCAAGGACCAAGGTATGGTTTTCTTGCAGTCTGTTGTCTAGCGGTTTACACCGGTTTGTGTGTTGTATGTTTTTCTGTGTGTTTACAACGTTATAAGATTTAAACATGTAATGAGTTTACAGTTGTTCATATTATTGTGTTGTGTTGTTGTGACTCATTTCCCTTGTGTGTGTCTAACATGACTTACCACCTATTGTGTGATGGTTGTTAAGTTCCACTATGAACTTCTAACAAGTGTTAACTGGGAAGTGAGGAATCCGGTTGTCCGGTCATGCATGTAAGTTAAGAGTAGATATCTGAATCAGATTCGACTCTTATGTTGTTAAGATTGTTCACCTTAATTTGGCGTTCGATCTCCCGCTAGCTTCTTCCAAAGCTTACCTATTCTGACTTATGATCGGTTTAGTGGGAACCTGTGTTTGTGTGGTGTGTTCGGGTCACTAAATCCGAACCATCTGTGACTTAAGTTACTCGTTCGTCTAACAGAACGGTAATGAGTGTGTTTAACGAGCTTAACATGAGGGTGAATCACTCTCTAGGCTCTTATGTTATTTGACCCTTGTGGTTTGTTATTGTGGAACGAAGATCCACCGTGTGTGATGATGAGCTATGCACCATTGATGCTATGCTCCATGTTATGTTATGTTATGTATGTAAATAAATGCCATGTTATCATGACAATTAGCTGCGCGTATCCCGGTAGCCGATGGGCTGCGCGTTAGCCATACCAGCCAAGGGTTGCTGACCCCCTCGGGGGATCCATATTTCTTATACTGCAGGATGAGGATCGAAGAAGCGGAGTGGCTTTAGATCCTAGGATGTAATCCTTTTGTATACTTTTGGATGTTGGCCCGGGATGCGCCTGTGCTCCTGTGGCGTTATATTATTGGTTGTTACAGTTACAGGATGTTATACAGTGAAGGATGTATGTAGTACTCGGTATTGTATATAATGTATTTATGTTTCGTTTTATGCTCGGGAGTCTGATCATCAGACCGGTACAATTGTATTTATTCTGCCTTGTCAACCACGAGGGTGGTTGACGGCGTTGTAGCACCGAAGCGTTAGTTACTGTTTAGTTATTTAATTCCGCTGCGATTTCATTTAGTATCATGTGCGTGTTAGGGGTGTTACAAAAAGTGGTATCAGAGCGAAGTATCGCTCTGATGACTAGAATACCGAGCTTAGGAATATACCGAGTTAGGAAACCTAACTACAGTTACCTAAGTGATCAGTTATGGAAAGGTTAACCACTAACTAAGTGTGGAAATACCTTATTGTCGGGAAGCGTTACGACCGTTGGACCGATAAGTGTGCAAGCATATTGCTAATGAATATTCATGTGAATACAGATGGCAGGTAGACCACGCGGTAGAGGCCGCGGAAGTGGTTCTAGTACTGGGGGTGACCAGGGCGAGAACACTATGGCTCAGGTTATGGCTGAGGCTGTAGCAGCCGCTGTGGCCCAGATGGTACCCCAGCTTGTAGCTGCGATCCAGCAGGGGCAGATGCCCGGAGTTCAGCCACCACCGCCACCGCCACGAGAGACCAACTGGGTCAAGGCATTGGCAGATTGAGACCCCCTTCATTTCATGGGGAGACCGACCCACGTAAGCTGGAGGCGTACATCTCCGAGTTGGAGACCGCCTACGAGACCTTGGCTGTGCCCGCAGAGGCTAAGGTCCGTCTTGCCGCTTACTATCTGAAGGGTTCGGCACAAAACTGGTGGAAGCTAGTGAGAGAGGACCGGATGGCGGATCCTCAGTTTGGCTGGAGGGAGTACACGGCTCTGCTGCGAGCCAAATACTACCCCGTGCACGTTCAAGAGGCCAAGCGCCTGGAGCTGGATAGTCTGAGGCAGGGGGACAAGGTGTCGGTTGATGAGTATTACAGCCTTCACCGGCCTTGTCCACCTGTTACCGGACCTGGGATACTCGAACCGGGTGCTGGTAAACCGTTTCTACAACGGTCTCAGCCACCGTCTTCGCTATGGGATGGGGCCAGCTGAGTATACTACCTTGCAGGTAATTTAAATAAAGAGTGATGTGAATAGTGTAACTAAGTGAGTTAATGTGAGTTTGTGAGTATGTATTGCGGGGCATGACTGATCATCCTAAATACAGGAGTGCTATCATGCCGCTGCTAAGGTGGAGATCACCGTCCGTCTGAGGGACGAGGAGAATGCGCACAAGCGCAAGGCCACGAGCGAGGGCCAGAGTTCGCAGGGGTACGGGGGAGGAAAGAAGAAGAAGAAACCTTATCCCCAGCCCCAGAAGAGTCAGCACCAGGGTGACAAGGGCCAAGCCCAAACCACCACGCTGAGGAGCCACTGAAGCTCACATATGCTTATGCGGCGAAGCCCCTACGCTCTTACCCACCAAAGGGTAATTGTTTAATCATGTGTAATAAGTTGATGTGTATGTTGATAAGTTGTGAAACAAGTACTGAGTGTGTATGTGTTAGCAGCTAGCACGGGCTCTGGACCGGAGCGCCACTATTACTGTAAGTGGTGCAATGGAGACCACCCCGGCAAGGACTGCAAGGGAATGAGGTGCAGTGTCGATACTGCGAGAAGTGGGGTCACCGTGACCACGAGTGTTACCGGAACCCCAACAGCAGAGTCAACAAGCCCAAGGGGCAGTGGAAGGGTAAGGCCGACAGCAACTACTTGATGGCCTAAGACGGCTAACCAGCCACCCACTGATCAGAGGTACTGATTCCCAGAAGGGGAAGGGTCGGGACCTAGCAAGGCCACCCTGAATGTGGTGGACCGGTCTGAGGCGCCAGGGCCCTCTTCTAGACCAGGTACCGCCTAAACTGTTGAATGTAATAAGTGATTGCATACCGCATTTCATGCTTTGTGTGTTAGTGAGTTCAAGTGTATTATCATGTGAGTAAGGAGTTAAAGTATAGTGTGAAAGACACCTAATTAGATAATTCTAAACTGAAAGGAACCTTCAATATATGTTATCCAATCCCCCACACACCAAACCCTGAAGAACCACCATCAACATCACCGACTTTCCAATGGAGCAATGTCAGGTTATCCAGCCAGGTATGATACTCTTAAGTGGATACCTGACACCGGAAGCACAAGTCCATATCATCAGACGATGCGACGAACTTGGAGCTAAACCTGGAGGTTTCTACACACCTGAATATCCGAACGGATCAAGAATGCAATTGAAGATGATGTGCATGGGTAAGGACTGGAACCCTTACACCAAGTCATATCAAGAAGTGCGAGCTGAAGATGGAGCAAAGTACCAAGTATACCTGAGGAGTTCCGTGCGGTCGTTAATCACGCCGTGGGAATTGCTCAACAAGTTGAAACGGATCAATTCCAAGTGTGGAAGCAGATTTGTGTATTGTGAACTTCTACCAGAAAGGTGGACGGTTAGGTTTACACCAAGATAAGGACGAGTCACCCGAGTCTCTAAGTAAGGGAGTACCCGTGGTGTCTTGGTCCATTGGTGATACCGCAGTATTTGTGTATGGCGAGCAGAAGCGTGCTGATCTCGCAAGGAAGTTAATGTTAAAGTCAGGAGATGTACTAATCATGGGTGGGCAGTCAAGGATGCTATATCATGGCATCAGGAAATCAAACTGAATACCGCACCGTCGGCAGTGATCAATGCCACACACATGAAACCCGGACGTTTGAATTTGACCTTCAGACAATTCTAAGCCTTGTATACTTTTGTAATGTGTTAAGCCAGTATATGTTAAGGAGTTATGTATGTGTTAAGTTATATCAACCATGTAAACCAACAATGTTGTAAAGAGGAAGTGTTAATGAATAAAGTGGAGTTATTGAAGTATATCAACCGTGTTGTTACCCAGTACTTATTAGTTTGCCAATGAATTAGGCTGTGCACTCGGAACGGGAGGTACACTGAGTGTCTGCAATGAGGCAGAAGCCGGCAAGAGCGGCACAATCCTCACCGGTACCTTTCCAGTGAATGGCGTGGATGCATCGATCTTGTTCGACTCTGGAGCCTCACACACATTTGTTTCGCTATCTTTTGCGAAGAGGCTGGGGTTAGATGGAGAGGAGATGCCAGACTTCTTGGTCACTCTCCCATCGAAAGAGCGGATCAGGTGTACCCGCTACCACCGAGATGTCATTGTAAGAATCAGAGGTGAAGAGTTCCCGATCGACCTGATAGAGTTCGACGGACTTGGATTTGATGTGATTGTCGGGATGAACTGGTTGGAGCGGTACAAGGGCAGAATCCTGTGTGCCGAGCATCGACTGCTTCTTCGGAGTCCATCTGGGGTTACCATATCATACCGCCAGAGGCCCAGGGAGCCTTCGACACAGATCATCACCGCCATGGCCATGTATCGTGAGTTACGACGAGGGAGTGATGTATACCTCTGCTATGTCCAGGACATAGAGAGAGACCCTGAGTTTAGCCCAGATGTGCCGGTAGTGTCGGAGTTTCCTGATGTATTTCCTAAGGAACTGCCGGGCATGCCGCCAGCACGAGAGGTTGAGTTTGAGATCGACTTAGTTCCGGGTACTGGACCCATTGCGAAAGCACCTTATCGTATGGCTCCAGCAGAGATGACAGAGCTCAAGGAGCAGCTGAGAGACCTACTCGACAAGGGCTTTATCCGCCCTAGTGTTCACCATGGGGAGCGCCGGTTCTCTTCGTGAAGAAGAAGACGGTAGCCTCCGCCTGTGTATTGATTACGGGAGCTGAATGCTGTTACGGTGAAAACCGTTACCCTTTACCACGCATCGACGATCTATTTGATCAGCTGAGGGGTGCATCAGTATTCTCCAAGATAGACTTACGTTCCGGATACCATCAGATTGCCATCCGTGATAGTGATATTGAAAAGACAGCTTTCAGAACGAGGTATGGGCATATGAGTTCACAGTTATGCCGTTTGGCTTATCGAATGCACCAGCTAAGTTCATGGACTTAATGAACCGTTTGTTCCAAGATCAGTTGGACAACAGTGGTAGTCTTCATCGATGATATTCTTGTGTATTCTAAATCTAGAGGTGAGCACGAAAGCCACCTGAGAAATGTGTTACAAACTCTGAAGGAAACCAGTTGTATGCAAAGTTTTCGAAATGTGAATTTTGGTTGAACCAAGTATCTTTCCTTGGACATGTGATTTCTGAGGCCGGGATCGCTGTTGATCCGGCAAAGATAGATGCAGTGCGCACCTGGCCTAGGCCGAAGACAGTCACTGATATCAGGAGCTTCCTCGGTCTGGCAGGATTTATAGGAGGTTTGTGAAGGACTTCTCCAGTATCTCGAAGCCGATGACTTCCTTAATGAAGAAGGATGCACCATTCGAGTGGACAGTTGACTGTGAGAGTTCTTTCGCGAGTCTCAAGGATGCTCTGACATCTGCACCAGTCCTGACTATACCAGACGGTCCAGATGGTTTTGAGGTCTACTGCGACGCATCAGGCAGGGTATGGGTTGTGTGTTGATGCAACACGGGAAGGTCGTAGCATACGCCTCCCGTCAGCTGAAGAAGCATGAGAGAACTACCCTACCCACGACTTAGAATTGGGTGCCATTGTCTTCGCATTGAAGATATGGCGACATTATTTGTATGGGGTAAGTGTGACAATCTATTCTGACCATAAAAGCTTAAAGTACTTGTTCACTCAGAAAGAGTTGAACATGAGGCAAAGAAGGTGGGTTGAGTTTCTGAATGACTACGATATTAATCTGCAATACAAAGAGGGTAAGGCAAATGTGGTAGCTGACGCACTGAGTCGCCGAGCACACTCTCTCCATTCGCTAGTCTCTCATACTGGCTTGGTTGAAGAGGTGCGGAGTGCTCAGATGACGGATCAGTACATGCTGGAGATCCGGCAGAAGCTTATTGATGGCACATTCGAGGGTCAGAAGTACGACTTCAGACTCCACGATGATGACCTGATTAGGCTGAATGGCCGCTTGTGTATACCTAGGAGTAGCGCTGAGTTGAAGGAGCGCATATTGAGTGAATCCCATTGTTCTACTACTTCGATTCACCCCGGAGCTTCAAAGATGTATAAAGTATGAAAGGTATTTTTGGTGGACTGGAATGAAGAAAGATGTTAGTGATTATGTTTAGGTGTCTCACTTGCCAGAAGGTCAAGTTTGAGCACCGACGGCCTGGTGGTATGGTACAGCCAATGCCAGTGCCTGAGTGGAAGTTCCATGATATCTCCATGGACTTTGTAGTAGGGCTTCCGCCTACAAGGGGAGGTCTGAATATGATATGGGTGATAGTTGACCGACTGACCAAGGTGGCCCGATTCATTCCGATGAAGGACACTTGGAAAGTGGCAAGATTGGCAGAACTGTTTGATAAAGAGATTGTAAGACATCATGGTGTACCAAAAACGATTGTATCTGACAGAGATACCAGATTCTTATCCAGATATTGGAAGTCCACACGAGAGGCATTGGGTACTGAATTGAAATTGAGTACAGCGTTTCACCCACAGACCGATGGTCAGAGTGAGCGCACTATTCAGACACTTGAGGATATGCTACGTGCTTGTGCACTTGACTTTCAGACCAGCTGGATTGATAAGTTACATCTGATCGAGTTTAGTTACAACAACAGTTATCATGCTTCGATCAAGATGTCTCCCTTCCAGGCCTTGTACGGTAGACCATGCCGCACGCCATTATGCTGGGATGAGTCGAGTGAGACGGTCATTATAGGACCAGAGTATCTTGAACAAGTTCAGGCAGAAGTTCGCCAGATCCGGGCTAACATGAAGGCAGCTCAGGATAGACAGAAGTCGTACGCAGATGTGCGCAGACGTGACCTGGAGTTCGCCGTGGGCGATCAGGTATTTTTGAGAGTATCCCCCATGAAGGGAGTATTTCGTTTTGGCCAGAAGGGCAAGTTGAGCCCAAAGTATGTGGGGCCTTATGTTGTGACGGAGCGGATCGGCCCGGTAGCCTATAGACTAGACCTACCCGCCGAGCTGGGCAAGGTACATGATGTATTTCATGTGTCCCAGTTGAAGAAGTATATGTCTCATCCGTCTCATGTGCTTCAGCCTGAAAGGCTAACCTTAGAGCCGACCATGCGATCAGTGGAGACTCCGGTACGGATTCTGGATGCTAAGACTCGAGACACTCGCCATAAGTCCGTGAGACTGGTGAAAGTTCTTTGGTCTAACCAGGACGTTGAGGAGGCCACTTGGGAGCTGGAAGATAAGATGAAGGCGAAGTACCCGTCATTGTTTACTTCTTAGTCTTATGTGTATAGGGTACGGGGCGTACCCCTTTTTAAGGGGGGTAGAGCCGTTTCGGTTATGTGTGTACGACGTGTATTTGAATACATCGTCTATGTTATGTTGTTATGTTACAGACCGTTGTGTCTGAATGATGTGTATAATGTTGTATGGACCTTGTGTCCAATGTTATGTTATGTTGTATGGACCTTGTGTCCAATGTTATGTTATGTTGTATGGACCTTGTTCCAATGTTATGTTATGTGTATGCCTTGTGTCCAATGTTATGTTATGTTGTATGGACCTTGTGTCCAATGTTAGTTATGTTGTATAGACCTGGTGCCAATGTTACGTAAGTGTGTTGTTAGTAATGTATGGAAGTATTGTTTATAAGTGTTCCCGTGTTCTAATATTTAGGATATGAGGAGGTATGAACTTTGAGGGCAAAGTTCTTTTAAGGGGGGTAGATTGAAATACCCCAAACCTTAATATATTGTTTAAACACTTAAATATGGTGTATTAAGACTAAAAAGAGTCTTAGAAACATTATAAACAAAGGAAACACACAAAATGTGCTTTAAAGTCAATAAGAGCCAAAATGTGCTCTAAGCTTGGGATAAACTTGGTTAAGACCTAATGAACTTACCAAGACCTCATTTATACACTAATGAACATATTAAATCAATTACCAAAGAAAACCAAGCTTGAAAACAAGTTTAACACAAATGTGCTTTAAGGAGTCTTAAAGCACATTTTTGAAAAATTGTCTTGTAAATGAGTTTTGAGTGGCTAAATGTCCATCATTACTCTTAAATATATGTGTACTAATAGTATCACATTTGGGTGTCTATATTAATGGGAAATCAAAAATTTCACTTCTATGTGCCTTGTTTTATGAATAGTAACTTTTATAAGCTATTTTGTAACATATGTTTGTATAAGTAATTAAATTGACAAACAAAGACTATATTACCCTCCTACTACTATTTGGGGCCGGTTTTTAAGGTTGGTGACACACCACCCTTGTTAGCTTGTTAAGAAAATAAGTAAACTACTTAAGTACCCTTTTTACTTTACAAAGTATAAATATCTTCATAAAGCAAATTCTATCCCATTCTCTCATTTCTTTCCTTGCTCACACGGTTTCCCACCTCTCTTCTTCCTTCTTCTTGCTGTTCTCTCACGGTAATACACACACCCCCATTGAAACTCCCACTTTGATCTCTTGTTAAACCTTGCTCACTTGTCCAAATCAAAAACAAACACCACCATCTTCTTCCTCTCCTCAGGCTCTTCATTTCTATCTTCTCCAAACTTCAAGACAACCATTTCGGTGCCATGGAGTTTCTCCATTGAAGGAGCTTGAGCTTGTATTTTTACATATTGTTACTCACCTTGGCTTCTAGGTAAGGAATCTCAAACAAAAACTTTCATTTCCTCCTTGTTTTTTGTCATGTCCGAAAATACATATTGAAGGAGCTCTTTTTGTGACCTTGTTCTAGCTTCATTCCAACCCTTCATGGACTAGGTGGAGTCCTCTCTTGCTAGATATTCAAACTCTCTTCAAAGAGCAAGGTAAAACAACTACATTAATGTTTTTGAAACAATGTAAAACTAGGGTTTACAATGAGATGGAGCTTATAGCTTGAATACTCATTATAATGTTTGTATATTGTTTAGAACTTGTCAAGAATCAAGTACTCTATCGGTTTTCTAAAGGAAACAAGAAAGAAGTTATTTTGCAAAAGAGGTAAATCTACTAACCTAATGTTGTTTTAATGCCTTAGGAGAAATGAGCTTATAAATGCTTATTAAAACTACTAAAGCCAATGGTGAACGACTTAGTAAATGTTCTCAAGAGCTTAGTAAAAGGCATATGTGTTGTTGAGTGTATTTGCAGGTTAAAGGCAAATATATTGTGGAAATTCAGTGTTTATGATTTATGCACCTTAAGGGCCTAAGAGCCATGTCATTTAAGGGCCTAAGTGCCATGCAATTTAAATTGTGCACTATATTGTGATGTAGTGCTTTGTGAGTGAAGTTTGTGTATAATAAGTGCTTGATGGATTTTTAGTGTTCTTGGTTGTTTATTGGTAAAAACAATGTGTTTTGGTTTAGTAATGTTCTAGGAGAACCTATGTCGAAATTTGGGTAACAAATGTGAAGTTCTAAGTGTTAAAATGAGTTTGATAAGTTAAGGAGTATTTAAAATGGTTAAGTGTTGTTCTTGTGTAGGAAACATGCATTAAGGTGATTTAAGATGTAACAAGGACTTAGGCATGAGCTTGAGATTTTAGTATGTACCAAAGTCATTTTGGGACTTAGGTAAATACCTAGCAAACTTTGGTAAAATGAGGAAAGTGTACACTAGGAAAAGATTTTTCAAGAAGGATATAAGTAATTAGTTGAGAGATGATGCTTGGGAGATGATGTTAAAATAAGGAGGAAGCTTTTGGTATAGTGGTCATCTTAGGTGTAAAACACCATTTGAAAAACTAGGAGAAAACATTGTAAGTGTTAGGAATTTTGTGAAGAATGGGTAAAGGCTTAAGGAATTTTTACAAGGAAATGAGTGAGTGTCGAAGAGTTTAAAAATGAGTTAGAACTTTAGTTGAATGGGTGTTATATGAAGTATTTAGTGTGCCATAAGGTGTTACAACACATTGGGTGACTTAAGGAAAATTTGGAACAGTTTGGAGAATTCCTAGGAAGTTCCTGCAGTAGACCGACCCGGGGACCGACCCTGGCAGGGTCGGTCGGAGTGTAAATGGCAGGTCGAAATGTTCTGTAAGAGACCGACCCAGGGGACCGACCCTGTCTGGGTCGGTCGGGTAGGAAAAAAGACGGTAAATGTCTCTGTTAGAGACCGACCCAAGGGTAGGGTCGGTCGGTCGGTCCTAAACTTGTAAAAAAAAACAGAAAAGAATGTGACTTATGTAGTTAACCCTAGGGTGTATAATGAAGGAACCTAGGGTAAGATAGACATTAAAACATGTCATACAATTATGTTAAACACTTAGTAAATTTGGAGGTTAAGTAAGTTAATTAACCGACGTTCTTGAATTATGTATAGGAGTGACCTACGGAGGAAACCAAACGAGGCAAGGACCAAGGTATGGTTTTCTTGCAGTCTGTTGTCTAGCGGTTTACACCGGTTTGTGTGTTGTATGTTTTTCTGTGTGTTTACAACGTTATAAGATTTAAACATGTAATGAGTTTACAGTTGTTCATATTATTGTGATGTGTTGTGTGACTCATTTCCCTTGTGTGTGTCTAACATGACTTACCACCTATTGTGTGTTGGTTGTTAAGTTCCACTATGAACTTCTAACAAGTGTTAACTGGGAAGTGAGGAATCCGGTTGTCCGGTCATGCATGTAAGTTAAGAGTAGATATCTGAATCAGATTCGACTCTTATGTTGTTAAGATTGTTCTCCTTAATTTGGCGTTCGATCTCCCGCTAGCTTCTTCCAAAGCTTACCTATTCTGACTTATGATCGGTTTAGTGGGAACCTGTGTTTGTGTGGTGTGTTCGGGTCACTAAATCCGAACCATCTGTGACTTAAGTTACTCGTTCGTCTAACAGAACGGTAATGAGTGTGTTTAACGAGCTTAACATGAGGGTGAATCACTCTCTAGGCTCTTATGTTATTTGACCCTTGTGGTTTGTTATTGTGGAACGAAGATCCACCGTGTATGTGATGATGAGCTATGCACATTGATGCTATGGCTCCCATGTTATGTTATGTTATGTAGGTTAAATAAATGCCATGTTTTATCATGACAATTAGCTGCGCGTATCCCGGTGCCGTGGGCTGCGCGTTAGCCATACCAGCCAAGGGTTGCTGACCCCCTCGGGGGATCCATATTTCTTATACTGCAGGATGAGGATCGAAGAAGCGGAGTGGCTTTAGATCCTAGGATGTAATCCCTTTTGTATACTTTTGGATGTTGGCCCGGGATGCGCCTGTGCTCCTGTGGCGTTATGTATTATTGGGTTGTTACAGTTACAGGGATGTTATACAGTGAAGGATGATGTAGTACTCGGTATTGTATATATGTATTTATGTTTTCGTTTTATGCTCGGGAGTCTGATCATCAGACCGTACAATTGTATTTATTCTGCCTTGTCAACCACGTGGGTGGTTGACGGCGTTGTAGCACCGAAGCGTTAGTTACTGTTTAGTTATTTAATTCCGCTGCGATTTCATTATAGTATCATGTGCGTAGGGGTGTTACAAAAAGTGGTATCAGAGCGAAGTATCGCTCTGATGACTAGAATACCGAGCTTAGGAATATACCGAGTTAGGAAACCTAACTACAGTTACCTAAGTGATCAGTTATGGAAAGGTTAACCACTAACTAAGTGTGGAAATACCTTATTGTCGGGAAGCGTTACGACCGTTGGACCGATAAGTGTGCAAGCATATTGCTAATGAATATTCATGTGAATACAGATGTCAGGTAGAACCACGCGGTAGAGGCCCGGAAGTGGTACTGTACTGGGGGTGACCAGGGCGAGAACACTATGGCTCAGGTTATGGCTGAGGCTGTAGCAGCCGCTGTGGCCCAGATGGTACCCCAGCTTGTAGCTGCGATCCATCAGGGGCAGATGCCCGGAGTTCAACCACCACTGCCACCGCCACGAGAGACCAACTGGGTCAAGGCATTGGCAGACTTGAGACCCCCTTCATTTCATGGGGAGACCGACCCACGTAAGCTGGAGGCATACATCTCCGAGTTGGAGACCGCCTACGAGACCTTGGCTGTACCCGCAGAGGCTAAGGTCCGTCTTGCCGCTTACTATCTGAAGGGTTCGGCACAAAACTGGTGGAAGCTTGTGAGAGAGGACCGGATGGCGGATCCTCAGTTTGGCTGGAGGGAGTACACGGCTCTGCTGCGAGCCAAATACTACCCCGTGCACGTTCAAGAGGCCAAGCGCCTGGAGCTGGATAGTCTGAGGCAGGGGGACAAGGTGTCGGTTGACGAGTATTATACAGCCTTCACCGGCCTTGTCCACCTGTTACCGGACCTGGGATACTCGAACCGGGTGCTGGTAAACCGTTTCTACAACGGTCTCAGCCACCGTCTTCGCTATGGGATGGGGCCAGCTGAGTATACTACCTTGCAGGTAATTTAAATAAAGAGTGATGTGAATATGTGTAACCTACAAGTGAGTGTTAATGTGAGTTTGTGAGTATGTATTGCGGGGCATGACTGATCATCCTAAATACAGGAGTGCTATCATGCCGCTGCTAAGGTGGAGATCACCGTCCGTCTGAGGGACGAGGAGAATGCGCACAAGCGCAAGGCCACGAGCGAGGGCCAGAGTTCGCAGGGGTACGGGGTAGGAAAGAAGAAGAAGAAACCTTATCCCCAGCCCCAGAAGAGTCAGCACCAGGGTGACAAGGGCCAAGCCCAAACCACCACCGCTGAGGAGCCACTGAAGCTCACATATGCTTATGCGGCGAAGCCCCTACGCTCTTACCCACCAAAGGGTAATTGTTTAATCATGTGTAATAAGTTGATGTGTATGTTGATAAGTTGTGAAACAAGTACTTAGTGTGTATCGTGTTAGCAGCTAGCACGGGCTCTGGACCGGAGCGCCACTATTACTGTAAGTGGTGCAATGGGGACCACCCCGGCAAGGACTGCAAGGGAAATGAGGTGCAGTGTCGATACTGCGAGAAGTGGGGTCACCGTGACCACGAGTGTTACCGGAACCCCAACAGCAGAGTCAACAAGCCCAAGGGGCAGTGGAAGGGTAAGGCCACAGCAGCTATTGATGGCCCGAAGACGGCTAACCAGCCACCCACTGATCAGAGGCATACTGATTCCCAGAAGGGGAAGGGGTCGGGACCTAGCAAGGCCACCCTGAATGTGGTGGACCGGTCTGAGGCGCCAGGGCCCTCTTCTAGACCAGGTACCGCCTAAACGTTGAATGTAATAAGTGATTGCATACCGCATTTCATGCTTAGTGTGTTAGTGAGTTCAAGTGTATTATCATGTGAGTAAGGAGTTAAAGTATAGTGTGAAAGACACCTAATTAGATAATTCTAAACTGAAAGGAACCTTCAATATATGTTATCCAATCCCACCCACACCAAACCCTGAGAAACCACCATCAACATCACCGACTTTCCAATGGAGCAATGTCAGGTTATCCAGCCAGGTATGATACTCTTAAGTGGATACCTGACACCGGAAGCACAAGTCCATATCATCAGACGATGCGACGAACTTGGAGCTAAACCTGGAGGTTTCTACACACCTGAATATCCGAACGGATCAAGATTGCAATTGAAGATGATGTGCATGGGTAAGGACTGGAACCCTTACACCAAGTCATATCAAGAAGTGCGAGCTGAAGATGGAGCAAAAGTACCAAGTATACCTGAGGAGTTCCGTGCGGTCGTTAATCATGCCGTGGGAATTGCTCAACAAGTTGAAACGAAATCAATTCCAAGTGTGGAAGCAGATTTGTGTATTGTGAACTTCTACCAGAAAGGTGGACGGTTAGGCTTACACCAAGATAAGGACGAGTCACCCGAGTCTCTAAGTAAGGGAGTACCCGTAGTGTCTTGGTCCATTGGTGATACCGCAGTATTTGTGTATGGCGAGCAGAAGCGTGCTGATCTCGCAAGGAAGTTAATGTTAAAGTCAGGAGATGTACTAATCATGGGTGGGCAGTCAAGGATGCTATATCATGGCATCAGGAAGATCAAACTGAATACCGCACCGTCGGCAGTGATCAATGCCACACACATGAAACCCGGACGTTTGAATTTGACCTTCAGACAATTCTAAGCCTTGTATACTTTGTAATGTGTTAAGCCAGTATATATTAAGGAAGTTATGTATGTGTTAAGTTATATCAACCATGTAAACCAACAATGTTGTAAAGAGGAAATGTTAATGAATAAAGTGGAGTTATTGAAGTATATCAACCGTGTTGTTACCCAGTACTTATTAGTTTGCCAATGAATTAGGCTGTGCACTCGGAACGGGAGGTACACTGAGTGTCTGCAATGAGGCAGAAGCCGGCAAGAGCGGCACAATCCTCACCGGTACCTTTCCAGTGAATGGCGTGGATGCATCGATCTTGTTCGACTCTGGAGCCTCACACACATTTGTTTCGCTATCTTTTGCGAAGAGGCTGGGGTTAGATGGAGAGGAGATGCCAGACTTCTTGGTCACTCTCCCATCGAAAGAGCGGATCAGGTGTACCCGCTACCACCGAGATGTCATTGTAAGAATCAGAGGTGAAGAGTTCCCGATCGACCTGATAGAGTTCGACGGACTTGGATTTGACGTAATTGTCGGGATGAACTGGTTGGAGCGGTACAAGGGCAGAATCCTGTGTGCCGAGCATCGACTGCTTCTTCGGAGTCCATCTGGGGTTACCATATCATACCGCCAGAGGCCCAGGGAGCCTTCGACACAGATCATCACCGCCATGGCCATGTATCGTGAGTTACGACGAGGGAGTGATGTATACCTCTGCTATGTCCAGGACATAGAGAGAGACCCTGAGTTTAGCCCAGATGTGCCGGTAGTGTCGGAGTTTCCTGATGTATTTCCTAAGGAACTGCCGGGCATGCCGCCAGCACGAGAGGTTGAGTTTGAGATCGACTTAGTTCCGGGTACTGGACCCATTGCGAAAGCACCTTATCGTATGGCTCCAGCAGAGATGACAGAGCTCAAGGAGCAGCTGAGAGACCTACTCGACAAGGGCTTTATCCGCCCTAGTGTATCACCATGGGGAGCGCCGGTTCTCTTCGTGAAGAAGAAAGACGGTAGCCTCCGCCTGTGTATTGATTACCGGGAGCTGAATGCTGTTACGGTGAAGAACCGTTACCCTTTACCACGCATCGACGATCTATTTGATCAGCTGAGGGGTGCATCAGTATTCTCCAAGATAGACTTACGTTCCGGATACCATCAGATTGCCATCCGTGATAGTGATATTGAGAAGACAGCTTTCAGAACGAGGTATGGGCACTATGAGTTCACAGTTATGCCGTTTGGCTTGTCGAATGCACCAGCTAAGTTCATGGACTTAATGAACCGTTTGTTCCAAGATCAGTTGGACAAATCAGTGGTAGTCTTCATCGATGATATTCTTGTGTATTCTAAATCTAGAGGTGAGCACGAAAGCCACCTGAGAAATGTGTTACAAACTCTGAGGAGGAACCAGTTGTATGCAAAGTTTTCAAAATGTGAATTTTGGTTGAACCAAGTATCTTTCCTTGGACATGTGATTTCTGAGGCCGGGATCGCTGTTGATCCGGCAAAGATAGATGCAGTGCGCACCTGGCCTAGGCCGAAGACAGTCACTGATATCAGGAGCTTCCTCGGTCTGGCAGGATATTATAGGAGGTTTGTGAAGGACTTCTCCAGTATCTCGAAGCCGATGACTTCCTTAATGAAGAAGGATGCACCATTCGAGTGGACAGTTGACTGTGAGAGTTCTTTCGCGAGTCTCAAGGATGCTCTGACATCTGCACCAGTCCTGACTATACCAGACGGTCCAGATGGTTTTGAGGTCTACTGCGACGCATCAGGCAGGGGTATGGGTTGTGTGTTGATGCAACACGGGAAGGTCGTAGCATACGCCTCCCGTCAGCTGAAGAAGCATGAGGAGAACTACCCTACCCACGACTTAGAATTGGGTGCCATTGTCTTCGCGTTGAAGATATGGCGACATTATTTGTATGGGGTAAGTGTAACAATCTATTCTGACCATAAAAGCTTAAAGTACTTGTTCACTCAGAAAGAGTTGAACATGAGGCAAAGAAGGTGGGTTGAGTTTCTGAATGACTACGATATTAATCTGCAATACAAAGAGGGTAAGGCAAATGTGGTAGCTGACGCACTGAGTCGCCGAGCACACTCTCTCCATTCGCTAGTCTCTCATACTGGCTTGGTTGAAGAGGTGCGGAGTGCTCAGATGACGGATCAGTACATGCTGGAGATCCGGCAGAAACTTATTGATGGCACATTCGAGGGTCAGAAGTACGATTTCAGACTCCACGATGATGACCTGATTAGGCTGAATGGCCGCTTGTGTATACCTAGGAGTAGCGCTGAGTTGAAGGAGCGCATATTGAGTGAATCCCATTGTTCTACTACTTCGATTCACCCCGGAGCTTCAAAGATGTATAAGAGTATGAAAAGGTATTTTTGGTGGACTGGAATGAAGAAAGATGTTAGTGATTATGTGTTAAGGTGTCTCACTTGCCAGAAGGTCAAGTTTGAGCACCGACGGCCTGGTGGTATGGTACAGCCAATGCCAGTGCCTGAGTGGAAGTTCCATGATATCTCCATGGACTTTGTAGTAGGGCTTCCGCCTACAAGGGGAGGTCTGAATATGATATGGGTGATAGTTGACCGACTGACCAAGGTGGCCCGATTCATCCCGATGAAGGACACTTGGAAAGTGGCAAGATTGGCAGAACTGTTTGATAAAGAGATTGTAAGACATCATGGTGTACCAAAAACGATTGTATCTGACAGAGATACCAGATTCTTATCCAGATATTGGAAGTCCACACGAGAGGCATTGGGTACTGAATTGAAATTGAGTACAGCGTTTCACCCACAGACCGATGGTCAGAGTGAGCGCACTATTCAGACACTTGAGGATATGCTACGTGCTTGTGCACTTGACTTTCAGACCAGCTGGATTGATAAGTTACATCTGATCGAGTTTAGTTACAACAACAGTTATCATGCTTCGATCAAGATGTCTCCCTTCCAGGCCTTGTACGGTAGACCATGCCGCACGCCGTTATGCTGGGATGAGTCGAGTGAGACGGTCATTATAGGACCAGAGTATCTTGAACAAGTCCAGGCAGAAGTTCGCCAGATCCGGGCTAACATGAAGGCAGCTCAGGATAGACAGAAGTCGTACGCAGATGTGCGCAGACGTGACCTGGAGTTCGCCGTGGGCGATCAGGTATTTTTGAGAGTATCCCCCATGAAGGGAGTATTTCGTTTTGGCCAGAAGGGCAAGTTGAGCCCAAAGTATGTGGGGCCTTATGTTGTGACGGAGCGGATCGGCCCGGTAGCCTATAGACTAGACCTACCCGCCGAACTGGGCAAGGTACATGATGTATTTCATGTGTCCCAGTTGAAGAAGTATATGTCTCATCCGTCTCATGTGCTTCAGCCTGAAAGGCTAACCTTAGAGCCGACCATGCGATCAGTGGAGACTCCGGTACGGATTCTGGATGCTAAGACTCGAGACACTCGCCATAAGTCCGTGAGACTGGTGAAAGTTCTTTGGTCTAACCAGGACGTTGAGGAGGCCACTTGGGAGCTGGAAGATAAGATGAAGGCGAAGTACCCGTCATTGTTTACTTCTTAGTCCTTATGTGTATAGGGTACGGGGCGTACCCCTTTTTAAGGGGGGTAGAGCCGTTTCGGTTATGTGTGTACGACGTGTATTTGAATACATCGTCTATGTATGTCGTTATGTTACAGACCGTTGTGTCTGAATGATGTGGATAATGTTGTATGGACCTTGTGTCCAATGTTATGTTATGTTGTATGGACCTTGTGTCCAATGTTATGTTATGTTGTATGGACCTTGTGTCCAATGTTATGTTATGTTGTATGGACCTTGTGTCCAATGTTATGTTATGTTGTATAGACCTGGTGTCCAATGTTACGTAAGTGTGTTGTTAGTAATGTATGGAAGTATTGTTTATAAGTGTTCCCGTGTTCTAATATTTAGGATATGAGGAGGTATGAACTTTGAGGGCAAAGTTCTTTTAAGGGGGGTAGATTGAAATACCCCAAACCTTAATATATTGTTTAAACACTTAAATATGGTGTATTAAGACTAAAAAGAGTCTTAGAAACATTAGTAAACAAAAGGAAACACAAAATGTGCTTTAAAGTCAATAAGAGCCAAAATGTGCTCTAAGCTTGGGATAAACTTGGTTAAGACCTAATGAACTTACCAAGACCTCATTTATACACTAATGAACATATTAAATCAATTACCAAAGAAAACCAAGCTTGAAAACAAGTTTAAACACAAAATGTGCTTTAAGGAGTCTTAAAGCACATTTTTGAAAAATTGTCTTGTAAATGAGTTTTGAGTGGCTAAATGTCCATCATTACTCTTAAAATATATGTGTACTATATAGTATCACATTTGGGTGTCTATATTAATGGGAAATCAAAATTTCACTTCTATGTGCCTTGTTTTATGAATAGTAACTTTTATAAGCTATTTTGTAACATATGTTTGTATAAGTAATTAAATTGACAAACAAAGACTATATTACCCTCCTACTACTATTTGGGGCCGGTTTTTAAGGTTGGTGACACACCACCCTTGTTAGCTTGTTAAGAAAATAAGTAAACTACTTAAGTACCCTTTTTACTTTACAAAGTATAAATATCTTCATAAAGCAAATTCTATCCCATTCTCTCATTTCTTTCCTTGCTCACACGGTTTCCCACCTCTCTTCTTCCTTCTTCTTGCTGTTCTCTCACGGTAATACACACACCCCCATTGAAACTCCCACTTTGATCTCTTGTAAAACCTTGCTCACTTGTCCAAATCAAAAACAAACACCACCATCTTCTTCCTCTCCTCAGGCTCTTCATTTCTATCTTCTCCAAACTTCAAGACAACCATTTCGGTGCCATGGAGTTTCTCCATTGAAGGAGCTTGAGCTTGTATTTTTACATATTGTTACTCACCTTGGCTTCTAGGTAAGGAATCTCAAACAAAAACTTCATTTCCTCCTTGTTTTTGTCATGTCCGAAAATACATATTGAAGGAGCTCTTTTTGTGACCTTGTTCTAGCTTCATTCCAACCCTTCATGGACTAGGTGGAGTCCTCTCTTGCTAGATATTCAAACTCTCTTCAAAGAGCAAGGTAAAACAACTACATTAATGTTTTTGAAACAATGTAAAACTAGGGTTTACAATGAGATGGAGCTTATAGCTTGAATACTCATTATAATGTTTGTATATTGTTTAGAACTTGTCAAGAATCAAGTACTCTATCGGTTTTCTAAAGGAAACAAGAAAGAAGTTATTTTGCAAAAGAGGTAAATCTACTAACCTAATGTTGTTTTAATGCCTTAGGAGAAATGAGCTTATAAATGCTTATTAAAACTACCTAAAGAGCCAATGGTGAACGACTTAGTAAAGTGTTCTCAAGAGCTTAGTAAAAGGCATATGTGTTGTTGAGTGTATTTGCAGGTTAAAGGCAAATATATTGTGGAAATTCATTGTTATGATTTATGCACCTTAAGGGCCTAAGAGCCATGTCATTTAAGGGCCTAAGTGCCATGCAATTTAAATTGTGCACTATATTGTGATGTAGTGCTTTGTGAGTGAAGTTTGTGTATAATAAGTGCTTGATGGATTTTTAGTGTTCTTGGTTGTTTATTGGTAAAAACAATGTGTTTTGGTTTAGTAATGTTCTAGGAGAACCTATGTCGAAATTTGGGTAACAAATGTGAAGTTCTAAGTGTTAAAATGAGTTTGATAAGTTAAGGAGTATTTAAAATGGTTAAGTGTTGTTCTTGTGTAGGAAACATGCATTAAGGTGATTTAAGATGTAACAAGGACTTAGGCATGAGCTTGAGATTTTAGTATGTACCAAAGTCATTTTGGGACTTAGGTAAATACCTAGGCAAACTTTGGTAAAATGAGGAGAAGTGTACACTAGGAAAAGATTTTTCAAGAAGGATATAAGTAATTAGTTGTGAGAGATGATGCTTGGGAGATGATGTTAAAATAAGGAGGAAACTTTTGGTATAGTGGTCATCTTAGGTGTAAAACACCATTTGAAAAACTAGGAGAAAACATTGTAAGTGTTAGGAATTTTGTGAAGGAATGGGTAAAGGCTTAAGGAATTTTTACAAGGAAATGAGTGAGTGTCGAAGAGTTTAAAAATGAGTTAGAACTTTAGTTGAATGGGTGTTATATGAAGTATTTAGTGTGCCATAAGGTGTTACAACACATTGGGTGACTTAAGGAAAATTTGGAACAGTTTGGAGAATTCCTAGGAAGTTCCTGCAGTAGACCGACCCGGGGGACCGACCCTGGCAGGGTCGGTCGGAGTGTAAATGGCAGGTCGAAAATGGTTCTGTAAGAGACCGACCCAGGGGACCGACCCTGTCTGGGTCGGTCGGGTAGGAAGAAAAGACGGTAAATGTCTCTGTTAGAGACCGACCCAAGGGTAGGGTCGGTCGGCAAGGTCGGTCGGACCTAAACTTGTAAAAAAAAAAACAGAAAAGAATGTGACTTATGTAGTTAACCCTAGGGTGTATAATGAAGGAAACCTAGGGTAAGATAGACATTAAAACATGTCATACAATTATGTTAAACACTTAGTAAATTTGGAGGTTAAGTAAGTTAATTAACCGACGTTCTTGAATTATGTATAGGAGTGACCTACGGAGGAAACCAAACGAGGCAAGGACCAAGGTATGGTTTTCTTGCAGTCTGTTGTCTAGCGGTTTACACCGGTTTGTGTGTTGTATGTTTTTCTGTGTGTTTACAACGTTATAAGATTTAAACATGTAATGAGTTTACAGTTGTTCATATTATTGTGATGTGTTGTTGTGACTCATTTTCCCTTGTGTGTGTCTAACATGACTTACCACCTATTGTGTGATGGTTGTTAAGTTCCACTATGAACTTCTAACAAGTGTTAACTGGGAAGTGAGGAATCCGGTTGTCCGGTCATGCATGTAAGTTAAGAGTAGATATCTGAATCATATTCGACTCTTATGTTGTTAAGATTGTTCACCTTAATTTGGCGTTCGATCTCCCGCTAGCTTCTTCCAAAGCTTACCTATTCTGACTTATGATCGGTTTAGTGGGAACCTGTGTTTGTGTGGTGTGTTCGGGTCACTAAATCCGAACCATCTGTGACTTAAGTTACTCGTTCGTCTAACAGAACGGTAATGAGTGTGTTTAACGAGCTTAACATGAGGGTGAATCACTCTCTAGGCTCTTGTTATTTGACCCTTGTGGTTTGTTATTGTGGAACGAAGATCCACCGTGTATGTGATGATGAGCTATGCACCATTGATGCTATGCTCCATGTTATGTTATGTTATGTATGTAAATAAATGCCATGTTATCATGACAATTAGCTGCGCGTATCCCGGTAGCCGATGGGCTGCGCGTTAGCCATACCGCCAAGGGTTGCTGACCCCCTCGGGGGATCCATATTTCTTATACTACAGGATGAGGATCGAAGAAGCGGAGTGGCTTTAGATCCTAGGATGTAATCCCTTTTGTATACTTTTGGATGTTGGCCCGGGATGCGCCTGTGCTCCTGTGGCGTTATGTATTATTGGGTTGTTACAGTTACAGGGATGTTATACAGTGAAGGATGTATGTAGTACTCGGTATTGTATATAATGTATTTATGTTTTCGTTTTATGCTCGGGAGTCTGATCATCAGACCGGTACAATTGTATTTATTCTGCCTTGTCAACCACGAGGGTGGTTGACGGCGTTGTAGCACCGAAGCGTTAGTTACTGTTTAGTTATTTAATTCCGCTGCGATTTCATTTAGTATCATGTGCGTGTTAGGGGTGTTACACCTACCGCTAATACCGTCATTACTGTACAATACTTACCTTCGCAGCGGATATTACTTACTCGACGGCGGGTGTACAATGCCGTTAGCCACCCACGTGACTAACAAGGCGAGTTACAATACTGCATACTATCGGTCTGATGAATTGAACATACCGAGTACTATACACAATACAATACTTCCCATTGCTTACTTCCCATAATTCAATTACAACTTCAATACATTACTATACCGAGTATTCTACAATCCTTAAATTACCGATACAGCTTGGACTTCCAATTTCCCAATACATTACAAGTACACTCCTTTTTATACAACTACCCATGCTTATGTAGCAGTCCCCGTCCTACTCTCTCGAACGGTAGTCAGCTTCGAATACCTGCACACTAAAAACGGTCCCCCTAGGGGGTCAGCTTACGCTGCATATGAAATTCGCATATACCGCGTGCTAACCGCGGTACATCGACTACTTTAGGTCGGATATACATGGAGTTCATTTTACATGCATACATACATACTATTACTACACGATACATTCATCAATACTTACATACACATACAAGGTCCAATACTTGCCAAGGAAGACAATTCTATAGTCAACCGTTCGTACTAATTATTTATTCAATACTCTTTCATTGCGTTACTCATTACTCTGTTCGTACTATATTCGATATTCGCTACTCTACTCATACTCACTCCTTACTCTTGCATACTCATCACTCCATGTTCAGTACCTTACTCGTACACGATCCGTACTCTGTACTCGTTACTATACTTGTCTATACTTGCTACTCAATACTCCATACTTACTCACACATACTCAATACTCAGTGCCTACTCATACTTACTCAATACTCGGTACTCATTACTTACTCATACTCACTTCTTACTCAGTACTCATTACTTACTCATACATACGCAATACTCATTACTCATTACTTTGGTCTCTGGGCGGAGTCATACACAAGACTCGCCACCGGACCTACAATACGAGGGCTATACGCTTAGCTCCTCAAATACTCTTATGTCCGTTTCTACCGGACTACTCAAATTCCCAACACTCTTCTCTCAGAGTATATTACAATCTCATGGATTAGCCTAGAAGTATCTCTCTCGATAATCTCTGCTAGCTTAGGGAATTACCACCGTCTAGTATCCTCAGATTTAAGGGTTTCCCCAACATATCGAATACTCTCTCGTTCGGGGCATACTTACATCAGTCGGGTCCTCTCATAATGGGTCGACTAATTACTAAGGGGTTTGGAGATCCCTCATCATTCTTTACTACTCTCATGGTTCATGTTTTGCACCAAGATTAATTCCTCTATTAGAGGTTACTTATATACTTCCACTACTTTTGTTGTGGATTATTCAATTCGGTTCTCCTACCGTCATCGGAAGGTTATTACTCCCGTACTCTCTCTCACATTCTAGTGAGTTTTGTTGGGTTGCGTTATCGTTTGTTGATTCGTTAGTTTAGTGCGTTGCTACGGTTCCATTAGTTCACAACACGACTCTTACTACGAGCCTCTACACAACAAGACTCATCTATGAGTCGTACTACGCCACCACATGAAGCCACATCAATCAAGAAGGGTTAGCTCACACAACATACACCAAGACATACAATGAAAGGCAATAAACCGTTTTCATGCTTTAGTCTTGATTAGCCGGCATACAGCACACAAATCAACGTAACTCGGTTAGCATACGGGGCATGAGAAAATCATACCTTTCACCGGAGTTAGCTCTACCGCGTGTTCCCTCGTTCCTTGGTTCACACTAGTTCCACTTGAGCTTTTGATTCCTTCATTTCATTTCCATTCCTCCTCCTCTTCTCTTTCTTGTCCAAATCGGTTTTGTGGGGGATGGAGTTACCAAACTCCATCCCAACACCCAAATTACATAAGACAAGTACAATTAATACACTAACCTTTAGATTTATACTAGTTCATTGAAGTGTTTAAAATGTAAAATTCTAGGGTTTACCTTTGGAGTGCTTTAGGAGGGGTTTTAGCCCTTGGTTCACGAAGGTGTTATCACCACCATTGGAGGGTTGAAGCAAAGCTCCAAAACAAGAGGAAAAACAAGGTAAGAGAGAGAGACAAAAATCGGCCATACCAAGGAGATGGAGAAAAGTGAGGTTTTTCATGAAGATTTTTACCTTGTTTGAAAGAGGAGACTCCAAGCTTCACAATGGTGTGTTTTTCTCTTCAAATGGGGAAAACCCATGGAGATGAAACTCATCCTTTTCGAATTTTGAAAAGAGGGAATGATAGAGGAGGATGAGGGGAGTTCAAATATGTAATTATTTTTGTGATTGGAGCATGAATGGAGCTTGTACAAGGAGAGGAAGTTGAGGCAGCCATGGAGGCTCTTTTCGCCCAGCACACGAGAGAGAGGGAAGAAAATCGGTGGAGAGAGGTGAGGAAGAAGAAGAAGAAAAGTGAGAGGAGAGAGAGGGAGGGAAATGTTTTATGCTTTTGCTTTTTACTTTCCTCTCTCTTCCTTCTCTTTCTTTCTTTATTACTAGCTTAGAGTGTGTGTGAGTGGGTTGAATCCCTTAATAAAAACCGGCCCCACTATATTAGTAAGCTGGAGCATTTTTCGTCTTTTACAGAAAACGCTCGTTATTTTACCCGGTTTTGATACCATTCACTACCCGGGCCCGTTTTCAGGAATTTTCTCGTTTTCCTTATTTTTATTGGTTATTAAGCTTCCGAAAATGCTTAATAATTATTATTTAATGATTTATAATTTTTACGGGTACGTTTGACCACTTCAAGTCATGTTTTCGGGTTTCCTCGAAAAACGTGCGCTAAAGCTCTTTTAGCGTTTTAATACATTTCTTAGATCCGTTTTCTTCGGGAATCGTTCCCGTATACTACTTAGGCAAGAATAAGCCTTAGGAATCCTTACGATACTATAACCGAGGTCTCGTACCTCCTATGGGTATTTAACGCTTATTTTAGCGTTTTCCGCTTTCTAAGCGTTTTTCTCATTTCTTTTGGATTTATTTTCCTTACCAAAAATTACTTAGGCACTATTATTCCCTTAAATACCATATTAAAATAATCTAATCACCATATTTAAGTTCGGGGTATTTCACTCGGGAAGACCTAGCCGGTCTGACCATTAAACCTGAAAATAATACACCATTTAGCAGAATATTAAAAGGGGAGTAAATGAGAATAACGATAATTAGTGCCTACAAGCCTAACCCCAGTGCCGGTATGGACATTAAACGTCAATCATTACCGGTGGGGAGTGACGGGTCTTTAGGACCAGCATAACCATATTTAGAGAGTGCGCGACACTCGTGGTTAAACCACTACCATTGAACATTGCCAGAGGGTAAGAAGTGAGCTATACGAGTCAGGACTTTAAAAAAAATTAATTAATAGACAGATGTGAACATGCAATAAAAGGGCCGATGTAATGCCCGCACCACGCACACCGGAGGTGTTGTTGATCCATTATGCTGCTAGACTCCCGTATGGAGGGCAGTGGATATAAACTAAAAAGTGAAAATTGCCTGATGACGGAAGATACCGTTACCTCAGAGAGGATGGAGGAAATATGAGTTGAATAAGAGTAAGGACTACACAATGAAGAGGAATGATTAGCGGAAACCACTAAGTTGTGGGTATCCAATTGTAACCTCAGGAGAAAGTATTAGAACCAACTAGGAATAAATTAAATAACAAGACTAACAATCATTTAACTATCAGAATAAGCATTGAGTCTGAATATCGTATGGCATAGGCCTACGGAGGGATACCTTAGTACCACGAAAGTGACCCAAAACTAGGGGAACAAAGGTAATGAATCACAAGTACTGATTAATATCAGACTAACGGGACTACCATAAGACAGGGGAAACACGAGGTGTCAACCTTTATCAAGGAGTCCGGAAACACCATAGGGTGTAACCCAATAGATTGGGTGGAGTTCGAATACTGAAAACTCATATCTGAAGGCGTTAACAGCCTAGGAGTGAACGGGAGGGATAATAAGTAGTTACTGATCCCCACTCACAAATACCAGATGACGAGCATGTGGAAACCAGAATTAGGGCGATAAGTCGCAAACACCTATCTTAGAGAAAGTAAAGGAAATACACATTAATAAAGGTAACCATATAACCTAATATTAGGGCCATTCTGACATTAAAGGTTAAGAATTGGCAGCATAGTCACTCAAACATAAATTACCGAGACTAAGAGTACAATAATCACCGGGTACGAACACTACGAGTGCACTAAACGAGACATGGGACGACCGCACTCCTAGGAGCTTATGGGCCTGACAAACTATATTAAGTTAGTTGGGTAAGTAGTAATGTATCAGTATGGTACCCCATGCATGTAAACGAGTAGTGTAAGGACCCAGGAGATAATCAACTCTGTGTCTAAGTCAGCGAATGGAACCCTGACTAGGTAAGCCATGTAATGACGAGAGAGATCTCAGTCAAACTAGCAAAGTTAGGAAAATCAAGGATAACTTGATAATAAAGTGACATATGGTCGCAACTCCACAGTGGAGGAGTCAGAACATAAGTTTTACAGATTTTAGTAAACGAGGAAACTAAGGCCAATTTAATGGTAATGGCAAGTTGAACCCATGAATGAGAAGAGGAATTGTGGTATCTAAGGAAGTTATATTAGAGAAACCTTTGTGATAATAGATGCTACCCAAAAAGGGGGCACAAAGAGAGTTATACCACGCGCTGAGGGCGCTGCGATGATGTCGCATTAAATAATAATAACCACATGCTCAAGCCATAAAACGTTAATATGTTAATACCAATTAGGGTTGAACAGAAAATGAATACCAAGCTAAAACCCATAGTCGTATTGTATGTTTACAACAGACGAAGGGCAAAAGCAAGCATTACAAGAGATACTCTAAGCTGAGATTAGATACTCCATGCAAACCGCAACGGCGGATAACCGTCCAATCGACTGGTACATGGTGCGCAACAAACGACCATTATAATAACTGTTAACCGAATTATGTTGGTAAGAATCAGAAGGTGGAACATCAGATAAACAAATGGATTCCCCTAATCGAGAAGAGGGATGAACCATATATGTGGATACTAAAGTACTAACACACGAGGATACGAGTTCACACTAGCAAAAGCGGACCTACAAGGTACCCAAAGAACGAACTCATTCCAGAGGGAAATAACTTAGAGTCATGAGGCACCAGTTAGATGCGCATATCAGACTCGTCTTGATATTTTAGAGACAACTATTGCAAGGACTAGGTGCGAGAGCATAGCTCGACAACCCTCATACCGAAGGTTAGTTCGGTAGGGTGGCATGAACTCATGGGAATATACCATGAGCATGTATAGAATTCCGGAGGGCTGAATAGAATGGCTAGTTGAAATAATAAGCGTGTGTGACTAACGATACCACGCAGCCGAATAAATTACTCCATCCCCATAATTATGGAAGACCGTGTAGAAAACACCGTCACATGGAGTTAAAACCGACATGAAATTACCACTAAAATGGGTAAACTAACCATATAGTAGTTGGGCAGACTGCTTGCGGAGCGAGCGGGCCCATATTGCTTAGGTTTGACGTACCTAGCGGGTTTGGGGAAACAAATGATATGTTTACACCTCCCGATCAAACCGTATATGAATATACACACACCTAACCGAGACAGGCGGTATAGCCTGAGGGGCTAAAGCCCGACCCTAAAAAAAAAAGAAGGGGTAGCGAAATAGGTAGCACATTAGTGCACGAATAATTCCACTGGAATGGAACATCTTGAACTTACTAGATTACGTGGGCGTAATCATTTTTAAGGGGGGTAGAGCGATTTCACACGCTTAAAATATACCGTACGTAGGAGTACGTAGCGCATGGTACACATGCTGTAAACTATTATTGTACGTCAGTACAAGTGTCATGACTGTGTTATATTACTTGAGGTAATATTATGATGTATTATGTATGAATATATATATATATTTTAGTTCGCATTGTCGTGACGAATAGGAAAGGGAGAACAAATAGAGTGTTCTTATTCTATTTCCGATTATTTATGCAAACGTTGCGAACATTAAACACATAAACGCCTAACTTGTTAGCTCCGGTTGAGAGTTCAAGTAGGTCTATCTGGTAGCTTCGGTGGGAGATGGCAAATAGAAGGAGTAGAAAGCTCCATACTATATGATTTGTGACTTGGTATGAAACTGATTATTGGAATGCGATGAGTGAGTCAGCATGAGACCGATGTATAACCTAGTGGAGGTAAAACCTCTAGGAATTGTATGAATAATTATAAGTCGAGGGAACTTGGTACATAGTTAGGATACATGATCCTATATGCCAGTGATTAGATTAATTACACTAGTTGACTTGTGTATCTATAGAACACTAGGTGGCAAATATCAAGAGGAAACAAGATTAGAAGTGAATAAACAATTGATTGATTGAAATTGACGTGGGAAGTTGAACTTGATCCTGGTCCGATCAAGGGAAACTGAACACAAATTGAGGTGAGAGATAGTTCAACACTGACGCTGACCACGTCGGGGTTGAATGATTCTCGAAACTTCCTACAAGTGGACACAAATATGAATAGAAATTGGAATTTAGGGCGTCACTCGAAGAGCCGTGGACCGTGGAGTCCTTCGTCATTAGACCGGTGTGTCTGCGAGTGACATCACCCAGAGAGTCGTGGACCGCAGAGCCCTTTGTCATTAGACCGGTGTGTCTGTGGGTGACTAAGGAAATAAGGTGATACTGTCCGAGGAGCCATGGACCGCAGTGTCCTTCGTTATTAAACCGGTGTGTCCGCGGGTAGTGGACGTTGGTTGGGTTGGGGATCATCAAGTCCTGGTCTTTAAGACTGCTTCCCTGTGATTTGTCAATGTTAACTATATGTGCACACATACATGTGGAATGATGTGTGAGTACCCTCGCGAGATACTAACATGTAGATAGGGATGCGTGGAGTATCCCTTGCTAACACCTTTGAGTACTTTATGAGTTTTGCACCTTGTCTAGTGCTGTGTACCATGATTTTTGCACCTTGTCTAGTGCTGTGTACCATTAGTTTTGCACCTTGTCTAGTGCTGTGTACCATGAGTTTTGCACCTTGTCTAGTGCTGTGTACTATGAGTTTTGCACCTTGTTTAGTGCTGTTTATGTATGAATGTGTCATGATTATTGACCATATGGAATGAGATGGATGCTGTATCAAATGTGATACATAAAGACTAGGTCAGAACGTAGTGGAATGTACTCCCTAGTGATGATCTGTCTGTGATTACTTAGTGGAACTTGATTCCTTAGGTGAACTGTAGATGGGTAAGGACTTCGGGACGAAGTCTCTTTAAGGGGGGTAGACTGAAATACCCCAAACTAATAAAATATGTATTAAATATTTAATCACATTGATTAAGGCCTAAACATGCCCTAAAAGTCAACTGAGAACAACAGTGGTCAACACAAAGCAAAGTGTTGCACCCTTTGACTGTTTTGGGTAAATAAATACCCAAATGAACTTCTTAAGACCTAATTTTGTCCTAAGCTTATTAACACATTACTAAACGTGTTACAATTGTTGGACAACACTCCAACACAAAGAACAGGCATTTACATGCTTTAAGGTCAAGTAGGGCAAAAATGTGCTCTAAGAGTACCTTAAAGGTCTAATGACCTCTAAATGATATAAGATTGGATACCATGATCAAATATCATGTAAGGAACACAACAAAACTATTCCAAAGAAAACATAGCTCAGAAACACCCTGCGACTCAAAATGTGCACTAAAATTCCTTAAAGCACGTTTTTTGTCTATGAGCTCTAGGATAATGACTTTTGTCACTGTAAAGACTATAATAAGTTCTTTATAAATTAATGTGACATGATAGACTATATTATAAAGTCTAAATCAAAGTTTAAAAATAAAAATCAAAATATGCCATTTATGTATGAATAGTAACCCAAATAGTGCATTTTTGAACAAATTGACCAAGTTTGGTCAATGGTTAATTAATTGACCCATTTGACCCTCATGCTGTCGGCTGGCAAGGAGGAGGGAAGACAGCTCACACATCATTATTTGACAATTAGCTACCTAATACCAATTTGCAATAGTAAACTTGCTTTTTCAATCATTTTAGCCCATTCCAATCATTCCCCTTGCCTCTTGTCCCATTCCAGCTGATGCAGCACCTCTTACAAACCCTCTCAAGCTTTGTTCTTGAGCATGGAAGACAGATCTAACTCTTAAGCTCCTAAGGTAATGTTTTAAGGCTCATTTTAGCTCTTTTTCTTCATCTCTTCATTACCTACACTTAGATCTCGTGGCCCATCACTTCCTATGGCTCATTCTTAGTGTTTTAAGGTTATAAAAACATCCAAACTCGGCTGAAGCAAGTATAGGGACCAAGGTTTCCCAAATTTGCATTTTAAGGTAAAATCATACCTTAAGCTTCTCTACTCTCCATCCGATTTTCTTCCTTTGATTTTTATAAGTTTATACACTCATAATCTTCATATTTACATGTTCATTCAGTTGTTTAGCCATTTGGAGCAAGGGTGGCCGAGATCCAAAGGAAATACCCTTCTTTAAGGCATTTTGCCAAGGTAAAACCTATTACCATAGCAGCTTGTTGTTGTCTAGCTATTTCCTAAGTTGATATGGTGAATTTAACACCATTTGGTGTGTTTTATTCAGGCCGAAATTCATTGGAAGTTCCCTTGCATTTTTAAGGTGATTTTTGCCTTAAATCTTACATTAATTGTTCCTTGTGGTTAAGCTCAAGCTTGGAGTATAACCATATCTTATTTTGGTGTAATAAACATGTCTAAATGATGTGGTGAATTTACCTCTAAGCTGCCGAGCTCATACAAGGGGAAATCAAGGTATAAACACCTTAAAACTTATGATTTTATGATTTCTAAGCATATATATAAATTATGCCGAGAGTGGAGTTTAACATATAGGTTATATTAACCTAGAAATAGAAAAAAATGACTAAGATAAATTAAGCTAGTCATTTAAGTGATTTAATTAACTTAATGGTCAAATTATGACATTATGTGTAAAAATAAATAAACCAAAGTGAGGCCGTGAGTTTATACTATATTTTGAGACATTTAAAGTGTAATTTATTTTGCAAGTTCAAGGTTGTAATAAGGCCATGTCATTAGGCCATTTTAATTTAAGTTTATAAGCTTATCTAGTTAGATTTATGCTTATATAATTAAGTTAGGGGCCAAACCGTAATTACTGGAAAAATATAAAGCCGTGGGCTTAATTTAGAGGAATTTAGGGTTTTTAAATGAATTTAATAAAAATTATAACATTTTATGAAGTTTTGTGCCAAAATTGTAAAAATAGAAAAGTATAGGGTAAGAATGGTAATTACCGAGAGTTTGGGTCCCATTTGGTATTAGAAGTCAAAGTTGACCATATAGGAGACTTTGACCAAGTTTGGAGAATTTAAGAAATTAAAATACTACCTTATATTAAGATAGTTATTAAATTGTAAAAGATTTATAAGAGATGGGGTTATAATGTAATTTCCGAAACTTTGGGGTACTAATAGGATTTAGTATAGTCCTTAAGTGAAATACCCCAAACCTAAGTATGCTAAGTAAACATCAAATCATGATGTATTAAGGCTAAAATATGCCTTAGAAAGATTGGTAGATAATTTAAACCAAGGAAAACACAAGGAAATGCCTTAAGGGCAATTAGGGCAAAAATGTGCTCTAAGCTGGAGAGACTTGGGTGAGTACCCAAATATCATGATAAGACCTTAGTAATATTCTAATGGTCATTTTAAATCAATTAGCAAAGAAAACCAAACTTGAAAACAAGTTAAAACACAAAATGTGCTTTAAGAAGTCTTAAAGCACATTTTTGAGAAATTGTCTTAGAATTGAGTTTTGAGTGGCTAAATGTCCATCATTACTCTTTAATCAACATGTGTACTAATTAGTATCACATTAGGAGGTCTAAATCAATGGGAAATCAAAAATTTCAGAAATATGTGCACTGATTAGTGAATAGTGCCAAATAGTGACTAGTTTAAGTTTTAATCAACTTAAGTCAATTAGTTGGTCAAACAAGACCATAAATATCTTGGTTATAATGAGGGGGCCGGTTTTTGATGGGGGAGTCACCACATGACTAAGCAAATAAGGAAAAAGAAGAGATAAGTAAAGAAAGTTACTATTTGCTTTATAAAGCAAATATCTTATTAGCTACCTCTCTCCTCTCTTCTTCATTTCTTCTTCTTCCTCCACGGTTTTCTTCTTCTTCTCTCTGTTCCAAAACCGAGAGTGTTGCTTCTCCATGGTTCTCCATCTTCAATCACTTGCCAAATACAACTCCAAGCTCCAAATCCAAAACAAATTGCATATTTGTCTTAGTTAGGTCAAGACCTATCTTTCTATCTTTTCAAATCTTTCAAAGCTCCATTTTGGTGCCATGAGAAAACTCCATTGATGGAGGAAAATCAAGTTTGAAGAGCTCATTAGCTTCTCCATTCTCTTAAGGTAAAGAAAATGTAAGAAAAACCATGTTTCCATCATTCCTTATACATGGCCGAAAATTCTTTCTCATGGGGCTATGTTTTTATGCCTTGTTCTAGCTTGATTTATTCACCAAGGACTAGTGGAGGTCCTATTTAATTCAATGCCAAAGTCTACCTTGAGACTTCAAAGGTAATCATCCACTTTTATGCCTTAGAACACATTTCTAACCTAGGTTTTCATTCCTTGAGGTTAGTGCATTGTTTAGTACTCATATGGGTCCTTAAATATTGATTAGAACATTGGCAAAAGGAATTTAAGTGGTGGCCGAGATCTATGCAAGAAGAAGGCCTAAGGAGGAGATTAAGATAAGCTTGAGAAAACAAGGTAAAATGCTTACCTAATGGTGGTTTAAGATTAAGGAATGAGTTTTAGATAAATACCAATGTGGCTTAAAGCTTACATTGTGTATTGGGTTATATAACCTAAGAAAAAGAACTTAAACAAGCTTATGAACTTGTGATTAAGGAGCTAATGAGAATGAGTTAGTAATATAAGTTTAAGGTGGATTTTAAGAGCATTATAACTACTATGAGATTGATGAGTGTATTTGCAGGTTGAAAGCTTATATATGTGGGAAATTCAGTGTTTAAGTTTAAGTCATTTAAGGGCCTAAGAGCCATGTCATTTAAGAGCCTTAGTGCTATGCAATTTAAGATTATTGCAATATATTGAGTTTGTTGTGAATGAGTTGGTTTGGGTGATGAGATATGATGAGAAAGAACTTGAGGTGTGTGAGATGGTTAAATGAGGAAAATAATGTGTTTGGGCATGCTATGATGCTAGAGGTGCTATGGCAAAATTTGAGTAGAAAATAAGTGTTTAGGCGATGGTGGTGAACTAATATGACCTAGGATTTACTAGGAATCATTATAAGGAATTTGAGTGGAGATTAGTTAATTAAGGAGTCCTTGAGGTTTAGGAATGACCTAGAGATGTCTAGGAGGTGTTAGAGGAATGGTGAGTGTTTTGAGCACACCAAAATCATGAGATGAGGAATATAAGAAGTGTGCATAAGATTAAGGAGAAGGTGTAATGATTAAGGTGATTTGAATATGTTCTAAGGGGAATTAATGACTAAGGAAGTACTAGGAAGTTTTAGAGGTGGTCTTGATGAAAAAGGGGTGAGATAAAGTGTGGTAATGAGTTATAATGACTTAGGCATTACCTTGGAGGATTTAAGAATCAAGAGAATGTAATTGAGCATGTAGGACTTAGGCAAATGTTGGTAACCAACTAGGAAGGAAATAAGGTGTGGGAGGATGGAAGCTTAAGCTTAGGAAGGAACTTTAAGTAAAGGCGTAAAAAGAGTTTTAATTAGTGAGAGATGCTTGGGAGATGATGTTATAGTGGAGAAGAGAACATTTGGCATAGTGGTTACACTAGGTATGAACCACCACCTAGAAACCTAGAGGAAGCATTACAAGTGTTAGCATTATTACAAGGAAAATGCATAATGACTAAGGTGGATTTTGGTGGATGATTTAAGGTATTTTAAGAAGGGCTTAAGGTGTATTTGAGGTGCCCAAATGAGGTTATAACATATTAGGATACATGAGGAGAAGTTTGGAGTTGAAAGAGAATTTAGAAACAAGTTTCTAGAGCCGACCGGCCTTAAGACCGGACTTGCAAGGTCGGTCGGGCTCTGTTACACTACCGGAAAATGTTTCTGGAATCGACCGGACTTGGGGACCGGACTTACAAGTCCGGTCGGGCTTGTGTTTTGTGAGGGGAAAATGTTTCTGGAATGGACCGGACATGGGACCGGACTTGTCAAGTCCGGTCGGCATGAATTTTGTACGGTTATAAGTCTCTGGAATCGACCGGACATAGGACCGGACATGTAAGTCCGGTCGGAGTGAATTTTCCAACGGTAAAAGGGTACTGGAATGGACCGGACTTGGCAAGTCTGGTCGGTAAGTCCGGTCGAGCCTAAAAACAAAAAAAAAAGAAATTTTGAATTCTAAGAATGGCAATGGGTAATAAGGTATGCCTTTGGTAGGGTAGTAATGATTGAGACCCTAAGAACTTAAGAGATTAAGCTAAGTTAAGTATAAACTTGAAAGTTTAAGATTAAGTTTGTAAGATTAAGTGTAAGACCTAAGAGGTGTTAGGTGGGGATCATTAAGGAATTAAGTAAGTTAAACAAGCTAAGTAAGTCATATTAAGTTAAGTGATTAACAACCTAAAACTGAATGAATGTTTTAGGACTTGGGAGTTTGGACTCCGGAAGAGAGTAAGCAGCCGAACGACCAACGGTGAACGGTACAGTTCTCTTGTGACCTGCTTGCTAACGAGGTGTCCCTCGGCTTGTGTGCTATTTGTTTTGTGTGCTCACTAAACAAGATAAAGCATGCAACCGGAACATATATATGCATATTGTATTGTTGTGTGATGTTTGAAAACTAACACAACATACCGTGAGAACTTACTAACCAATGTTTAGTAAGGAATTGAGTGAGACTAAGGAACGCCCCTAATAAGGGACGATATGAACCGAAAGAGGTTAACCGACAAACAGGGTTTGAGATTACTACTAACTGGAACTTGAGTGAGGAAACCCGGGACCGATCTCCGGTCATGCATGCTAAGGAAAAAGGGGGACGGTATCTGAATCAGATCCGCCCTCCGCTTAAGGACTTGTCTTCGGACTTGTAGCCTAGGGCCGGTTGCCGGCTCAGCTACGCTGGATTTCCGTCCAGGGTAGGTGGCATTAAGATGGTGCGGTGGGATCACCTAAATCCCAGGTTTGGACTTAGGCTACAACCATTCCCCTCCAGGAACGGTTCGTATTCTGAGAATAAGTTAAGGTTAAGATGAGTTACAATCATTCCTTTTTAAAGGATGATTTGTTAAGATTAAGATTAAGATAAGTTAAGATTAAGATAAGTTACAATCATTCCTTTTTAAAGGATGATTTGTATCGTTAAGATTAAGATTAAGTTAAGATTGAGATTAAGGTGAGGTTAAGATAAGTTGCAACCATTCCTTTATAAAGGATGGTTCGTATTATTCAGATTAAGGTAAGTTACATCCACTCCTTATTAAAGGATGGTTGTTTCTAAGATTAAGATAAGACTAAGAGTGAGGTGAGATAAGGATGGACTAAGATTAGGAGGGAACATTACTTAAGGAGTTAAATAATTAACTCTCTAATTAAGGGAACGCATTTAAGTCGTTCATTGTGTGTGAACTTGATTGTTCATATCTGAGTTGTTGTTTACTGCGCTTACTATTGTATTGTGCATCTAATCAACCTCCATGCTATCGACAATTAGTCGTCGTAGCCACGTTAGCTTGGGGGCCATGAGGGGATCGTACCAGCATTCGTGCTGACCCCCTTTGGGGGCTGTTTTTACTACACAGGTACATCAGGAAGCGGCCGACGTGAGAGTAAGAAGAGGATACAGCTGTTAAGGGTTTAGTGTGGCCTACGAGTTGTGCATGTACACTCGTATGGCAATTTGAGTTAGTAAGATGTATAGGACGTGAGGGGGTTGTAAGAAGGATATGTAAATGTTTAAGGTTGTTGCACTAATGTTCGGTATATTCTGTAGTCAGACCGTGGCAAGGTCCTGGATTTGTAAAGAATTCCGCTGCGATATGTTTATGTATATACTGTTAAGTTGCGAGACCACATTTGGATTGAGTTGGGGTGTTACAAAAAGTGGTATCAGAGCGTAGTTACGCTCTGAAGACAAGAAATACCGAACTTAGGAGAATGATGAGGTTGAGATTGAGTTATGGGTTAAGGGTTGAGAGATAGAGTGTGAGGTGCGTTAGCCAGGACTCCCCGGTGTTTACCGGATATCCATAGTGCCTAGGCCCGCCCTCCACATCCCTAACCCTAAATATGTGGAACAAACGCCAGAGAGAAGAAAACCTTCTCTTACTCGGGAAACCCGATCTGGCAGTTAGCTAACAGTAAGCAATACGAGAAACAACTTGTCGTACAACAGTTATGGAGAACTGGGAGGTTTTAAAAGGAGCGCATCAACAGAGAAACAGGCGCTACCTATGGAATACTATCAATAAAGGAACGGTAATTACCGGCAACATGGGTCGACATGCTACGCAGTCGAAATAACCCGCCATACCAATGATAAGGAAAGCACTACGGGTGCAATAGAAAGGAAAAAGGGAAACGACATGAGTACCGGACAGTGGTCCGAAGGAGCATAACAGTATGATAATACAGAGCATGAGGATTGAGATTACTGGAAAGACCAGTTAAGAACCGGGAACTCCAAACCCCGTACAATGAAAAAGGTTGCAAACCTGCTAGACATAACACGAATAACGGTGGAAACACATATAAATTGTGTACCAAAATAGGACTACCGTGTAGTGCCTAAAGGAGAATCATTACTGAGTAACCACAACAAAATGTGTGGAGACAGGAGAGAGCATTAAGACATAACAAAATATTAAGGGGTTCTCTCAGAAAGAGGAACGCCCTGATAAATGACAGTACTGTCAAATAACAAGGAAACTGCCGGATGGACGGTTATCCAAAATAAGAGATTATCGAAGGAGTCCCGAGGACTACCAATAGAAGGAAGTGTCACTACCGATGTACCTTGTACCAATAACCCATCCTGCATGGCGCACTTGCCATAGCAAGTGCTACCACGGTTAAGCCACACGAAAAGCCATCAAGGCGAAATAGGAGAACGCTACTGTTGTAGCATATATTAATACCGGATTGTAAATCCATAAGAACAGGAAAAAAAATTGGGACCTTGGAAGGGCCTGACGGCCTGACCATGATGAGATGAACCGACACATCAGCCAGCAGGGAGCTGAGCTTGGACAAAGTATTAAACCATATAAATATTAACAACGGTGTAACCCACTACAACAACAACCGACAGTATGGTAAGAACACCAATCTCAAACTCCAAGGGAAAACCTAAGAGATTGCTCGGTATTGCGAGCAAAAACACTAGATAAGCAATGATATACAAGGGATGTATTATAAGATACTATTGAGACTGTTGAGGCATCGACTTACAACGAAAACGGGATAAGACTCCCAGAGTGACCATTAAGGATACCAATAACAACATTCTTCAATGAAGATGACGGAAACCCAGAAAACAAGGATAAAAGAAATAAACGTAAGTTATAACCTACTAAGGATTAAAGTCATACAACCCTGGAAAAGGAAAGCTCAGAGGACTACCCCACAGAGCGGGCATAGTCGAGCCGAACAATTGATGAATGACAGTTAGCACTGTTTGTTTAACTCATTAACACCCAAGTATGATTGATCATCAACGGGTGGCGTAGTCAACGGAAGTTGAACGAAGCGTTGAGATGGAAGTATAAGATGACAGGATGATATCCAGCTTGAACACCGTGAGGCAAACACCTATTATGAACCTAACCTCGACTATTAAAAGACATAAGTCTAGTAAATGACAGTATTGTCAAGGACATTAGATGACCTCAGAGCACCTGAACAACTTCGATAGCAGAGTAGCAACTTATCATGTAACCTAACGGTGGATAGTGCTCAAAGAACCAGAAGTTTATGAGGATAACCTACAGAGGAGTAAGAGTACAAATAATGAACTGAGACATTAAGCACTAAGAGCCTACGAGCCAAGGATGTTAACCACATCAGAGCCCGAGGCGCAATAAGTTATAAGAGAGCTTGTATAAGCCAAAAAAAAAGGGGTACCAATGAGAATATTGAGATAATGCTAAGAACAGGAGCGGAGAACGAACCATGCCTTTTAGGGTGGGGATACCTCTCCTTGTTGTGAGGCCATGAGTGGGAATGAACCCCTCAAAAGGGCTTTCACTTATTAGAGATGAAATACACTTTATTTAGAAAATGGAAACTATGAACCTTGAGATTTCCTTGAAATATATCAGATACACTTGAGTAATAAGGAAGGTTGCACAGATAGACCCCATATCCAACACCCAGGATGTAAGAATTAGTATGGGCAGAGATAAACATTGTGACTGCACGTTAGGGCACGTCAATTAATCAATGCTCAGAAGAGCTTGTGAATCAGCGGATGACTTCTTCAGTAACCAGTCAAACTACATGGTAGATAACATCATTAAGGATGAAAGAAAGCGAGAGAAATTAGCCTACTTACGAATCTGAGATTGGAGCAGAACATCTTCATACACCGGAGTGAGAGAAATCCCAGTGTGTTTACCCAAGGAGGATTGAGTATAAGTTAAGACATTAGAATAAAGTGGTAAGAGGTTGCTCCATTAATGGGCAACATAGAAAGGCCAACTACCACGGTAGTAGTGGTCGTAAGTACAATAGTTAGATAAGTGGATTAAGTCATGGTGCGCGGTAAGGCGACCATTATGTATGAAGCCGTCAAATATTGACACTGAGGCAATTAGATTTATGAGTTAAGACCAGTATAAGTCGAAAATAAGATGGTAGACGAACTGAGCGTGATGCAGTAGTCTGGACCTGGTTAGGTAAGAATTCGCCGGAAGCACACTACCCATTCCTTAAGGAACTGGAAGTGCTTTCCTAATAGAAGAATATGAGAAAGAGGATAAGAAGCTCTATGGAAAGAGACCTAGGTTACATAAGGAAAAAGAATCTATACGGAATACAGGAAAGGAGCTGGAGCAACCATACCCAAGAACGCAGTAAATGGATTTCCCTTGATTAACTTCAGAAGAAACAATAAATGTATTATGGAACAATGAAGAGGAGATCGACAACAGAAATCTTCATAATTAGCATAGACTAAACGTGTGCGGACACTACGAGTTTTACTAAAAACGAGACGTGGGACGACTGCACCCTACAGGGGCTTGCAGGCCTGACATGCTCATTTATGAGTTAGTTGGGTAAGTAGTAATGTACCAGTAAGGTACCCCATGCATGTGAACGAGTGGTGTAAGGAACACGGGAAGTAGTCGACTCCGTACCACCGAACAACGACGCAAGATCGACAAGAGCAGCTACTACCATAAACAGTCGAGAGAAAGAGCTCGTTGAACCAGCACACCAGCGGACACAGAGAGAGAACAAATATTAAGGACTATGAAGTGCGAAGAGACCGGATTGTTAAGTACAGACATTGAACATGCCTTAAGATGTAAGGGATTAAGACTGTAAAGCGCATTATGCACTAAACAGTTAGGTCAGACTAAGAACTCCTCAGACCAAAGGTCAGTTGGGGAGACAATTTTAGACATTCGCGAAAATACTAAGGTATGAGCGTAAGATCTTCAAGAAGAACTGGATAGACGAGTTACAAATCATTTAAGGCCGTGTATATAAAGTTAACACGTGTCCCATTGAGAGCCTAATTTCCTAAACTGTAAGAGGCAGAAGGATATACATACTATAAAAGCTAAGTGAGGCAGTTAAGCCTAAGAACATCAGAGTGGTGCAGCGGAAGCTAGCAGATCACTACCTTTGAGATTAGACCAACTAACTTGGGAACGGTATAAGTACCGTTAAGAATTCTTGATACGAGACTAGTCATTTCTGATCGACTTATAAGTAGATAGATGACGTGGAAGCTAGAATGCTTGGTGAGAATTAGACATCTTGAACTTATGTTCAAAGATGATGTAACGCTGATTACGTGGGCGTATCCCTTTTAAGGGGGGTAGAGCGAAAAACGCTTAGCGTATGTTTGTGTACTGAGTACATAAACTACGGTGTGCATAGCACAAAATAACTTGAGAATATTGTACATAACATTTGGAGGTAAATCATGGTTATTGCACACAGAAGATGTGAATACCATACATATTAAGTACCTATCTTGTTAACTCCGGTGTTGAGTACAAGTTAAGAGAATTAAGGAAGAGGATTCAGGAGACTTAAGAAATAAGATATATGAAGGTATGAGTCGATATGAGACTATGTGTAAGATAAGAATAAGATAACACTATGAGATATTATTTGATATGAGCATGAGTTAGGATATAGTAATGCTATGTGTATGAGACAGTGGAAGTTGGTATGAGACTGATAGAATTTAGTAGTAGAATTTAAGTCTTGAGGTAATTACTAAGAGATGAGTTGGGAATGCTTGATGGAATGAGTCCACACTTTGGAGATGTTGATTATGATTAGAAGAACTAAAAAGATAGAAAATTGGACATGAGTGAATTATTTGGATGTTTGAAAATGACGTGGGAGGGTGGAACTTGATTTTCTAGGGATAAAGGGAAACCGAACACAAATTGGGGGTGGAAGGATAGTTCTACACTGATGTTGATCACATCGGGATGGATGATTCCTGAAACTCCCTACAGTGGTCACAATTAAATCACACTAAGGATAGAGACCTTGGGAATAAAAATGAAATTGGAGTTGCTTGTATTTTTAATTAGAGGAATTATTCCTCACATGACCTCGTAAAAAGGATTACCTTTTTACTGAGTCTCGCCCATGAAGTCGAGGACGCACGAGCCTTGTCTTTGGACGGGACATGGGAGAGAGCGGTGTTTTGTATTCTGGCCCATGGTGACGAGGACGAATGAGCCATTGTCTACGGACCGGTGACATGGGAGAAATACGTTGGAAGTATGTGAATGTGTTTAATCATCAAAAGGAACAAAAGGAATTTGAGTGCTGCACATGCTTAAGCATGTTGTGTGATATTTAAGTATGAGGATATGGTGGATCCAATGATCCAATGAGATTAAGTATACATAAGTATGATCTATGATCTAAGGAATGAGGTAAGAATGCATTCTAATAAGAAAAGAGCATGGAACTTTGGGGACAAAGTTCTTTAAGGGGGGTAGATTGAAATACCCCAAACCTAAGTATGCTAAGTAAACATCAAATCATGATGTATTAAGGCTAAATATGCCTTAGAAAGATTGGTAGATAATTTAAACCAAGGAAAACACAAGGAAATGCCTTAAGGGCAATTAGGGAAAAATGTGCTCAAGCTTGAGAGACTTGGGTTGAGTACCCAATATCATGATAGACCTTAGTAATATTCTAATGGTCATTTTAAATCAATTAGCAAAGAAAACCAAACTTGAAAACAAGTTAAAACACAAAATGTGCTTTAAGAAGTCTTAAAGCACATTTTTGAGAAATTGTCTTAGAATTGAGTTTTGAGTGGATAAATGTCCATCATTACTCTTTAATCAACAGTGTACTAATTAGTATCACATTAGAGGTCTAAATCAATGGGAAATCAAAAATTCAGAAATATGTGCACTGATTAGTGAATAGTGCCAAATAGTGACTAGTTTAAGTTTTAATCAACTTAAGTCAATTAGTTGGTCAAACAAGACCATAATATCTTGGTTATAATGAGGGGGCCGGTTTTTGATGTGGGGAGTCACCACATGACTAAGCAATAAGGAAAAAGAAGAGATAAGTAAAGAAAGTTACTATTTGCCTTTATAAAGCAAATATCCTTATTAGCCTACCTCTCTCCTCTCTTCTTCATTTTCTTCTTCCTCCACGGTTTTCTTCTTCTTCTTCTCTCTGTTCCAAAACCGAGAGTGTTGCTTCTCCATGGTTCTCCATCTTCAATCACTTGCCAAATACAACTCCAAGCTCCAAATCCAAAACAAATTGCATATTTGTCTTAGTTAGGTCAAGACCTATCTTTCTATCTTTTTCAAATCTTTCAAAGCTCCATTTTGGTGCCATGAGAAAACTCCATTGATGGAGGAAAATCAAGTTTGAAGAGCTCATTAGCTTCTCCATTCTCTTAAGGTAAAGAAAATGTAAGAAAAACCATGTTTCCATCATTCCTTTACATGGCCGAAAATTCTTTCTCATGGGGCTATGTTTTTATGCCTTGTTCTAGCTTGATTTATTCACCAAGGACTAGTGGAGGTCCTATTTAATTCAATGCCAAAGTCTACCTTGAGACTTCAAAGGTAATCATCCACTTTTATGCCTTAGAACACATTTCAACCTAGGTTTTCATTCCTTGAGTTAGTGCATTGTTTAGTACTCATATGGGTCCTTAAAATTGATTAGAACATTGGCAAAAGGAATTTAAGTGGTGGCCGAGATCTATGCAAGAAGAAGGCCTAAGGAGGAGATTAAGATAAGCTTGAGAAAACAAGGTAAATGCTTACCTAATGGTGGTTTAAGATTAAGGAATGAGTTTTAGATAATACCAATGTGGCTTAAAGCTTACATTGTGTATTGGGGTTATATAACCTAAGAAAAGAACTTAAACAAGCTTATGAACTTGTGATTAAGGAGCTAATGAGAATGAGTTAGTAATATAAGTTTAGGTGGATTTTAAGAGCATTATAACTACTATGAGATTGATGAGTGTATTTGCAGGTTGAAAGCTTATATAGTGGGAAATTCAGTGTTTAAGTTTAAGTCATTTAAGGGCCTAAGAGCCATGTCATTTAAGAGCCTTAGTGCTATGCAATTTAAGATTATTGCAATATATTGAGTTTGTTGTGAATGAGTTGGTTTGGGTGATGAGATATGATGAGAAAGAACTTGAGGTGTGTGAGATGGTTAAATGAGGAAAATAATGTGTTTGGGCATGCTATGATGCTAGGGTGCTATGGCAAATTTGAGTAGAAATAAGTGTTTAGGCGATGGTGGTGAACTAATATGACCTAGGATTTACTAGGAATCATTATAAGGAATTTGAGTGGAGATTAGTTAATTAAGGAGTCCTTAGGTTTAGGAATGACCTAGAGATGTCTAGGAGGTGTTAGAGGAATGGTGAGTGTTTTGAGCACACCAAAATCATGAGATGAGGAATATAAGAAGTGTGCAAGATAAGGAGAAGGTTGTGTAATGATTAAGGTGATTTGAATATGTTCTAAGGGGAATTAATGACTAAGGAAGTACTAGGAAGTTTTAGAGGTGGTCTTGATGAAAAAGGGGGTGAGATAAGTGTGGTAATGAGTTATAATGACTTAGGCATTACCTTGGAGGATTTAAGAATCAAGAGAATGTAATTGAGCATGTAGGACTTAGGCAAATGTTGGTAACCAACTAGGAAGGAAATAAGGTGTGGGAGGATGGAAGCTTAAGCTTAGGAAGGAACTTTAAGTAAAGGCGTAAAAAAGAGTTTTAATTAGTGAGAGATGCTTGGGAGATGATGTTATAGTGGAGAAGAGAACATTTGGCATAGTGGTTACACTAGGTATGAACCACCACCTAGAAACCTAGAGGAAGCATTACAAGTGTTAGCATTATTACAAGGAAAATGCATAATGACTAAGGTGGATTTTGGTGGATGATTTAAGGTATTTTAAGAAGGGCGTAAGGTGTATTTGAGGTGCCCAAATGAGGTATAACATATTAGGATACATGAGGAGAAGTTTGGAGTTGAAAGAGAATTTAGAAACAAGTTTCTAGAGCCGACCGGCCTTAAGACCGGACTTGCAAGGTCGGTCGGGCTCTGTTACACTACCGGAAAATGTTTCTGGAATCGACCGGACTTGGGGACCGACTTACAAGTCCGGTCGGGCTTGTGTTTTGTGAGGGGAAAATGTTTCTGGAATGGACCGGACATGGGACCGGACTTGTCAAGTCCGGTCGGCATGAATTTTGTACGGTTATAAGTCTCTGGAATCGACCGGACATAGGACGGACATGTAAGTCCGGTCGGAGTGAATTTTCCAACGGTAAAAGGGTACTGGAATGGACCGGACTTGGCAAGTCTGGTCGGTAAGTCCGGTCGAGCCTAAAAACAAAAAAAAAAGAAATTTGAATTCTAAGAATGGCAATGGGTAATAAGGTATGCCTTTGGTAGGGGTAATGATTGAGACCCTAAGAACTTAAGAGATTAAGCTAAGTTAAGTATAAACTTGAAAGTTTAAGATTAAGTTTGTAAGATTAAGTGTAAGACCTAAGAGGTGTTAGGTGGGGATCATTAAGGAATTAAGTAAGTTAAACAAGCTAAGTAAGTCATATTAAGTTAAGTGATTAACAACCTAAAACTGAATGAATGTTTTAGGACTTGGGAGTTTGGACTCGGAAGAGAGTAAGCAGCCGAACGACCAACGGTGAACGGTACAGTTCTCTGTGACCTGCTTGCTAACGAGGTGTCCCTCGGCTTGTGTGCTATTTGTTTTGTGTGCTCACTAAACAAGATAAAGCATGCAACCGGAGCATATATATGCATATTGTATTGTTGTGTGATGTTTGAAAACTAACACAACATACCATGAGAACTTACTAACCAATGTTTAGTAAGGAATTGAGTGAGACTAAGGAACGCCCCTAATAAGGGACGATATGAACCGAAAGAGGTTAACCGTCAAACAGGGTTTGAGATTACTACTAACTGGAACTTGAGTGAGGAAACCCGGGACCGATCTCCGGTCATGCATGCTAAGGAAAAAGGGGGACGGTATCTGAATCAGATCCGCCCTCCGCTTAAGGACTTGTCTTCGGACTTGTAGCCTAGGGCCGGTTGCCGGCTCAGCTACGCTGGATTTCCGTCCAGGGTAGGTGGCATTAAGATGGTGCGGTGGGATCACCTAAATCCCAGGTTTGGACTTAGGCTACAACCATTCCCCTCCAGGAACGGTTCGTATTCTGAGAATAAGTTAAGGTTAAGATGAGTTATAATCATTCCTTTTTAAAGGATGATTTGTATCATTAAGATTAAGATTAGATAAGTTAAGATTAAGATAAGTTACAATCATTCCTTTTTAAAGGATGATTTGTATCGTTAAGATTAAGATTAAGTTAAGATTGAGATTAAGGTGAGGTTAAGATAAGTTTGCAACCATTCCTTTATAAAGGATGTTCGTATTATTCAGATTAAGGTAAGTTACATCCACTCCTTATTAAAGGATGGTTGTTTCTAAGATTAAGATAAGACTAAGAGTGAGGTGAGATAAGGATGGACTAAGATTAGGAGGGAACATTACTTAAGGAGTTAAATAATAACTCTCTAATTAAGGGAACGCATTTAAGTCGTTCATTGTGTGTGAACTTGATTGTTCATATCTGAGTTGTTGTTTACTGCGCTTACTATTGTATTGTGCATCTAATCAACCTCCATGCTATCGACAATTAGTCGTCGTAGCCACGTTAGCTTGGGGGCCATGAGGGGATCGTACCAGCATTCGTGCTGACCCCCTTTGGGGGCTGTTTTTACTACACAGGTACATCAGGAAGCGGCCGACGTGAGAGTAAGAAGAGGATACAGCTGTTAAGGGTTTAGTGTGGCCTACGAGTTGTGCATGTACACTCGTATGGCAATTTGAGTTAGTAAGATGTATAGGACGTGAGGGGGTTGTAAGAAGGATATGTAAATGTTTAAGGTTGTTGCACTAATGTTCAGTATATTCTGTAGTCAGACCGTGGCAAGGTCCTGGATTTGTAAAGAATTCCGCTGCGATATGTTTATGTATATACTGTTAAGTTGCGAGACCACATTTGGATTGAGTTGGGGTGTTACATTAAGTTATTAGGAATTTTTAGAAGTTTATTTGGTTAAATTTGGAGCTTATATGAATTATATAAGTATAATATATGATATTTTATAACATTGTTACAAATGGGTAACAAATGGGTAAACACCGAGAATTATAGAAAGTATAAGGTTAGGAATAATATTTATAACCTTTTGGTATAGTTTGGTAATTTTGGAGTTAATACAAGATTTTAAGATATGTGTATAATATATAGTTGTAATGTTGTTAGAAAACTATGTATTATAAATTGGGAAGATTTGGAATATATACAAAGCTTGGTGGTGGGAATTTAATTAAAACAGTCCTAGGGTCTGTTCGAAAATTATAGCCTTTAAAAATTATAGGTTATAATTAAATTAAGGTCTAAGGATTATAATATAAGGTATATATTATAAGTGTAACAATGAACTATAGTTTGGGGTTGATTTGTGATTTATAGAAGTTTAGTGGTTTATAGTGAAAGCCGAAAATATAAGGGGCTGTTTGGTATTTTATAACAAAATATAACTATAGGTTATAATTGTTTTAATAACTTAAATGTCATAATATATGTTATATAGTTATAATATAACATTATATTAATTATGTGGTGGATTTTGTAAATATTTAAGAACATAGGTGCTGTTCGGAAATGTTGACATTTTGAAATGGAATTTATAATATGGTTTTCAATGTTATAAAGGTTATAACATTTATAATGTAAGAAATATTCATTAAAAGAGAATGAATATATTATAAGATTTACCATATAATAAATGGTCCCATAATACATGTATATAAATAAATATATGTTATGGTGTGGAAAAATATAATGTGGTCCAATAACCATATATTATCATAATTAAAGAGATATAAGATAAGGAGAGAAGAATTACAAACATGAGATATGGAAATTCTAATGCTAGGAGTGTACATGGAAATGAGGATTTATAAAACTCAAAGTATTTTTACATATGAATTATACCACATTAAACTTGGAAAAACAAACCTTAGGAAAATAAATACTAAGGTGAGATGTATAATAAACGATTAAGATTATACATGCAATATAGTGACAAGCTATATAATATATAAATGTATTAATTTACATGCGATAGTAGACGTTTAAAGTTAAGTATATTAATATACTCGACGTAACCACGCATGAAATATGATGTCTTTCCTAATCCCAAGTTAAACCGAAAACCCGACAGACGTTTATAGTTAACAACGGGGAATAAACAGGGATGGATTAGTAACGGTACGGGGTGCCGTAGTGTATTGTTAGTACGAGATGCTGATGCATTGTGTGATGCATATTTATAGATCGTAAGAGGCGTCTCGAGGATCACCAGAGAATTTAGCAGATTCATACTCCACCGTAATACTTTCAGGGTGAACGGTATGTTATTTATGTGGCTTGATTGTCTCTGAGGATTTCCTCAGTTCAGACATTGTGTGAAAATCTGTGATAAGATTGAATGTCTGCTTGTGTGAATTAATATGCTTGAGTTGTGTATTAATGCTGCTTTATTATTACTATTGTACGATAACAGTACCGTTCGTATATATGAACATATTATAAAACGAACTAGCGGCAATGATGCTATCTTATATGTGTAACATAAGGAACGTAAGTAAAACGTTGTAGCATCAGGATAATAAGATATATATATTACCTGAGACTTACATACGGAGCATTGGCCTCTTTAACGCCGCTCTCGTATCTGACACTGGATCCCGAGTCGACATACTCAGGATTGGACTAACGACCTTAGTCTGTTGTGTTTGGAAAAATAATAAAACGATGCGATGGTATAGATAAGTTTATCAAGAGGATGTGGCTCTTGCTGTGAACTGTGATCCATTAACGATACTAGGATACCGTGTGGTAACCGTAAGTATCAGGATAAATTTCCAACGAACTACAGATTGTTCGAAGGTTGGAGACTCTACCGCTGGAGTGGCTACTGTCGTGGATGACCCACCATAAGAGATGGGTAACTTAGAGACACGTCGTTCTAACGAGACGTTGTCATTAGACATGACTGAACAATTACGAACGACTATATTACCTCGTACATTAGGCGAACATTATTTGAGCTTGCATGCCAAAGACGAGAGTTTATACTCATTTATAATTCTCGTTGTTTCGCCTTATTGTTCATTGGTTGTGCTTTGTGGTTAAGTGTGGTATGTTGGTGGATTTATTTGAACGAGCCATTGTGCTCATATTGTGTGTTGTGAACTGGTTGTGTCGAGTCGCTATACTCATGTGTGGATTATGTGGATTGTTTGGTCGGGTGAGTCGCCGAACTCAATCATGAACTATTAAGAGTTTGTTGGAATGGAGTCTCTGTACTCATATAAGCGTTGTAACGCTCTCAGTGGTTTATTACGATGCGATGTGTGAAGCCGGGGCTTGTTTGTTAATTGAGTTTACTGCAATATATATTGTTGCTTTACAGTTTTATATTAAACTACTTGCATGAAAATGAATTGCATGCTCTCGACCAATTAACTGAGGGTCTGAGGGGACATGACGGTCATGTAGTAGCATACTCAGCAGGGGCTGATTCCATACCACAAACAACCATTTTTGCAGGTATGCAGCTTCCGGTGTCGGCAAAGAGAGGGACGCGCTGGGTAGTGTAATTACAGTTGTTTAAATATGCACTGTTGCATTTTGATACGAACTTAGAAACGTGTATAGGATTGGGATACTTAGAATGCTCACTGTGAATGTATTTTATATTGGTTTGGGAAGGATAGATCTATCTCTTGTTATCACTGCAAGAAATTGTTTCGTATTTAAAAATATATCAGGAAGCACGTTATTACTCGTATGGGCGAGTAAGAACGGTGACACCAGTAGTTCAGTTGTTGAGATTACCGTTGCGATTATATTGTTAAGTAAGATGGTTAGGAGCCGACTATAGTAGGGGTGTTACACTCAGGGCTCCAGACTTCTTATACTTGTTCTCATTCTTTTCAGCCCCTTTACTGCTACTTTGTCCACCCCCAACCCCAGAAGCTGCTTTAAAGGTATTGGAGTTTGTCTGGCTAACCGGTGGCATGCCTTTCTTGAAGCTTCTTGACTCACGGTTTCAGAAACATTCATAGGCCCGATGCCCCAGCTTTCCACAGTGGTTACAAGTCACAAACCTCCCTTCACAATCTTTTCCGGGGTGATTCTTCTGACATCTCCTACGGTTATAAGTTCTTCCACTTAGTGCTGTGGAAGATGTCTCCTTACCCTTGCTCTATACCTCCACTGAATCTTGTCTTTTAATTGAGATTGGGCTTCTTTACATCTGACCCCTCAGCTGGTCCACCAAAGGGCCTCTTTTTCTTCCCTTCATGGAACTCCCTTCTTTCATGCTGTACCATCTCAATGCTCGCAGCCTTCTCATAAGCTTCTTGTAATGTTTCATAAGTTGATCCCGCCATGAACTCCCGAATTCGAAAATTCAGCCCAAGTCTAAATTTTCTTGCCTTAGTCTCTTCATCAAGGACTAGGTCTGGAGCGAACCTAGCTAGTTCCAGAAATCTGGTCCGGTACTCAGCTACCGACATAGATCGTTGATGAAGGTTCTAAAATTCTTGTTGCTTCTTCTCTTTTAGATGATCCGGGTAAAAGCGAGTCCTCATCAATGTTTTCAATTCCATCCATCCAAAACCAGGTTGTTGAAGACTGCCCTCTTTTACAGCTCCCCACCATAGGTCTGCTTCATCTTTGAAGTAATAGGCAGCACATCCTACCTTTCTATCTTCGGGGCAGCCCACTGCCTCAAAGACTTTATCAAATTCTCGTAGCCATCCCTCTAGAATCTGAGGATCTTCCTGCCCCTGGAAACTCTCGGTTTTCATCGCAGTTATCTGACGCATAACATTATTTTTGTTTGCTTCTAGCTGTGCCATTGTTGCAGCCATTGCTTGAGCCATCTCTTGGATATTAGCTGCCATCTAATCTTGGCAACAAAAGGGTTACTAACACATACACATTCCCCCAAACATTAATAAAAATCAAGTAGATAAGAGTATTATACTCCATATTCCTGCAGGTTAGTTAACACAACAGGAGCAAACACGTGCCTTACTCCCATAGCCCCATATCTCATCCTAATTTCATTTTTAATCCTTATCACGAGCAACCATGCTCTGATACCACTTTGTAACGCCCCTAAATTACTAACCATAATATGATAATAAACTTGTTCAGATTAATAAAGCGGAAGCATAAGTCTTATAGGACGTTACCGCCACACTTACAACCATGTGAATGCTTAGGCTTAACTTACAATCAAACAGACTTTGTATTACATAGGTTATAGAACAACCTAATACATTAATCTAGAAACCAAAAGAGAATAAAATAATGGTCTTCTAGCCCCAAAAGCCCACACTCTCGAATGTGTCCATAACTAAGGAGAAGCTTCTTCATTTCCTGCATCTTTGGTCATTCATACAATCACAAAGAAAAGACCACAGGGCATAAAGCCAAAAAGTCAGCAAAGCTGAGTAAAATCAAAGCTACCATCAGAAAATAACTTAGTAAAGTACTTGATGGTATATACACAAACTTTGCTCAACCAAGAGTTCAAGCATTAACAATAGGTTATCCAAACCTGCACAAGTGCATGTTAATTAATTCATATATTTTCCTTAGTCATCAATTTCTCCATTCCACACAAATCAGTTCAAGGGACGAATCCCGATCATTGAGGCGATCCAACCTTTCCCAAACGCACTCCAGGCCCTAAAAGATGTGCACACCCCCTATAGTACCTTTAAACTATAGTGTAGGAAACCATGAAGCATCTCATGGAGCCCAAGGCATACCATGAGTCCAATAATTCATAAGAAGGCAGTTACTGCTCAAGTTCCACATATGGCCAAATATCTCAACAACCCATTCCAATGAGTTACTCATTGAATCCTCATTAATCAGAATATAACAATTTAAAGTATAACAAGAATCAACAGTCAAGTCACTTAACAAAGCCCTTTTCATAATTTCAAACACAAGGAACATAACAATAATCAAACATCACTTAAGGAAAGGCTATGATCACATAATCTTACATGGCACCTTCAGTCAGGTCACACAGCATCAAATATCTCAGCTTAACAAATCAAACAACCATAAATAATACCTTAAGACCAAGTCTTGATCAAGCAACAAATCATATCCATTTCAGTTCTATTATTAACTATCTCATCTAGATTAGCTTTAAGACATAATTTAACTATAGATTACAACCTGAATCAAACCATAATTGGTTCCTGACATTTTCGTTCATAATAACACAATATTAACCAGATTAGCTTAGGAGTTAAACCAACCATAAACAACCTTCTAAGACAGTACATCTAAGTTGCTAACATATTAGACTTTAAGACCTTAAGTCTTAGCTTAGTTTAAACTATCATCTTTATCCTAAAAATCATGTTATGCATCTCTTTAATAGTTCATAGCCAATTCTGCCATACTAGGTTACTAATGACCAGAACAATCAACAATCATGTTTTTAGCCCTAGGACACATCTAGTTTACACTAATTAACGTCCAACTGAAACCGGTTATACTAGACATCTAATTCACCAGATTAGCTCTTCTAGTAATCACACTTATCACCTTAAACAAATTGTATACTTTCACCTATGTTACTCGGCCATAATAACCAGATAGGGTCTAGGTTAGTTAAGCACCTAAAACACTTGATTAATGCTTTAGAATTCCACCCACAAATCTGGTGATTAAACAAAACTCTTTAAGACACCATTTATCCTAGATTATAACAACACCAGATTAGAGTAAAGATCATCCTGAACAATCATAATTACCTCTAGGTTATTCCCACTTACTAAACAGCAGCAAAACACCATAAACAAGCTCTTAAGCAATCAGTAATCAAAGGTAGGTTGCAAACACATCCTTTTCTTCCTTAAAACACTTTTCTAACTCTTCTAGCTTTAGGCTAATAAATACCTACGAATTTTAATTAGATAATATAGAGGTAATACTCTTGTAAAACATACAGATTTATTAAGGGATGGTAACCATGAAGTTACCTTGAAAATTGATGAAGAAGACCTCTCTAAAACCTTGCAGAACTTTTCTAGGAATCTAAGTCACCCTTGAACAGCTTGGAGCACCTTGGAAATGGAAACTATGGAGCTTCCAGTCCTCTCTTCTTTTATGACCAGAGGTTACCTCCCAAGGTAGGTTTCCTTCTTGCTCTCTTCTATACAGGCTGTAGGAGATCTAGATGATGGATGAATGATTTAAGTGAGTCAAAGGTTCCTCTCCTCTTCCTCTTTTGCTCTCGGCTGAAGTGGTAAGCAATGTAAGCTCTCTTCTCTTCTTTCTCTTCTTAATGGAGGCTGGAACACAAGAGTTGGATGAAGAGAATGGAGTATGAACGTGGGTTATATAGTTGTATTGGAGTTAGCCTTGTTAGTCACATGGGTGACTAACGGCGTTGTAGCACCACCTGTTGTTATGTATATATTTTCCACTGCATTTTCAGTTATTTTTGGGAGCTATCATCGTACAGGTTGTGGAGTTTCGGGTTGGGGTGTTACACTTATGGCGAGTGTCCCTAGTCTTAGTATCCAAGATTCTCTGAGGAGTCTCCACTGATCTCATGTTTGGCTCTAGTGTCAAAGTCTTAGGTTCTAACACATGGGAGAGGTGGTGCATGTACTTCTTCAGCTGTAAAACATGAAAGACGTCATGCACTTTACCCAGCTCGGCAGGTCAGTTCAACCTGTAAGCAACCAGGCCCACCCGCTCCGTAATCTCATAAGGACCAACAAACTTCGGGCTCAGTTTGCCCTTCTGTCCAAATCTGAACACACCCTTCACCGGTGAGACTCGCAGAAATACCCGGTCACCCACTGCAAACTCCAGGTCTCATCGTCGAACATCAGCATACGACTTCTGCCTATCTTGAGCAGCTTTCATATTCTCCCTGATTTGCTGAACTTCAGCCTGAACTTGTTCTAAGTATTCTGGTCCTATAATGACCGTCTCACTCGACTCATCCCAGCAAAGCGGTGTACGACATGGTCTACCGTACAATGCTTGGAAAGGCGCCATCTTGATCGAAGCATGATAGCTATTGTTGTATGAGAACTCGATCAGATGCAACTTGTCAATCCAACTGCCCTGGAAGTCTAAGGCACATGTTCTCAGCATGTCCTCGAGTGTCTGAATTATACGCACAGTCTGACCATCTGTTTGAGGATGAAACGCGGTACTCAACTTCAATTCTGTACCCAACGCTTCTCCCGTAGCTCTCCAGTACCTCGAAAGGAATCTGGTATCTCTATCTGAAATACCCCAAAATTAGATATGGAGTTTAAATGATAAACTAAGATATAAGGAGGCTAAATAATGCCTTAGAAACATTAAGAAACATTTCTAATCAAAGAAAATATAAGGAAACACCAAAAGAGCAGTTTTGACGAAAACGTGCTCTAAGCTTGGAGAGACTTGGGAGAGTACCCAAATATTGTTCTAAGACCTTAGTAATATCCTAATGGTCATTTTAAGTCAATTACCAAAGAAAACCAAGCTTGAAAACAAGTTAAAACACAAAATGTGCTTTAAGGAGTCTTAAAGCACGTTTTTGAAAAATTGTCTTGTAAATGAGTTTTGAATGGCTAAATGTCCATCATTACTTTTAATTAATATGTGTAATATATAGTATCACATTTGGAGGTCTATATCAATGGGAAATCAAAAATTTCACAACAATGTGCCTTGTTTTGATGAATAGTGAATTAATTAAGCTAGTTTATAACATAAGTCTATAAAGTTAGACATTTGGTCAACAAAGACTAAACTACCCTCATTCACTAAAGGGGGCCGGTTTCTTAAGTGTGACTCACCACACTTATCTAGCTAAGTAAAGAAAGCAAAATAAGTAAGTTATAAAGCATAAAGTACTATTCACCTTTTAAGATAAATATCACATTTTGCTTACCTCTCTCCTCACTTCTTCATTCTTCCTTGTCTCACACGATTTCTTGCTCTCTTCTCTTCTCCATTAACGTGAAGCTCCTCTCCATGCTAGCTCCACCTTCTCTTGCACAATCTTGCTCATTTTAGCTCCAAATCCAAAACAAAATACGTATCTTCTTAGTTAGCTCAAGCTCCTCCTTTCTATCTTTTCAAAACTTCAAGAGCTTCATTTTGGTGCCAAGTCAAACCACCATTAGAGGAGGAAATTCAAGTTTGGAGACTCCATTGGCATCTCCATTCTCTTAAGGTAAAGAAAGTGTAAGAAAATATATACTCATGGGACTCCATGTTTATGCCTTGTTCTAGCTTGTTTCTACTCTTCAAAGGAGAGAGGAGGTCTTTCTTGCTTCATACCCAAGTTGTCTTGAGAAAACCAAGGTAAAATAATCACATTAATACCCTAAAGCATATTTTTAAACCTAGGGTTTGTTCCTTAGGGTTAATGTGTTATCTAGTACTCATTGGAGTCATTGGATATTGGTTAGAACATTGGCAAGGAGAATCACATTGGTGACCGAGATTGAACAAAGAAAACCTAAGGAGAAAAGCTTTTAAGCTTGTGAGAAAACAAGGTAAGTTACTTACCTTAAGGTGTTTGTTGTTTAAGGGAATGAGATGTGGGTATATGATGAGTTTGGTGTAGAGTTTATATTGGGAAGGTGCTATAAAAACCTAGGAGAAACAATGACTATTCTTGTGAACTTGTGACTAAGGAGCAAATGAGAAAAGAGATAGTTTAAGAATATAGAGGTGAAGCACAAGAAGCATTTTATTTCAATGGGAGCCTTGTTGAGTGTATTCGCAGGTTGAAGGCATATATTTGTGGAAATTCAGTGGTTAAGATTATTGTTATTTAAGGGCCTAAGTGCCAAGCATTTTAAGTTTAAGCATTATATGATGATGTGGTGAAGTTTTGGTGTAAATTGGGTGTTAAGTTGTTGTGGTGAGAATTTGGGTGATATTGGTTGTTTGATGGAGAGAAACCATGTGTTAGGTGGTATTATATACTAGAGAACCTATGGCAAAATTTAAAGGAGAGTTAAGTGTTAAGATATCCTAAGGGAATTTAATGACTAAGGAAGTACTAGGAATGTTCTATAGGTTGTCTTGATGAAAAAGGGTGAAGTTAAGGTGTTTTAATGACTTATGATGACTTAGGTATCACCATGGAAGATTTAGGAATCAGAAAATTTATTTGAGTGTTAGGACTTAGGCAAATGTTGGTGCACAACGGGAAGGAAATAATGTGATGATGATGGAAGTTTAGACTTGCTAAGGAACCTTAAATAAATGTTTAAAAGAGTTTTAGATAGTGAGAGATGCTTGGGAGATGATGTTATAGTGGTGAAGAAAACATTTGGCATAGTGGTTACACTAGGTATGAACCACCACCTAGAAACCTAGAGGAAAACATTACAAGTGTTAGCATTATTACAAGGAAAATGCATAATGACTAAGGTGAATCTTGGTGGATGATTTAAGGTATTTTAAGGAGGGCTTAAGGTGTATTTGAGATGCCCAAATGAGGTTATAACATATGAGACTATATGAGGAGAAGTTTGGAGTTGAAAGAGAATTTAGAAACAAGTTTTTAGAGCCGACCGGCCTTAGGACCGGACTTGCAAGGTCGGTCGGGCTCTGTTACACTACCGGAAAATGTTTCTGGAATCGACCGGACTTGGGGGACCGGACTTACAAGTCCGGTCGGGCTTGTGTTTTGTGAGGGAAAATGTTTCTGGAATGGACCGGACATGGGACCGGACTTGTCAAGTCCGGTCGGCATGAATTTTGTACGGTAATAAGTCTCTGGAATCGACCGGACATAGGACCGGACATGTAAGTCCGGTCGGAGTGAATTTCCCACGGTAAAAGGGTACTGGAATGGACCGGACTTAGGCAAGTCCGGTCGGTAAGTCCGGTCGAGCCTAAAAATAAAAAAAAAGAAATTTTAAATTCTAAGAATGGTAATGGGTAATGAGGTATACCTTTGGTAGGGTAGTAATGATTGGGACCCTAAGAACTCAAGGAATTAAGTTAAGATTAGTATAAGTTTTAATGTTTAAAGTTAAGTTGTAAGACTAAGTGATAAAGACTTGGGAGGTTATTGAATGGAGGTCCTTAGAGACTAAGTGGGTTAAGTAAGGTGCAAATAACTAATAACCTAAAAATGAATGAATGTTTTAGGTTTGTGAGTTGGGACCCCGAAGAAGATTAGTCAAACAACGATCGACGGTGAACGGTACAATCCTTCTTGTGACCTGCTTGCTAACGAGGTGTCCTCGGCTTGTGTGCTACCTGTTTATTTGTTATCTAAAACAAGATAAAGCATGCAACCGGTTATAGTTCTCGTTGTGATTGTGTTATATTTACACTAACCTGCGAGACTTGAGATTGTTACTAACCAAGTTTAGTACTTACTGAGTTAAGAATAAGAGTTAAGTTTGATGGTTGTTGGTTAATGCCCGTTAAGGCTTAGCTAGCACATGGTGTTTAAGATGTTTACTAACTGGAACTTGAGTGAGGAAACCCGGGACCGATCTCCGGTCATGCATGCTAAGTGAAAGGGGGACGGTATCTGAATCAGATCCGCCCTCCGCTTAAGGACTTGTCTTCGGACTTGTTGCCTAGGGCCGGTTGCCGGCTCAGCTACGCTGGACTCCCGTCCAGAGTAGTGGCATTAAGATGGTGCGGTGGGATCACCTAAATCCCAGGTTCGAATTAGATACAACCAATCCCTTCCAGGAAAGGTTTGTATACTGAGATTAAGATTGAGATTGAGATTAAGATTAAGGTAAGGTAAGGAACTGAGATTAAGGAAATGAAATACCCCAAATCTAAATAATATTATTAAATCATTATTTATTGGAATATAATCCAAACATAAATCAGTTCACGTACGCATGCAAACCCATGCATGAAAACGTTACGAAAAAATAGTCGTTTCACCTTAAACGCTAAAACGCCTTAGAAGCATATGGTCAAACATGACCTTGTATGACCTCTAATATTCAAACAAATGGTCATACAATTATATGAATATACAAATATATTCCCTAAGCTATATTCAGTCAAATACGCAAAATGCTCGGGAGTGCTCACACCCGCTCCTTAAAGCACGAAAAGTCGGAGGAGTGCCGAGGTGGCACGAACTCCTATAAAATTAATTCCTAGAGTTCCTAACATCATTATTTATCATTCTAAAGAGAACCCACGAAGTGGTTTCTCAAAATTCAGCAAAAACCAAGGAGGATTTCTTAGCGCTCCTTTTTGGCCCGGGAGTGTCCCGATGGCCCGTAAATTATGTCACGGGTTGATATCCCATATAACTCAATGTAACATCTTATATATGTTTATTACTATAATAAGTGTTTACAAACACTTGGAACTCATAAAAACAATTGGTTTCCCAAAATTTCCTTAGAGCACAAAAACACACCTTCGGGTGTCACGAAAATGCGTTTTACGCAATTGCCTTGTAGTTTTTGACATGCCACGAATTGGTAATTAAAAAGGGTTAAAATGACCTTCTAAATCAGTTGGTGTGACTAGTCAACAAGGCTCTCTATAGGGGCCGATTTTAGAGCAAAAACTAGTATAAAAATTGCATTAAAAGTTTATAAAAGCATAGAACATGGTGACTCACCTTCCCATGTGTTATATTACTTAATGTCTAAGTATGTAGGTCTCATTTGACCAGCAAGCTGTCGAAATTAGGCCATGGAATAAGGCCATGTGAGCTAGAACAAAAACAAATGAGAAAAAGTAAAAAGTGGATCTAGATTCACTTTTTAGATTCCTTCTTTTCCATGTGACCTAACATGCTTTCCTTGGCTCTTCAATGTCAATTAAGACACCCCATTGACCCTTGAATTCGTGACTCTACAATGAGGAAGAAGACAAGCCACTTAGAAAAATCAAAAGAAGATACCTTACCTAAATTTCCTTGTCTTCTAGTCACATTTTCTTCCACTCTTGCCTTGTCACACCTCATGGCCGGTTTTAGCTGGAAAGAGGCATTTATTGAGCCAATCAACCATGAATAAACTAAGGAAAAAGTATAGTCATTTGACATTAAAAATTGACAAAACAAAAATCAATTCCAATGCATCCTTACCATTTACGTGAGCTAGTCTCATTTCTCCTTGCCTCTTCATCCACGGTTTGGTAAGCTCTCTCTCTCTTCTAGCTTCATCTTCTTCCTTTGAAGCTCTTAAGTCCATTAATGGAGTTTAACTTCTATCTTCATCTTTAAGGTAATTTCCTAGCATTTCTTGGCAAGTCTTGAAGCAAAACTCTTCCTAGCATAACAAGGTGGTTCGGCATCATTAGTTCTCCAAGGAGTTGTCCAAACCAACATTAAACCAAGGAGCATCTCAAGGTAGGTTTTAAAGCTTGAAAATCCTTAAAGCACATTTTTATGTGTAACCAAGTTCTACTCTTCTAAGTCTCTTTTCTTCTTCATTTTGATGAAGGAAAACTTGTTCTTCATCTACCTTAGGAGTGCCGAATTATAAGGAGAAAAGTCTAAGGTAAAGTCTTGTAAAACTACTTACAAATCTACTTAAGATCTTTTGAAGATCTAACTCCTAAACACCTTCACCTCTTGCATAAAACCGAAGAGGAGCATCAAGTTTACCTAGGAGAAAGCTTGGAGATTCAAGAAGAAGTTCAAGCACTTAACCACCTTTGTTAAGAAGTAAGTTTACTATATAAATCCTTATGTTATAAGCTTTGTTAAGCTTCTAAAAATTGTACAAAAATTATGTACACCCTTAGGTTAATAATACCGAAACTATATGGTTTTATATGCCAAAAATATAACTATAACATATATAGAAAATATTTACCTTAAGACACATTTTTGTGTCACAAATTATTATGTTATATAAATTAGGCCGAAATTCAAGGCAAAATGCTTATTTTGAGCTAGAATTTATATAAGACATTACAATAATTTATACATGAGTTATATGACTCCTATGAATTTATTTATAATTACTTAGACATATAAATCCACTTTTATATAACATAAGGTCTCATTTAAATTATGGCCGAATGTTCTACTTGATAAATAAGTTTTAATGAGCTACTTAGGTATATAAATTTATATCATAAAGTTTGGTGAGTTAAAAATATTCTATTAGTGTTAAATGACTAATTAATTAAGTTATGTGGATTAAATGTAATTTTTACAAAGTTTAGTGTGCTTATTAAAAACCGTGAGCTAAGGGCTGTTTGGTGTAATTATAATATATAAGGTTAGGAATTAAGTTTATGAATTTTAGATAATTTAAACAAGCTTTAAAATAACTTTTTATAAAGTTTTGGGCTATTATGTAATTTATAAAAGTTGTTATGAAAGTTTGGTATTTAATAGGTGGCGAATTCATAATTAAGAGAATATTAGTTCACTTTCGAAATTTTAGGAATTAATATTTAAACTATAGTTTATAAGTTATTAAGTGACTATAAAGTTTTGGGGTGAAAATGTAATTAATGGAAAGTTCAAGACCAAAGCCGAATTAGTTGGGTTAGTTTGGTAATTTAAGAATTTATATATATATATTCAGCATTTATGGAGAATTAAAAAAAACTATAGTTATAAGACATTATGTAAAGATTATAAGATTTTGTGGTTAATTGTAATTATAAGAATATAATATTATGCCGAGATTTGAGGGGCTAAGATGTAATTTTGAAAGTTATAATATTTAAAGTTATGTCCAAAATATTAGTGGTGTTTTGTAATTTAATTAAATAAGAATTAAAAACTATATATAAAGAGATTAGAATTTAAATTAAAGTTTATGAATTATGTGGTTGTTTTGTAAATAACCGAAATATAAGTTAAGAATTTAGATTTAAATAAATATAGGTCCTATATGGATATTTGGAGGATTAGAAGAAAGAATTTTGATTAAAGGAATTATGGTTAAAACTATGGCTTACAGTTATAAGGAATTAAAGATAAACAATAATATTATTTATGGTTAAAGGGAATGAAAACTATAAGAATTTTATGTCTATGTATGACATATAAATATAGTTAAGAAATTATAAGTTGTTATGTCACCTAGACAATAAAATAAACAACAAATGCAATGAACACATATAGTGCATTAAAGGATTATAAATAAATCAAAAGGAATAACAAATAAGTTATACATTAAATCATGAGGTAATTAAAAGAAATAAACCTCACATGAAATAACAAATACGAGATTTGTTAAAAGATCCAATAGAATATTATATAAGGGTAACATAAATTAACCCTCTCAGTTAATCCTATTCTAGGACTTGTTTGACCAGACGTTGACCGGGAATTAAAGTACAGTCTACGGTGAACGGTATGGGATTCTTGCAACCTGTTTTCTAACGGATTACACCGGCTTGTGTGCTATCTGTTGTTTGAAATAACGACCAAGATAATTAATGTAAACGTTGTTTTACTCTTGCACTGTGGTATTATTTTATGTGCGTGAATGTTGCTGACTACGTGTATGTCCCACGCATACAAACACTACTATACCAGTGGATTAAATACCTGCGTTTCAGTATACCGAGGACTTGTACTCAAGTCTCTCACTAACTTCACTTTATAACAAACGTCATTATCCTAAACGTGATAATTGACAATACACATTGTGTTCTTGTTTAACGTCTTTATATGACACTTAACAATCTATACTTCGAGAATGAGGAGCCCAGTTGGATCTGGCCATGCATGCTACGGGAGTTGTACCTGTCTCAGGTCGTCTCCTACTACGTCGCGACGGAACATTCAGTTGGGAGGAAGACTTATTCCTTCCGGGATTCAAATGCCCTTCAGTTCGAGGAAGACTTTATTCCTCTAGTGGGTTCTTATTTCCCACGCCATTCAGTTCAGGGTTTAACTACGTTATCTCCTGGGGTTTTTATACCCAACCTTTCTTTATAACGAGGTCACTATACCTCCACTATTTCAGATATTCAGTTATAACGGTCAGTCCCATTGTGTGGACCGACTATCAGTAAAGAATTTCAGTTCAGCTAACTCGACCTTCTGTGTCTTGTTCTATGTGACATTATTGTCCTTGTATGGATACTTGTTATTATCAGACTATGCTTGTTTACAGCTTTATAAAAATGAACTGCATGTGTTCGACAAAGTAGTTGGTGTGGCCCGGTAGACGATGGGCTGCACGTTTTCCATACCAGCATTGTTTGCTGAGCCCCTTTGGGGGCACCCCCATTTTTCAGGTACCTGAAGTTGAGAATCACTACACTGAGTGTAGGTGGGGTAGACCAAGCTTTGGGAGTCTACTATTAGTTATTTTTTTTTTCAGTATTGTACTTTGAGTTTGATTCCTAGTATCTCGGGTTGTATCTGTATTCCAGACCGTGACATTTGAGGATTGTATTTGGACTTAGCCTTGTTGGTCACAAGGGTGGCCAACGGCATTGTAATACCGCCCGGTTGTTGTATTTATTTCCGCTGCAGTTGTATTTTATTTGGGAGTGATCGCCGTTCAGTTTATTGGATTTCGGGTTGGGGTATTACAAAAATGGTATCAGAGCGTAGTTACGCTCTGGATACAAGGATACACCGAGATTAGGATATCTAACTTTAGGTTAAGGGTTGAGATAGTATTGAAAGGAGTTTAAGTTAGTTTTACTTAGACTACTATCCAAGACCAGATTGTGACCACAGTGCCTAATATACCTCAACATCCTGCAGATGTCAGGAAGAGGAGGACGACGTGGACAGGCCGATGAGGAGCCATCCGTCAGGCTGGCAGACATTGCTACCTTAATTGCTCAGGCATTTGCACAGGCGGGGGTTGCACAGCAGCAGCAGCTACCTCCACCACCACCACCCAGAGAGAGATTGGGTGAAGAGTTTGGCTGATCTGAGGCCAACTGCATTCAAGGGCAGACTGACCCTGCACACTTAGAAACCTACATCATGGAGATGGAGACAGCGTTCGAGACGCTTGCAGTCCCACTAGGGAGAAGTAAGACTTGCTGCCTTTTACTGAAGGATGCAGCTAGAGATTGGTGGAACATGGTGAAAGCCGACCACCTGGATGACCCAGCTTTACTTGGGGACATACACTGCACTACTTAGGGGCAAATACTACCCGGCCCACACCAGGATGGTGAAGACTAGGGAGTTTGATGCATTGGAGCAGACGGGGAAGATGACCGTTGATGAGTATTATGCTAAGTTTACTTCACTACTCCGACTACTACCCGGATAGGTACTCGGACCAGGTCTTGGTCGACCGTTTACGGGGGACTGAGCCCTCGACTTCAGTTTGGGATGGGACCAATCATCCCCACCAGTTTGCAGGTAAAACAGGAGACATATCAGTTGAAATTTATTACCTACTTCATCATGAGATTGGAATTGATACCTTAGATTTCAGGAATGTTACCATGCTGCCTCCGTTGTGGAGATTACTTGCAAGAGAAGGGATGCTTTGAGCTCCCAAAAGAGGAAGGACGGACCTGGTGGCGAAGATGCCAAGCAAGGGAACTCCAAGAAGGAACAAACCCTATCAGAAAGGCCAGGGGTCCTATCAAGGAAAGGGGAACCAAACTACTGGGAACCAGTCAGGAACCTACGGAGCGGCAGCTCCACAGAAAACTACCCACCTAAGGGTAGGCACCTAATCAAGCAGTTAGACTTGAAACTTTTGTGATTACTTAGTACCATTGGAATGTGTAATTAACCTTGATTTTTAGGTTCTGGATCTGGCTCAAACACGGGCCAGAAGTATGTCCGCCGTTTCAACTGTAAGCAGTGCGGAAAGGATCACCCCGGCGTGGACTGCCAGGGGAGAAAGTCATGTGCCGCTACTGTCAGATACTCGGGCATCGTGCCTTCGAGTGCATCCGAAACCCGGAGAGCAGGAACTACCGCCCGGGAGCAAAGCCAAACACCGGCCCTAAGAATGGAGCTAGCGATACTCGCCCTCCACCAACAAACCAGGCTCAGGGGTATAAGGGCAAGGCCCAGCATCGGGACCCGCCCATGTCATGGACCGCTCAGATGAGGCTGGTCCTTCTACTAACCCAGGTATTTCTAAACCGTGAACCTATTATTGAGCAATGGATGATGTGAATGAGTGCTTGCATGCCTTGATTGCCTAATTGAGTAGGAAAGAATTAGTAAGACTCACTAGTAAAATTTAAACCACGTAGGAAGCTATAAGATATGCTTTCCTATCCCCTCACCGCCCTCCCTGGAAGAAAACATTATCAAAGTACAAGAACCAGAACGAACAATGTAAGGTTATCCAACCAGGTTTGATATTACTCAAGGATACCTAACACCGGAGACACAAATTGCAATCATTAGAAAATGTCAAGAATTGGGAGCAGGACCAGGAGGGTTCTACACTCCAGAATTTCCAGGAGGATCAAAAATGAAGCTGAAAATGATGTGCTTGGGAAAGGATTGGAATCCTTATACCAAGAATTACCAGGATACAAGAAATGGAGATGGAGCACAAGTGCCAAAAATCCCAGAAGAATTTTTACAAATTGTGGAACAAGCAGTTACTACAGCTACAGCTCAGCAGAAGAAGATCCAGTTCCCAACTTAAGGGCTGATCTATGTATCATCAACTTCTATGAAGAAGGAGGCCGCTTAGGACTACATCAGGACAAGATGAAACAAGGGTCCCTCGATCAGGGGATACCAGTATTCTTTGTCAATTGGAGACGACGCAGAGTTCCTTTATGGCGAGCAGAAGCGTGTGGACCTTGCAAAGAAAATCATATTGAATTCAGGAGATGTTTTAATAATGGGTGGAAAGTCAAGGTTGCTATACCATGGAATTAAGAGGATTAAATTAAACACAGCACCTTCGACAGTGATAAACACCACTCACATGAAACCAGGAAGATTAAGTTTGACCTTTAGAAAGTATTAGTGTTGTAATTGTTTTTGGAATTCAGAAAGGAGATCATCTCATCAGTGAAGCATTATTGTTTGTAAAGTGAATGTCTTTAGACCCCATCATATATCAAAGTACTTACTCAGATTCTTTTATTAGGATGTGCTAAGGAGACGGAAGGTGCCTTAAGTATACTTACTGAGGAGGAGGCCAGCAAGGGCGGCGCGATCCTCACTGGTACCTTTCCGGTTAATGGAGTGGATGCATTAGTACTGTTCGACTCCGGGCCTCACATACTTTCGTTTCGCCTTCGCTTGCGGGGAAGTTGGGGCTAGACGCTGTAGTTACCTGATTTTAAGGTGGCACTCCCGTCTAAGGAGAAGATCAGTTGCACTCGTCTTTATAGGGCCACTATCAGCATTAAGGAGGAGGAATTTCCTATTGACCTTATTGAGTTCAGAGGTCTAGGATTCGATGTTATAGCCGGGATGGACTGGCTGGGGCGGCACAGAGGCCGCATTCTTTGTGCAGAGCGCAGACTGCTACTTAAGAGCCAGGAGTGACAGTATCTTACCGTCAGAGCCCTAGGGCACCATCGATAAAAGTTATATCTGCTATGTCCATGTACAAGCACGTCAGGAAGCAGAAGGAGGTACTATGCTATGTTCAGGATGTGGCATGACCCTGATTTTGATCCAGCTATGCCAGTGGTGTCAATTTCCAGATATTTTTCCAAAGGAACTTCCAGGCTTACCGCCACCAGAGAGGTAGAGTTCTCCATGAATTACTACCAGGTACCGGTCCCATAGCTAAGGCACCGTACCGTATGGCACCAGCAGAGATGGCTGAGTTGAAGGAGCAGTTGAAAGATTTATTGGACAAGGGATACATACGACCTAGCGTATCTCCTTGGGGAGCACCAGTCTTTTTGTAAAAGAAGGATGGAAGCCTTCGTTTGTTATTGATTACAGGAGCTTAATGCAGTATCGGTGAAGAATAAATATCCACTACCACGTATTGACGATTTTTTGATCAGTTGAGAGGAGCAAAGTGTTTTCGAAGATCGATTTGAGATCAGGCTACCATCAGATACCCATCAGGGAGCAAGACATAGAAAAGACAGCATTCAGAACACGGTATGGCCACTATGAGTTTACAGTTATGCCTTTTGGCTTGTCAAATGCACCTGCAGTCTTCATGGATTTGATGAACAGATTATTCAGAGAGCAGTTGGATAAGACCGTGGTTGTATTCATCGATGACATCCTAATCTACTCAAAGTCTAAAGAAGAGCATGAGAGTCACCTTCGACATACACTTCAGATCTTAAGGGAGAACCAGCTTTATGCCAAGTTCTCCAAATGTGAGTTTTGGTTGGACAGAGTTTCCTTTTTAGGACATGTTATTTCAGATGCTGGGATCGCAGTGGATCCAGCAAAGATAGAAGCAGTTCGCACTTGGCCTAGGCCAAAGACAGTTACGACATCAGGAGTTTCCTTGGTTTAGCAGGTACTACAGAAGGTTTGTCAGAGACTTCTCCAAAATAGCCAAACCTATGACCAGCTTAATGAAGAAGGATGCACCTTTCACATGGACTACTGAATGTGAGACCTCATTCGAGCTTCTGAAGAATGCTTTGACATCAGCACCAGTTTTGACTATCCTGAAGGCACAGAGGGTTATGAAGTTTATTGTGATGCATCAGGAAGGGGACTAGGGTGTGTACTCATGCAGAATGGGAAGGTAGTCGCCTACGCTTCCCGACAGTTGAAGAAACATGAGGAAAACTATCCCACACATGACTTGGAGCTTGGAGCTATTGTTTTTGCCTTGAAGATCTGGCGCCACTACCTGTATGGTGTCCAGATGACCGTATATTCGGATCATAAGAGTTTGAAATATGTATTCACCCAGAAGGAGTTAAATGAGACAAGAGATGGGTTGAATTTCTTAAGGATTATGACATTGATTTGCAGTACAAGGAAGGGAAAGCTAATGTTGTAGCAGACGCATTGAGTCGACGAGCATATTCTCTTAATGCCATTGTGGCTAGCTCGAGTCTTATGGACGACATACGCAGAGCACAGCAGAGTGATCAGCGAATGATGGAGATCAGTCAGAAGTTGACTGACGGTACATTTGAGGGTGGGAAGTATGAGTTCCAGTTACATGATGATGGACTCATCAGATTGAAGGGAAGATTGTGTATTCCCAGAGACAGCACAGATATAAAGGAGCATATTCTTCGAGAGTCCCACACTTCTACCACATCTGTCCATCCAGGAGCTTCTAAGATGTACAAAGATCTGAAGAGGTATTTCTGGTGGAGTGGTATGAAGGGCGACGTGACAGAGTATGTGATTCGATGTCTCACTTGTCAGAAAGTGAAATTCGAACATAGACGACCAGGAGGTATGGTACAGTCTATGCCAGTTCCAGAGTGGAAGTTTTATGATATCTCTATGGACTTCGTGGTGGGACTACCACCTACGAGAGGAGGACTTAATATGATTTGGGTTTGTTGATCGATGACTAAGGTTGCTAGGTTTATTCCGATGAAAGACACTTGGAAAGTGCCTAAGTTAGCAGAGCTATTTGAGAAAGAGATTATCAGACATCATGGAGTTCCAAAGACTATTGTTTCAGATCGAGATACTAGATTTCTCTCACGATACTGGCGAGCTACTCGCGAGGCACTTGGCACTGAATTGAAGCTTAGCACAGCATTTCATCCTCAGACAGATGGTCAGTCAGAGAGGACTATTCAGACCTTAGAGGACATGCTACGAGCATGTGCCTTGGATTTTCAGGGCAGCTGGATAGATAGATTACATCTCATCGAGTTTGCTTACAATAACAGCTATCACGCCTCTATACAGATGTCACCTTTTCAGGCTTTATATGGCAGACCATGCCGCACACCTTTGTGCTGGGACGAGTCTAGTGAGACCGTCATCATTGGGCCTGAGTACTTGGAGCAAGTCCAGGCAGAAGTTCAGCAGATCAGAAACAATATGAAAGCAGCACAGGACAGACAGAAATCATATGCTGATGAGAGGCGACGAGACCTTGAGTTCGCAGTTGGCGACCAGGTATTTCTACGAGTTTCACCCATGAAGGGTGTATTCAGATTTGGTCAGAAGGGCAAGCTAAGCCCGAAATTTGTAGGACCCTACGCTATCATAGAGCGGGTGGGCCTAGTGGCATATCGACTTGATTTGCCAGCCGAGTTGGGCAAAGTACACAATGTTTTTCACGTGTCTCAGCTTAAGAAATACATGCCTCATCCTTCTCATGTTCTACAACCAGAGACACTCTCTTTAGAACCAACAATGCGGTATGTGGAAACACCGCAAAGAATCTTAGATAGAAAGACACGAGAGACTCGAAACAAGTCTGTGAGCCTCGTGAAGGTTCTTTGGTCGAACCACGATGTGGAAGAGGCCACATGGGAACTCGAAGCTGATATGCGAGCGAAGTTTCCCTCATTATTTACCGACTAGGCACTTTAGTCTAGGGTACGGGGGCGTACCCCTTCTTTTTGGGGGGTAGAGCCTTTTTCATTTTTGAGTTTAGTGTGCACTTTGTTGCACCTTTGTGCATTGCATTTGTTGCTTTTGTGCATTTCAGTTGTTGCACTTTTGTGCATTTCAGTTGTTGCACTTTTGTGCATTTCAGTTACACCTTGTCTTGTATGTGTTCTTGTGTAACACTGTGTTTGAATGTACCTTGTACTTCTACTTGATTGTGTGTACTTCATTACACTACAATGGAAATATTATATGCACTACGTTGCACCATTTGAAATGAAAAGTGATTGTGTTCACTACCTTGCTTTACACTGCAAGTATATGTTATGACATTCCAAGTATTTCTGTTGTACTTGATATACACTATGAACTTAGGGATATAGAGACTTGGGACTTGATCCCTAAAAATTAGATTGAGTTGTGGATACTTAGTGGAACTTGATTCCCCCACAACCTTATACTTTAAATATGAGACTTCGGGGCGAAGTCCTTTTTAAGGGGGGTAGATTGAAATACCCCAAATCTAAATAATATTATTAATCATTATTTATTGGAATATAATCCAAACATAAATCATTTCACGTACGCATGCAAACCCATGCATGAAAACGTTACGTAAAAAAGTCGTTTCACCATAAACGCTAAAACGCCTTAGAAGCATATGGTCAAACATGACCTTGTATGACCCTCTAATATTCAAACTAAATGGTCATACAATTATTATATGAATATACAAATATATTCCCTAAGCTATATTCAGTCAAATACGCAAAATGCTCGGGAGTGCTCACACCCGCTCCTTAAAGCACGAAAAGTCCGGAGGAGTGCCGAGGTGGCACGAACTCCTATAAAATTAATTCCTAGAGTTCCTAACATCATTATTTATCATTCTAAAGAGAACCCACGAAGTGGTTTCTCAAAATTCAGCAAAAACCAAAGGAGGATTTCTTAGCGCTCCTTTTTGGCCCGGGTGTGTCCCGATGGCCCGTAAGTTATGTCACGGGTTGATATAACCCCATATAACTCAATGTAACATCTTAGTATATGTTTATTACTATAATAAGTGTTTACAAACACTTGGAACTCATAAAACAATTGGTTTCCCAAAATTTCCTTAGAGCACAAAAACACACCTTCGGGTGTCACGAAAATGCGTTTTACGCAATTGCCTTGTAGTTTTTGACATGCCACGAATTGGTAATCTTAAAAAGGGTTAAAATGACCTTCTAAATCAGTTGGTGTGACTAGTCAACAAGGCTCTCTATAGGGGCCGATTTTAGAGCAAAAACTAGTATAAAAATTGCATTAAAAGTTTATAAAAAGCATAGAACATGGTGACTCACCTTCCCATGTGTTATATTACTTAATGTCTAAGTATGTAGGTCTCATTTGACCAGAAGCTGTCGAAATTAGGCCATGGAATAAGGCCATGTGAGCTAGAACAAAAACAAATGAAAAAGTAAAAAGTGGATCTAGAATTCACTTTTCTAGATTCCTTCTTTCCATGTGACCTAACATGCTTGTCCTTGGCTCTTCAATGTCAATTAAGACACCCCATTTGACCCTTGAATTCGTGACTCTACAAGAGGAAGAAGACAACCTAACTTAGAAAAATCAAAAGAAGATACCTTACCTAAATTTCCTTGTCTTCTAGTTCACATTATTTCTTCCACACTCTTGCCTTGTCACACCCTCATGGCCGGTTTTCAAGCTGGAAAAGAGGTCATTTATTGAGCCAATCAACCATGAAAAACTAAGGAAAAAGTAGTCATTTGACATTAAAAATTGACAAAACAAAAATCAATTCCAATGCATTCTTACATTTACGTGAGCTAAGTCTCACTTTCTTCCTTGCCCTCTTCATCCACGGTTTAGGTAAGCTCTCTCCTCTCTCTTCTAGCTTCATCTTCTTCCTTTGAAGCTCTTAAGTCCATTAATGGAGTTTAACTTCTATCTTCATCTTTAAGGTAATTTCCTAGCATTTCTTGGCAAGTCTTGAAGCAAAACTCTTCCTAGCATAACAAGGTGTGTTCGGCTCATTAGTTCTCCAAGGAGATTGTCCAAACCAACATTAAACCAAGGAGCATCTCAAGGTAGTTTTAAAGCTTGAAAATCCTTAAAGCACATTTTTATGTGTAACCAAGTTCTACTTCTTCTAAGTCTCTTTTCTTCTTCATTTTGATGAAGGAAAACTTGTTCTTCACTACCTTAGGAGTGCCGAATTATAAGGAGAAAAGTCTAAGGTAAAGTCTTGTAAAACTACTTACAAATCTACTTAAGATCTTTGTTGAAGATCTAACTCCTAAACACCTTCACCTCTTGCATAAAACCGAAGAGGAGCATCAAGTTTACCTAGGAGAAAGCTTGGAGATTCAAGAAGAAGTTCAAGCACTTAACCACCTTTGTTAAGAAGTAAGTTTACTATATAAATCCTTATTATAAGCTTTGTTAAGCTTCTAAAAATTGTACAAAAATTATGTACACCTCCTAGGTTATAATACCGAAGCTATATGGTTTTTATGCCAAAATATAACTATAACATATAGAAAATATTTACCTTAAGACACATTTTTGTGTCACAAATTTTATTATGTTACATATATTTAGGCCGAATTTCAAGGCAAAAGTTCTTATTTTGAGCTTAGAATTTATATAAGACATTACAATAATTTATACATGAGTTATATGACTCCTATGAATTTATTTATAATTACTTAGACATATAAATCCACTTTTATATAACATAAGGTCTCATTTAAATTATGGCCGAATGTTCTACTTGATAAATAAGTTTTAATGAGCTACTTAGGTATATAAATTTATATCATAAAGTTTGGTGAGTTAAAAATATTCTATTAGTGTTAAATGGCTAATTAATTAAGTTATGTGGATTAAATGTAATTTTTACAAAGTTTAGTGTGCTTATTAAAAAACCGTGAGCTAAGGGGCTGTTTGGTGTAATTATAATATAATATAAGGTTAGGAATTAAGTTTATGAATTTTAGATAATTTAAACAAGCTTTAAAATAACTTTTTATAAAGTTTTGGGCTATTATGTAATTTATAAAAGTTGTTATGAAAGTTTGGTATTTAATAGGTGGCGAATTCATAATTAAAGAATCATTAGTTCACTTTCGAAATTTTAGGAATTAATATTTAAACTATAGTTTATAAGTTATTAAGTGACTATTATAAAGTTTTGGGGTAAAATGTAATTAATGGAAAGTTCAAGACCAAAACCGATTAGTTGGGTTAGTTTGGTAATTTAAGAATTTATATATATATTCAGCATTTATGGAGAATTAAAATTAAAACTATAGTTTATAAGCATTATGTAAAGATTATGATTTTGTGGTTAATTGCAATTATAAGAAGTATAATATTATGCCGAGATTTTGAGGGGCTAAGATGTAATTTTCGAAAGTTATAATATTTATAAGTTATGTCCAAAATATTAGTGGTAGTTTTGTAATTTAATTAAATAAGGAATTAAAACATGTTATATAAAGAGATTAGAATTTAAATGTAAAGTTTATGAATTAATATGGTTGTTTTGTAAATAACCGAAATAAGTTAAGAATTTAGATTTAAATAAATATAGGTCCTATATGGATATTTGGAGGATTTAGAAGAAAGAATTTTGATTAAAGGAATTATGGAGTTAAACTATGGCTTACAAGGTTATAAGGAATTAAAAGATAACATAAATATTATTTATGGTTAAAAGGAGAATATAAAACTATAAGAATTTTATGTCTATGTATGACATATAAATATAGTTAAGAAATTATAAGTTGTTATGTCACCTAGACAATAAAATAAACAACAAATGCAATGAACACATATATGTGCATTAAAGGATTATAAATAAATCAAAAGGAATAACAAATAAGTTATACATAAATCATGAGGTAATTAAAAGAAATAAACCTCACATGAAATAACAAATACGAGATTTGTTAAAGATCCAATAGAATTATTATATAAGGGTAACATAAATTAACCCTCTCAGTTAATCCTATTCTAGGACTTGTTTGACCAGACGTTGACCGGGAATTAAACGTACAGTCTACGGTGAACGGTATGGGATTCTTGCAACCTGTTTTCTAACGGATTACACCGGCTTGTGTGCTATCTGTTGTTTGAAATAACGACCAAGATAATTAATGTAAACTGTTGTTTTACTCTTGCACTGTGTATTATTTTATGTGCGTGAATGTTGCTGACTACATCGTGTATGTCCCACGCATACAAACACTACTATACCAGTGGATTAAATACCTGCGTTTCAGTATACCGAGGACTTGTACTCAAGTCTCTCACTAACTTCAGTTTATAACAAACGTCATTATCCTAAACGTGATAATTGACAATACACATTGTGTTCTTGTTTAACGTCTTTATATGACACTTAACAACTTTATACTACGAGAATGAGGAGCCCAGTTGGATCTGGCCATGCATGCTACAGGAGTTGTACCTGTCTCAGGTCGTCTCCTATCTACGTCGCGACGGAACATTCAGTTGGGAGGAAGACTTTATTCCTTCCGGGATTCAAATGCCCTTCAGTTCGAGGAAGACTTTATTCCTCTAGTGGGTTCTTATTTCCCACGCCATTCAGTTCAGGGTTTAACTACGTTATCTCCTGGGGTTTTTATACCCAACCTTTCTTTATAACGAGGTCACTATACCTCCACTATTTCAGATATTCAGTTATAACGGTCAGTCCCATTGTGTGGACCGACTATCAGTAAAGAATTTCAGTTCAGCTAACTCGACCTTCTGTGTCTTGTTCTATGTGACATTATTGTCCTTGTATGGATACTTGATGTTATCAGACTATGCTTGTTACAGCTTTAAAAAATGAACTGCATGTGTTGAACAAGTAGTTGGTGTGGCCCGGTAGACGATGGGCTGCACGTTTCCATACCAGCATTGTTTGCTGAGCCCTTTGGGGGCCCCCATTTTTCAGGTACCTGAAGATTGAGGAAGTTCACTACACGGTAGGGGGGTAGACCAAGCTTTGGGAGTCTACTATAGTTATTGTGTTATTTCAGTATTATACTTTTGAGTTGATTCCTAGTATTCGCGGGTTGTATGTATCCAGAAGTGGACATTTGAGGATTGTATTTGGATTTAGCCTGTTGGTCACAAGGGTGGCCAACGGCATTGTAATACCGCCCGGTTGTGTATTTATTTCCGCTGCAGTTGATTTTATTTGGGAGTGATCGCCGTTCAGTTTATGGATTTCGGGGTTGGGGTATTACAGGAAATGAGGACTAAGGAGGGGGTTACTAACCCACTTGATAAGGGAACGCTTGAGTCGTTCATTGTTTGTGAACTATATATGTTCATCGTGGTTATTGTTATTGCACTTCATATTATGTTTGTGTATGTAATCAATTTCCATGCTATCGACAATTAGTCGTCGTAGCCCCGTTAGCTTGGGGGCCATGAGAGGGTGTACAGCATTCGTGCTGACCCCTCGGGGGCTATTTTTACACTTGCAGGTAAGAGGCCCATGAGGACGCACTACGAGAGTAGGAGCGGTTAGACTTAGGAGGGACATTATTTTGAGTTCGGGTTGCGCCTGTGCACCCGACTGTTTATATTAAACTGATGTAAGTTTGGATATGTTGAGATACTAGTACTCGGTTGGTTGTGGTGGTGGTATTAGAATGTTGTGTAAGTTGGATAATGTTTTTGGATAAGTATTGTAAGTATTAAGCCGGTATTTTCTAACGATCAGACCGTGGCAAGGTCCAGGTGTTGTATATTTCCGCTGCGACGTATTGATTAAGTGTTCAGTTTGCGATAACCACGATAGGCTTTGGATGGGTGTTACAAAAGTGGTATCAGAGCGTAGTTACGCTTGATCAAGAAATACCGGACATAAGTAACCACCGAGTTAGGATATAAGTTAAGAGTAAGTATTGGGTTAAGGGTGTGAGAAGTTAGAGTGAGTAGAGTCAGATGACCACTAATAAGTGTGGATTGTCTTTACCGTCTACGGACGTTATAAATTTACTAACCAAACAATGGTGAGTACGATCTAATGTAAGTTATGCTTGTTCAGATGGCAGGACGCCCTAGAGGAGGCTGAGGTCGCGGCCGGGGGGGTGAGGATATTCCAGGATACCTGGAGGGCAGACGATCGCAGAGATCGTAGCTGCCGCTTTAGGGCACATGGGCTATCAGCCTGGTGTGGGTGCACCACCTCCACCGCCACAACCTAGGGAACCAAACTGGGTGAAGAGCCTATCAGACCTTCGACCCGCTCATTTCAAGGGGGAGACCGATCCCGCCAAGCTTGAGGCGTACATCTCCGAGCTGGAGACCGCCTTCGAGACCCTTGATGTCCCTGCTGGGATCAAGGTGCGCTTAGCTGCTTTCTACCTGAAGGGGGCGGGGGCGATTGGTGGAAGCTGGTGAGGGCCGAGCATGTGGCCAATCCAGAGTTCGGCTGGGAGCAGTACACCGCCTTGCTACGGGCAAAGTACTACCCGCCCATGTCCAGACGAAGAAGCGCTTGCAGTTAGATGCGCTTAAGCAGTCGGACAAGATGACAGTGGACGAGTATTACTCAGAGTTCACTGCCTTGCTCCGTCTTCTGCCAGGTCTAGGGTATTCTGACCAGATCTTGGTGGACCGCTTCTATGGCGGGCTTAGCCATCGACTCCGCTACGGCATGGGGCCGACGAGTTACACTACCTTGCAGGTAATAAGAATGATTGAAATTTGAGTAAGTGGTGAATAAGATTTAGATTATGAGAAATAAGTGAGACTAATACTATGGAAAAGCAGGAGTGCTATCATGCCGCTGCTAAGGTTGAGATTACCGTCCAGCTGAGGGACGAGGAGAATGCAAAGAGGAAGAGTGCTGGGAAGAGCTCAGAGAGTCAAGGGCAAGGAGGGTACAAGAAACAAAAGTACCAGCCTCAGGCCCAGAAGAATCAGAACCCGAAAGGGAAGGAGGAAAAGGAGAAGGCTTCGGAAGAGCCATTGAAGCTGACCTATGCTATTGCAGCTACACCACTGCGCTCTAAGGCGCCAAAGGGTGAGAAAAATTGATATTGAATGAGTTAAGAAATAAATTAGTAATCGTTTGAGATATGAGAATTGACAATGTGAATCATCAGGATCTGAGACTGAGAGGGGAGCCGGTGGTGGCTACCAGCGACGCTTCATCTGTAGATGGTGTAACAAGGACCACCCGGGCTCGACTGTAAGGGAAATAAGGTGGAGTGCAACTTCTGTGGATCTACGGGCATCGAGCTTATGAGTGTTACCGGAACCCTGCTAGCAGAGCCTATAGGCCCGACACCAAGGGCAAGGGCAAGACCGATCAGGGAGCTGGATCTGACGGTCAGAGGAAAGTGCAGCAGCCGGCGGACAAGAACCCACGGGCGACCCAGAAGACGGGGCCCACTCTACACATGGTGGACCGGGACGATGAGCCTGAGCCCTCATCGAGGCCAGGTACCACTATAACCATTTAGTAATAAAACTACCTGCTTACCGCATTATCATGCATGTTTGGTGAAATATATGAGTTAAGTAAGAATAAGATGAGATTAGAATTTAAGTAAGACATAACCTACTACCACTTTAGGAAGATTCAACATCTGCTACCCTATACCATCTACATCTAACCCGGAGCACACCGACATCGAAACCACACACTTTCCAACCGAACAATGTCAGGTTATCCGCCCAGGTATGATTTTATTAAGGGGATACCTGACACCCGGAGCACAAATAGCCATCATCAGGAGATGCAATCAACTAGGAATGGGACCGGGAGGTTTTTACACACCGGAGTACCCAGGGGGAGCAAAGATGAAATTAAAGATGATGAGCTTGGGCAAGGATTGGAATCCGTATGCCAAGAATTACCAAACCACAAGGGAGCAAGATGGAGTCTCACCACCGGGAATACCCGAAGAGTTCCATCCAGTCATTACACAGTCATGGAAATCGCTCAGCAGTTGGAAGCTGAACCGATTCCAGACATCCAGCCAGACATTTGCATTGTAAACTTCTACGAAAAAGATGGGAAACTGGGACTACACCAGGATAAGGACGAGACAACGGAGTCTCTCGAAAGAGGGATACCCGTAGTGTCTTGGTCCATTGGAGATGATGCGGAGTTTTTATACGGCGAGCAGAAGCGTGCGGACCGTGCAGATAAGATAGTACTTAAGTCAGGTGATGTATTAATTTTGGGAGGAGAATCAAGGATGTTGTACCATGGGATTAAGAGAATCAAGCTGAATACAGCACCGTCAGCAGTAATCAATGCGACGCATATGAGACCAGGAAGATTAAACCTAACCTTTAGACAATATTAGCCATGTAATGTTAGAATGAGATGAGAAATGAGATGTAAGATTGAAGCACATGTTGTAAACAGGATGGTCATGAATAAAATAACAGTGTTGTTCATATAAATTGTTACGACTCTTGTTATACCATCAATACTCATGGAGCTTGTGAACACAATTAGTTTATGGACTCGTACGGAAGGTGCACTAAGCATACTCGCAGAGGCACGGCCGACGCTAACGTTACACCTCACGCGGCACCCCTTTAGCGATCAATGGGATTGAGGCATCAGTTCTCTTCGACTCAGGGGCCCTCGCATACCTTTGTCTCTGCATCATTTGCGAGCAGGTTGGGGCTAGACGCTGATAGCTACCCGACTTCACGGTTACGCTCCCGTCTAGGAGAAGGTTCGTTGCACTCGTTACTACCGAGGAGCCACCATCATTAATTAGGGGGAAGACTTCCCAGTCAGTTTCATTGAGTTCAGTAAGCTAGGATTTGATGTTATCTTCGGATGAACTGGTTGGAGCGGCACAAGGGACGTATCCTCTGCGCCGAGCATAGATTGCTGCTCAGGAGTCCGTCTGGGGTAACAATATCATACCGCCAGAGGCCCGAGAGCCTTCGACTAAGATCATCACCGCCATGGCAATGCATAGAGAATTAAGGAGAAGGGAAGAAGTATACCTCTGCTATGTACAGGACATAGAGAGAGACCCTGAGTTCGACCCCGACTTACCGGTAGTGTCGGAGTTCCCCGACTTATTTCCACGGGAACTGCCCGGCATGCCACCCACTCGGGAGGTAGAGTTCACCATTGAGCTGCTACCTGGTACCGGACCGATAGCCAAAGCACCATACCGTATGGCTCCGGCAGAAATGACTGAGTTAAAGAAACAATTGAGAGATTTGTTAGATAAAGATTCATTAGACCAAGTGTGTCCCATGGGGAGCGCCAGTCCTCTTCGTGAAGAAGAAGGATGGTAGTCTCCGTCCGCTGCATCGACTACAAGAGAGCTGAATGCAGTGACAGTGAAGAATAAGTACCCACTACCCCGCATTGACGATCTGTTCGATCAGTTGAAGGGAGCGTCTGTGTTTTTCCAAGATTGATCTCAGATCGGGGTATCATCAGATAGCCATTAAGGAGGGAGATATTGAGAAGACGGCATTCCGGACACGATACGGCCACTATGAGTTTACAGTGATGCCGTTCGGTTTGTCGAACGCACCGGCGAAGTTTATGGATCTGATGAACCGCTTGTTCCGGGAGCAGCTGGACAAGTCGGTTGTGGTTTTTATTGATGATATTTTGATATATTCAAAGTCTAAGGATGAGCATGAGGAACATTTGAGGAGGTGTTGGAAATATTAAGGGAGAACCAGCTATATGCTAAGTTCTCCAAGTGTGAGTTTTGGCTTGACCAGGTCTCTTTCCTAGGTCATGTCATCTCAGATGCTGGGATCGCAGTGGATCCAGCAAAGATTGATGCCGTACGTACCTACCTGGCCAAGGCCGAAGACTGTTACCGACATCCGGAGCTTTCTCGGTCTGGCAGGCTACTACAGGAGATTTGTTAGATATTTCAGCAAGGTCGCGAAGTCGATGACCAGTCTGATGAAGAAAGACGCACCATTTCTATGGACAGTTGACTGTGAGAGATCATTTCAGCGCTTGAAGGACTCACTGACCACTGCACCGGACTGACCATTCCAGATGGTACAGAGGGCTTTGAGGTTTATTGTGATGCATCCGGCAGAGGGCTGGGTTGCGTGCTCATGCAACATGGCAAGGTGGTGGCATATGCCTCACGCCAGTTGAAGAAACATGAGGAGAACTACCCCACACATGATTTAGAGCTGGGAGCTGTAGTCTTCGCTTTGAAGATATGGCGCCACTACTTATATGGGGTTAGTGTTACGATCTACACCGATCACAAAGTTTGAAATACATATTCACTCAGAAGGAGTTAAATCTTCGACAGAGGAGATGGTTAGAATTTCTGAAAGACTATGACATTGACCTCCAATACAAAGAGGGAAGGCCAATGTTGTAGCAGATGCCCTGAGCCGTCGAGCACACTCACTCCATTCGCTAGTTTCTTTCTCCGGCTTGGTTGATGAGGTGCGAGAGGCTCAGAGGACAGACGAGTATATGAGAGAAGTCAGACAGAAGCTGACAGATGGTACCTTTGAGAGTCAGAAATACGACTTCAGACTTCATGACGATGATCTGATCAGACTTAAGGGCCGATTATGCATACCACGAGGTAACACGGATCTGAAAGACCGTATACTTAGAGAATCACACTGTTCTTCAGTTTCCATCCATCGGGAGCCTCTAAAATGTATAAAGACATGAAGAGATACTTCTGGTGGTCGGGGATGAAGACAGATGTTACCGATTTCGTCTTGAGGTGCCTCACATGCCAGAAGGTGAAATTCGAGCACCGACGACCGGGCGGAATGGTACAGTCGATGCCAGTTCCGAATGGAAGTTCCATGATATTTCCATGGACTTCGTAGTTGGGCTTCCACCTGCTAGGGGAGGTCTCAACATGATATGGGTGGTGGTGGATCGCCTTACCAAAGTAGCCCGATTCATACCGATGAAGGATACTTGGAAGGTGACCAAATTAGCTGAGTTATTTGAGAAAGAAATCATGAGACATCACGGCACACCAAAGACCATAGTGTCAGATAGAGATACCAGATTCCTTTCGAGGTACTGGAGAGCTACCAGAGAAGCGTTGGGTACAGAACTCCAAATGAGTACCGCCGCGTTCCATCCTCAGACAGATGGTCAGACTGAGCGTACTATTCAGACACTTGAGGACATGCTGAGAGCATGTGCCTTAGACTTCCAGGGCAGTTTGGATTGACAGATTGCATCTGATCGAGTTTTCATACAACAACAGCTTCACGCTTCGATCAAGATGGCACCTTTTCAAGCGTTGTACGGTAGACCATGTCGTACACCGCTCTAACTTGGATGAGTCGAGTGAGACGGTCATTATAGGACCAGAGTACTTAGAACAAGTTAAGGCTGAAGTTCAGCAAGTCAGGGAGAACATGAAAGCTGCTCAAGATAGGCAGAGTCGTATGCTGATGTTCGACGATGGACCTGGAGTTCGCAGTGGGCGACCAGGTATTTCTGCGAGTATCACCGATGAAGGGTGTATTCAGGTTTGGGGCAGAAGGGCAAACTAAGCCCGAAATTTGTCGGTCCTTATGAGATTACGGAGCGGGTGGGCCCGGTTGCTTACAGGTTGAATTTACCTGCTGAGCTGGGTAAAGTGCATGATGTTTTTCATGTTTCACAGCTAAAGAAATACATGCACCACCCCTCCCATGTGATAGAACCTGAGAGGTTGACTTTAGAACCAAACATGAGATCCGTGGAGACTCCTCAGAGAATCTTGGACAGTAAGACTAGGGACACTCGCCACAAGTCAGTGCGACTGGTGAAGGTTCTCTGGTCTACCAGGATGTCGAAGAGGCCACGTGGGAATTAGAGGATAAGATGAGGGCGAAGTACCCTTCTTTATTTACTGACTAGATCGTCTGTATAGGTACGGGGCGTACCCCTTTTTAAGGGGGTAGAGCTTCCTCGCTTTTGAGTTAGGAACGATCATGTTTGTCGTTTGTTTGGTTGTTTAAGATGTGAATTTGTGTAAGTTGCTACACTTCGGTGTAAGTTTGAGTTTTGAGTTATGTATGATACTTATGTATTGTATTTGAGATTGACCTTTGAGTCTTGAGATGTATGAATGTGAATATAAGATGTGGTATTAAGATTAAGAGAATTGTGTACCGTGAATGGTTAAACACATGTGTGAACTTTGAGGACAAAGTTCTTTAAGGGGGGTAGATTGAAATACCCCAAACTTAGATATGGTGTTTAAATGATAAACTAAGATATAAGAGGCTAAATAATGCCTTAGAAACATTAAGAAACATTTCTAATCAAAGAAAATATAAGGAAACACCAAAAGAGCAGTTTTGACGAAAACGTGCTCTAAGCTTGGAGAGACTTGGGAGAGTACCCAAATATTGTTCTAAGACCTTAGTAATATCCTAATGGTCATTTTAAGTCAATTACCAAAGAAAACCAAGCTTGAAAACAAGTTAAAACACAAAATGTGCTTTAAGGAGTCTTAAAGCACGTTTTTGAAAAATTGTCTTGTAAATGAGTTTTGAATGGCTAAATGTCCATCATTACTCTTTAATTAATATTTGTACTATATAGTATCACATTTGGAGGTCTATATCAATGGGAAATCAAAAATTTCACAACAATGTGCCTTGTTTTTGATGAATAGTGAATTAATAAGCTAGTTTATAACATAAGTCTATATAAGTTAGACATTTGGTCAACAAAGACTAAACTACCCTCATTCACTAAAGGGGGCCGGTTTCTTAAGTGGACTCACCACACTTATCTAGCTAAGTAAAGAGAAATCAAAATAAGTAGTTATAAAGCATAAAGTACTATTCACCTTTTAAGATAAATATCACATTTTGCTTACCTCTCTCCTCACTTCTTCATTCTTCCTTCTCACACGATTTCTTGCTCTCTTTCTCTTCTCCATTAACGTGAAGCTCCTCTCCATGCTAGCTTCACCTTCTCTTGCCACATCTTGCTCATTTTAGCTCCAAATCCAAAACAAAATACGTATTCTTCTTAGTTAGCTCAAGCTCCTCCTTTCTATCTTTTCAAAACTTCAAGAGCTTCATTTTGGTGCCAAGTCAAACCACCATTAGAGGAGGAAATTCAAGTTTGGAGACTCCATTGGCATCTCCATTCTCTTAAGGTAAAGAAAGTGTAAGAAAATCTAGGTTTCCACCATTTTCTTCACATAACCGAAAATATATACTCATGGGACTCCATGTTTATGCCTTGTTCTAGCTTGTTTCTACTCTTCAAAGGAGAGAGGAGGTCTTTCTTCTTGCTTCATACCCAAGTTGTCTTGAGAAAACCAAGGTAAAATAATCACATTAATACCTTAAAGCATTTTTTTAAACCTAGGGTTTGTTCCTTAGGGTTAATGTGTTATCTAGTACTCATTGGAGTCATGGGATATTGGTTAGAACATTGGCAAGGAGAATCACATTGGTGACCGAGATTGAACAAAGAAAACCTAAGGAGAAAAGCTTTTAAGCTTGTGAGAAAACAAGGTAAGTTACTTACCTTAAGGAATTTTTGTTGTTTAGGAATGAGATGTGGGTATATGATGAGTTTGGTGTAGAGTTTATATTGGGAAGGTGCTATAAAACCTAGGAGAAACAATGACTATTCTTGTGAACTTGTGACAAGGAGCAAATGAGAAAAGAGATAGTTTAAGAATATAGGTGAAGCACAAGAAGCATTTTATTTCAATGGGAGCCTTGTTGAGTGTATTCGCAGTTGAAGGCATATATTTGTGGAAATTCAGTGGTTAAGATTATTGTTATTTAAGGGCCTAAGTGCCAAGCATTTTAAGTTTAAGCATTATATGATGATGTGGTGAAGTTTTGGTGTAAATTGGGTGTTAATTGTTGTGGTGAGAATTTTGGTGATATTGGTTGTTTGATGGAGAGAAACCATGTGTTAGGTGTATTATATACTAGAGAACCTATGGCAAAATTTAAAGGAGAGTTTAAGTGTTTAAGATATCCTAAGGGAATTTAATGACTAAGGAAGTACTAGGAATGTTCTATAGGTTGTCTTGATGAAAAGGGTGAAGTTAAGGTGTTTTAATGACTTATGATGACTTAGGTATCACCATGGAAGATTTAGGAATCAAGAAAATGTATTTGAGTGTTTAGGACTTAGGCAAATGTTGGTGCACAACGAGGAAGGAAATAATGTGATGATGATGGAAGTTTAGACTTGCTAAGGAACCTTAAATAAATGTTTAAAAGAGTTTTAGATAGTGAGAGATGCTTGGGAGATGATGTTATAGTGGTGAAGAAAACATTTGGCATAGTGGTTACACTAGGTATGAACCACCACCTAGAAACCTAGAGGAAAACATTACAAGTGTTAGCATTATTACAAGGAAAATGCATAATGACTAAGGTGAATCTTGGTGGATGATTTAAGGTATTTTAAGGAGGGCTTAAGGTGTATTTGAGATGCCCAAATGAGGTTATAACATATGAGACTATAGGAGAAGTTTGGAGTTGAAAGAGAATTTAGAAACAAGTTTTTAGAGCCGACCGGCCTTAGGACCGGACTTGCAAGGTCGGTCGGGCTCTGTTACACTACCGGAAATGTTTCTAGAATCGACCGGACTTGGGGGACCGGACTTACAAGTCCGGTCGGGCTTGTGTTTTGTGAGGGAAAATGTTTCTGGAATGGACCGAACATGGGACTGGACTTGTCAAGTCCGGTCGGCATGAATTTTGTACGGTAATAAGTCTCTGGAATCGACGGACATAGGACCGGACATGTAAGTCCGGTCGGAGTGAATTTTCCCACGGTAAAAGGTACTGGAATGGACCGGACTTAGGCAAGTCCGGTCGGTAAGTCCGGTCGAGCCTAAAAATTAAAAAAAAAAGAAATTTTAAATTCTAAGAATGGTAATGGGTAATGAGTATACCTTTGGTAGGGTAGTAATGATTGGGACCCTAAGAACTCAAGGAATAATTTAAGATTAAGTATAAGTTTTAATGTTTAAAGTTAAGTTTGTAAGACTAAGTGATAAAGACTTGGGAGGTTATTGAATGGAGGTCCTTAGAGACTAAGTGGGTTAAGTAAGGTGCAAATAACTAATAACCTAAAAATGAATGAATGTTTTAGGTTTGTGAGTTGGGACCCCGAAGAAGATTAGTCAAACAACGATCGACGGTGAACGGTACAATCCTTCTTGTGACCTGCTTGCTAACGAGGTGTCCCTCGGCTTGTGTGCTACCTGTTTATTTGTTATGACTAAAACAAGATAAAGCATGCAACCGGTTATTTGTTCTCGTTGTGATTGTGTTATATTTACACTAACCTGCGAGACTTGAGATTGTTACTAACCAAGTTTAGTACTTACTGAGTTAAGAATAAGAGTTAAGTTTGATGGTTGTTGGTTAATGCCCGTTAAGGCTTAGCTAGCACATGGTGTTTAAAGATGTTTACTAACTGGAACTTGCGTGAGGAACCCGGGACCGATCTCCGGTCATGCATGCTAAGTGAAAGGGGGACGGTATCTGAATCAGATCCGCCCTCCGCTTAAGGACTTGTCTTCGGACTTGTTGCCTAGGGCCGGTTGCCGGCTCAGCTACGCTGGACTCCCGTCCAGAGTAGGTGGCATTAAGATGGTGCGGTGGGATCACCTAAATCCCAGGTTCGAATTAGATACAACCAATCCCTTCCAGGAAAGGTTTGTATACTGAGATTAAGATTGAGATTGAGATTAAGATTAAGGTAAGGTAAGGAACTGAGATTAAGGAAATGAGGACTAAGGAGGGGTTACTAACTAACCCACTTGATAAGGGAACGCTTGAGTCGTTCATTGTTTGTGAACTATATATGTTCATCCGTGGTTATTGTTATTGCACTTCATATTATGTTTGTGTATGTAATCAATTTCCATGCTATCGACAATTAGTCGTCGTAGCCCCGTTAGCTTGGGGGCCATGAGAGGGTGTACCAGCATTCGTGCTGACCCCCTCGGGGGCTATTTTTACACTTGCAGGTAAGAGGCCCATGAGGACGCACTACGAGAGTAGGAGCGGTTAGACTTAGGAGGGAACATTCATTTTGAGTTCGCGTTGCGCCTGTGCACCGACTGTTTATATTAAACTGATGTAAGCTTGGTATTATGTTTGAGATACTAGTACTCGGTTGGTTGTGGTATTATGAATGTTGACGTGTAAGTTGGATAATTGTTTTTGGATAAGTATTGTAAGTATTTAAGCCGGTATTTTCTAACGATCAGACCGTGGCAAGCTCCAGGTGTTGTATATTTCCGCTGCAACGTATTTGATTAAGTGTTCAGTTTGCGATAACCACGATAGGCTTTGGATGGGATGTTACCTATCTATCTGACACTATGGTCTTCGGTACCCTGTGGTGTCTCATGATCTCCTTATCAAACAACTCAGCTAACTTAGTTTACCTTCCAAGTAATCCATCACCGGTATGAATCGGGCTACCTTGGTAAGGTGATCCACTACATCCCATATCATGTTTAGACCTCCCCTGGTAGGTGGGAGTCCGACCACGAAGTCCATTGAGATATCATGAAACTTCCACTCCGGAACTGACATCGACTGTACCATTCTGCCCGGTCGTCGGTGCTCAAATTTTACCCTTCTGGCATGTGAGACACCTCAAAACGAACTCGGTAACATCTGTCTTCATTCCCGACCACCAGAAGTATCTCTTCATGTCTTTATACATCTTAGAGGCTCCCGGATGGAAGGGAACGGAAGAACAGTGTGATTATCTAAGTATGCGGTCTTTTAGATCCACACTGCCTCGTGGTATGCATAACCGGCCTTTAAGTCTGATCAGATCATCATCGTGAAGTCTGAAGTCATATTCTGACTCTCAAAGGTACCCTCTGTCAGCTTTTGTCTAACTTCCCTCATATACTCATCAGTCCTCTGAGCCTCTCGCACCTCATCAACCAAGCCCGAGAAAGAAAGTAGCGAATGGAGTGAGTGTGCTCGACGGCTCAGGGCGTCAGCTACTACATTGTCCCTCCCTTCTTTGTATTGGAGGGCAATATCATAGTCCTTCAAGAATTCTAACCATCTCCTCTGTCGAAGATTCAGCTCCTTCTGAGTGAATATGTATTTCAAGCTCTTATGATCGGTGTAGACCGTCACACTAACCCGTATAAGTAGTGGCGCCAGATCTTCAGGGCAAAGACTACAGCTCCCAGTTCTAAATCATGCGTGGGGTAGTTCTCCTAATGTTTCTTCAGCTGGCGTGAGGCATATGCCACCACCTCGCCATGCTGCATGACCACGCAACCCAGCCCTCTGCCGGATGCATCACAGTATACCTCAAAACCCTTCGTACCGTCTGGAATTGTCAGAACCGGTGCAGTGGTCAGTGAGTCCTTCAAACTCTGTGTAAAAACACCCATCGAATCACGCGTCTAATCCGATATTAACTAACGAATACGTTAGCAGAAATTTAAACGTCGCAGCGGTAAGGTAAACTAAAAATGTCTAACGGGTGTTACTCGCCATTGCTCGCCCATGCGAACAATGAAACAACTATCCTACAATCAATTACACATCACAATACAAAATAACCACTGTGATGACGGGAGCATAATTTAACCTAAGTATACAACACTTAATTCCCAAAAGTGACTAGTGAGCAATCTACCTACCTATGCCAAGAGTCCAAAAGTGGATACTAAATCCTAAGGTGTATTCAATACGTATATTGCTAACTAGTCCAAAAACCGTCCCTTCCCGCCTCTGTCGTGCGGTCTCCGTCAGCTACGCACCTGTAATGTGAGGCCATAAAGGCTCAGCAAAACGCTGAGCATGCTAGTATGTAATCCTAGACCCGTTCAGGCCACTTAGGTTGTTTAGCCATCTTGCTTAACACATGGGTTCGTTACATGCTGTTCCGGTTACATGACATATAAACAACTGTAAAGGCTAAATTTAAACACACAACAAGCACATGATCATTCACACAATGAGATATACGGTTACAACAATATAGTTGGGTAATCAATATCGAGTTGGTAACGAAGTTATGAGTGCTGAGTTAAGTTAGTCTCATCCATTAAGTTCCATCATATGAAGCCCCGCTTCCATCACAATCTCACATAAACATACGGGTGTCACGTTAAGGACAAATTCCCGTTTAGCCTCACACATTAATAATTTGGTCAGTAGTCCTGTGCCATCTACCAGTGAGTAGATGGGCTAACTTGTCTATAGTGGTAGACGTCCATATGGCCGAAGCCAAGGTGCCAACCGCAGCACACTCCGACTACCGATCGTATCCGGCTCGTTAGGTTAAACAAGAGTAGCCCTAAACGGGTAATAAACTCTAGTGATCACTATGCGCAACCTGCTTGGAACGAATGCAGACCAGGATTTACTAAACATTGTATCATTAATTATTACACTCTCATATGTTAGTATCTTTTGATTAGTCTCCTGGAGATTCAATCTCGTTATTGGAGAAAACATTCATTAGAGGCCCATCGGCCATATACATATACCTAGAAGTCCGCTAGGTGATGTTTTAGCTCAAGTCATCGCTCTAGAGACGGTTAATACCGGGTCTCTAACTAAGTTGCTCACTTAGTATTAGGAGAAGTCTTTCTCTCGTAAGTCAGTACTCGGAGTCTCTCCTAAAGGTCCACACATAGGTTAGGTGATAATTGTTATCACAAGTCCGAACGACGTACGCACACAATTAATAATCGCTTGACGGTCGGGACAATAAACACATACAACACATGCACAATATCATCAATCTTGTCATGCAATCACAATTAATGTCTGGAACCCAAGGAAACCCTTAGAGCTTTCAGACCACACATTCACATACCGTACACCGACGAGGAGCACTATCGTGTCGAGTGCACGCCTACCTCCTACTCTCCCGAAGCTTGAATCCCGTAATACGATCTACTGTAATATATAACTACGATCAGCATCCACGTTTTTGCTTTATATTCTGTCGTACGGTCTAACTCATGAATATGCATTGTTCAATGCCGTATTTTAATCACTACGTGGAGGTTGTATTCCCGGTTACCGTGATACCCGACGCAGTTATCCATTCCCGTGTAATTACGTATTTTTACATTTACGCGTATGTATTGATACTTACATGTTTATATATATATTCATATCTATTTTGAGGTATGTTTATTGATTCGTACGTACGTATATGTAATACTCATCGTTGTTTTATTGCATGTTACATGACAGTAATTATTTAACCGTCAACGTTATTCACTCCTCGTATGATTATGCATGCGTATACCTACACATAACATTTATACGTTTTCATACTTACTTGTATCATATTTCATGTAGAATGTGTATTGTTCATTTGCACCGTTTATCCATACGTACCTTATTATGACTTGATTTCATGGTTTTCAATATACGGTTGTACTTCATTATGCATCTTACGATATAAGTCACTTTGTATATAATAAACTCTCTAAAATTTCCCAACTTAACTTTGATTAATTACACCCTCAACCCAAATGTCATATTTTCTACGTTTAACACCTTATATAATTCATAGGCTAAGGTTTTCGATATTGTAATATACACATATATACACTTACTAATCTCGAATAGCACCCAAATTTTTATCCGGATTTATACTTTCTCCCCACGCTTTATTTTTATTGCACATTACCCTCTTATTTTTACAAACTTACAATTTGACACCAAAGTCTTATATTATACATATTAATTATTTAAATCACAATTCCAACCCAATTTTTTTTTCTAGATTGCGTACAACTCCACTAACTTAAATTAATTCACAAATATCATCCATCTTTTTGGTAATTACAAAAACACCCATATAGTTTTATAAATTTCATTTTTAATTTTAACACTTCTACAAATTATCAAATAAATTTATTTAGCTTTCTAATTTGGTCAAATGTCATATGTGGTCAATATTGACCACCCTAAATATCCCCTTTGACCCATTTTACGAAAACATCCCTTTTTTTCTAATTTTACAATTAACAAATTAATGCTGTAAAACTGTATATATATACCTAAATACTCTCTCGGTTTATTTGGATTTTAACCTTCTATTTATTTACTAAATTTCATTTTGACCCCAAGTATGATCCTTTATTTATTTATGTACTAATGAAGTCTATTTAAATTATATTATAATATTATACTTAATTTGAGTAGCATCTAAATTAACTAATATTCACCTAAAATATTTCTAGGTGGTTATATCCACCTAAGTTATAATTTTGCATCAGAATTTTATATAACTCATTTAATCACTTTAAGGATTAATAATCCATATTTAAGGTTCAAAATCAGCATAATACAGATGGCTTAAAATATACGGTTTTAAATATAACATAAACAAATTATTTATTAAAGACATTACAATGCCTAAATACGTAAACTCACTCACGGTTTTTTTTTTCAATGTTTCCACGTATTTTTCCTTCCATTACTAATTTACACAACTTACTTAAATAGTGCATTAACATCTAGTTAAACTAACTCCTTAATTTCCTACACACATTCAAGGTTCAAAATTGTATGTTCCCTATATACATGCTCTCGGTTTTTTACAGATTTTTACATAACATTTTAAGCATTTCTTTCTACATTATAAACTCATAATTTTGACTTAACTAATTCTTAACCTTTCACATTTGTTTACGGTTTTTGTGCAGGTTGTTATTAGCATTTATATATCCATTTCCCTTCATCATTAACTAGTATAGTGTATTTTTAATAAGCCATAAACAATTCCAACTCACTAGCCACACCCATACACTCATTATTCATTTCTAAATAGCTGATAAATCAGCCCAAACGGTCATCGCTTAAAATTAGCAACAGAGGAGGATTTTGGGTAAGTAGGAAATAATTACATCTCACCTCTGTAACTGAAAATGTAAAATTGGACAAGAGATAATCACCAATCGCAGATATTAATCCTCACCATGCGGTTATGATTTTTTTTAAGAGTATAAGGTAATGTAACAATTAGCTTGGTATGCACACAGAGATTCTGCTCACAATTTCACAGACAAACAACTATATCTTCCTCTGCTGTATATACGTTTATACATCACGCATTAGTTTATTTTATTTTATTTGTTATGAAATGTACTTCACTTAAGCATCCACATAGCAGTAGGATGAGTTTAGTGATTCACCTTAGTTTTTTTTTTAAACATCAGGAAGGCTTATTACCGTGAGTTTTGGAGTGTGTACAACAATGTTGTCAACCACCTACAGCAAGGAGTATGCTTCAGCTTTGTGCAGAAAACTAAGGAAATGTTAAAGGCTTAAACAACCAAGAAAGGCCATGTTCTACCTTGGTTTTAAGAATACTTTCGTTGGAGTTTTGGAGCAGTTTAAGGAGGGATTTCTCCAGCTCTGATCAGTGGACTACAGCAGGAAAAAAACTCGAGTTATGCAGAAAGATAATCAAGTTCGAAACTCCAAACAGCACCAGAAACGGTCATGAATATATCAAGGAGAAGTAGCTCCAAAACAGTGTCGGTTTTACCTTGCCTTTAGCTCCTTCAATGGGGTTTTTGAGCAGCTTTTTCTGAGTGTGTTCAAAGGGGATTCTCGGATCAGTCTGGGGTTGTTAACAGCTTCCGTTGAGTGCAGAGAAGGAGCAGAAAATGTATGAACAAGGTGAGATTTTTGAATTGGAAATGAAGAAAAAGAGATGTGTTTCTTGTGTATGATTTTTACCTTGGACTTACGTTGGTTTCCCTTCTTTTTTTGTTCTCTTTTACAACCTCTTGATGGAGCTTTAGAGGGATTCCTTAGCACCTCATTGTCAGCTACAGCAGGTAAAGAGGTGTCATCCCATGCAGAGAAGGGTAGGGAAAGTAGTCAAACAGAGGAGAGGAGTCTTGGGAGTTTCCTGGCTCAACGGTGGAAACTGGAGCAAAACTCCATGTGTGTGAACAGAGGACAGAAAGTGGTGTAAGTTATAGGAAGTTCTTCTGCCGTAAGCAGAGGCATGAAAGGAGAGAATGTTAGGTTCTTTACCTTTCAGAACTCAATGGGTTTCCTTATCCCTTGGCTTCCTTTGATCGGTGCTTCCTTGGAGTTTTCCCAGCGTGAGTTTTGTGTCTTGAGAAATGAAGGAGATCTGGTGAGTGCAGTGGATGTAAGGAACGACAATATGAGGAGGAAAAGATATGGGAAATTTCTTTCCCGTGCTTTACCTTATTTCTGGTGAGCTGGAGTTGAGGAGCAACCCATGTAATGGAGGAGGACCTGGCTCTTCTTCCTTTCACCAGTTGCTACAGTCGAGAGAGATGATGTGGTCTACAACATTTGTAAGGGTAGAAGGGGCTGGAAAGGAAGGAAGGAGTAGGGAACAGAAAAGTAACCATGAGGATAAGGATGGGATGGCTGTCTACTGGTAAGCTGAAATGAAAAAGAGTGATATGGAAGGAGAATGGTGGTACTGGCGTGAGAGCATGCTGTTTTCCTAGGTGGTATAGGGGAGGATGAGGGAGCAGGAAATGAGTACTGGAATGTACTTGTTCACTCATCCCTCTACTTGTTCAATCGTGTTATTGTTTGTTTATTATTATTTATTCTTATTTTCTTTATCCACTAAGTGCAGCCGGTAAGAGGAAAGAGATGAATTTCCCTCCTCTCTTAATATTGTAATATGAATTGTTTATATGTAATTATAATTATGTGTTAATTAGTGTCTTGTGATATTATTATATATATATTTTTTTGTTTAAGTATGTATAATGTATTTGTGTAATTTATAGAGTGATATTGGTAATATTTAATACGTGTATTGGTATGTCACGTGTAATAATAGATTTTTGGAGTTAATTTCTCATTAATGATATTCTCTTTTTGGTGTATAGTTTAATGTCCATCTTGGATTATATATTGATACAATAATATCTATAGCAATTATTGTCCATGATTTAATTTAATCCTTATTTATTAAGGAAATAAATATGTGGGGTATTTCAGTCTACCCCCCTTAAATGGACTTCGTCTCGAAGTCATCTAAATCGAATCGGTATTGTAACTTCCCAAGGTAACCTCAAAGGTATTTATCGGTATGACCTATCAATTATAAGGTCTCGATACTTCCCCAAAGTGTTATCAATCCCGTTCATCAACACGTATGTATATCCCAATATATATATATATATATATATATATATCACATGTCCCGAAGGACAACAATACATAGTCGTTTGAGTGCTTGAAGCACATACATGTAATCAAACACATTACAACACACAAAAAAAAACAACACGAACGAAACAAAAACGACTAAGTATGCCAAGGCTCTACCCCCCTTAAAAAGGGTTACGTCCCGTGACCCCCGAAGTATCACACAACCGCTATGAGAAGAGCGTTGGATACTTCTCTCGCATGGAGTCCTCTAACTCCCATGTCGCCTCCTCGATCTCATGGTTTGACCATAGAACCTTGACCATCTTGATAGTCTTGTTCCTGGTCTCCCTAGTCTTGGAGTCTACTATGCGCACCGGGATCTCTTCATATCTAAGTATAGGGTCCAACTCGAGTCGCTCAGGTTCTAGGATATGCGAGGGGTGAGGCACGTACTGCTTAAGCTGAGATACATGGAACACGTTGTGCACTCTCCCAAGCTCAGCAGGCAAATCTAACCTGTAAGCTAATGGGCCCACTCGCTCTGTGATCAGGTACGGACCCACAAATTTAGGGCTAAGCTTGCCTTTCTGCCCAAATCTGAAAATGCCCTTCATAGGCGAAACTCTAAGGAAGACTCGGTCGCCAACTGCAAACTCGAGGTCTCTCCTCCTGACATCAGCGTACGATTTTTGTCTGTCCTGGGCAGCCTTCATATTCTTTCGGATCTGTAGGACATCCTCCTTAACTTGCTCGAGATACTCGGGACCTAGGTAGATGTTCTCGCTGGCCTCGTCCCAACAGAGGGGTGTCCTACATGGTCGGCCATACAACGCCTGAAACGGCGGCATCTGAATGGATGCGTGGTAACTGTTGTTGTAGGCGAACTCAATCAGGTGTAGTCGGTCTATCCAGCTGTCCTGGAAGTCCAAGGCACATGCTCTCAGCATGTCCTCTAATGTCTGGATGGTCCTCTCACTCTGACCGTCTATTTGTGGATGATAGGCGGTACTGAGCTTCAGTCTAGTACCCAAAGCCTCCTGAACTTGACTCCAGAATCTCGAAAGGAATCGAGAATCCCTATCTGACACAATCGTCTTAGGCACGCCATGGTGTCTAATAATTTCTCTCTGGAAGACGTCTGCTAGCTTCGGGACCTTCCAGGTGTCCTTGATAGGTATGAACTTTGCCACCTTCGTAAATCTGTCCACGATAACCCAGATGGTGTTCACACCTCCCTTAGTCGGGGGAAGGCCGACTACGAAGTCCATGGACAAGTCCTCAAACTTCCAGCAAGGAATGGGCATAGGTTGCACCAATCCTCCTGGTCTTCTGTGCTCGAACTTGACTTTCTGACAAGTCAAGCAGTGGTTCACGAACTCTACTACATCCTTCTTCATACCACTCCACCAGAAATGGGCCTTCAGGTCCTTATACATCTTCGAGGAACCAGGGTGGATGGATAAAGAAGAGCAATGAGCTTCCTGCAGAATCTTCTCTTTCAAGTCTGGGCTTGACTCTGGAATGCATAATCTGCCATTCAGTCTGATCAACCCATCATCGCTGAGTCTGAAATCATATTTCTGCCTCTGGAAGATACCATCAACTAACTCCTGCCGTATGGTCTGTATGTGTACTGGTCGCCATCTTGGGCACAGCGTACTTCGTCGACTAAGCTGCTGCTAGTTGACATGGCAAACAATGAATGAGCTCTCCTGCTCAAGGCATCTGCTACTACATTAGCCTTGCCTTCTTTGTACTTGAGGTCAATGTCATAGTCCTTCAGGAACTCGACCCATCGCCTCTGCCTCATGTTCAGATCCTTCTGTGTGAAGAGATACTGAAGACTCTTGTGATCGGAGTAGATAGTCACTTTCGCTCCGTACAAGTAGTGGCGCCAAATCTTCAGAGCAAAGACAACTGCGCCAAGCTCTAAATCGTGTGTCGGGTAGTTCTCCTCATGTTTCTTCAACTGGCGGGAGGCGTATGCTATAACCTTCCCATGCTGCATGAGAACACCCCCTAGCCCTGTGCCTGAGGCATCACAATACACTTCGAACCCGTCGGTCCCCTCGGGTATAGTTAGAAAGGGTGCCGACGTCAGAAGGTCCTTCAGCGTTTGGAAGGAGCGCTAGCAATCATCAGTCCATATAAACTGAGCGTCCTTCTTCATCAGATTGGTCATGGGTATGGCCACCTTTGAAAAATCATTCACAAATCTACGGTAGTAACCCGCCAAACCCAGGAAACTCCTAATATCTGTGACTATCTTCGGTCTCGGCCAACTCTTGACCGCTTCAATCTTCGCTGGGTCAACAGATATGCCACTGGCTGAAATGATGTGGCCTAGAAAAGCTACTTTGTCCAGCCAAAACTCACACTTCGAGATCCTCATTGGTCTTAGAGTAGACCAGGATGTCATCAATAAACACTACCACTGAGGTGTCTAGCTGCTCACGGAATAAACGGTTCATGAGGTCCATGAAAATAGCTGGGGCGTTCGACAATCCGAACGGCATCAGCAGTGAACTCATAATGCCCATAGCGTGTCCGGAAAGCCGTCTTCTCAATGTCCCCCTCTGCTATCCGTATCTGGTGGTAACCCAATCTAAGGTCTATCTTCGAGAATACCGAAGCTCCTCTCAACTGATCAAACAGGTCGTCGATGCGAGGTAAGGGATACTTGTTCTTCACAGAAACTGCATTTAGCTCACGGTAGTCGATGCAAAGTCGCATGCTGCCATCTTTCTTCTTCACGAATAGTACCGGTGCTCCCCATGGAGACACATTGGTCTGATGAAGCCCTTCTCTAATAAGTCTTCAAGCTGAGCTTTCAGCTCCTTCATTTCGGCTGGAGCCATCCAATAGGGTGCCTTGGCTATAGGCCCCGTACCTGGTATCAAGTCGATGGCGAACTCCACCTCACGCACAGGCGGCATGCCTGGCAACTCCTCGGGAAACAGATCAGGGAGGTCGGACACTATGGGGATGTCCAACTCCATCTGCTCTTCATGTCTCAAGTCCTGGACATAGCAAAGGTATGCTACATGTCCCTTCTTCACTTCTTTCATCAATGTCAATGTAGATACGATCTTGAATGTGGACTCCTTAGGAATACTGCGGTATGAAACTGTCTTACCACTCAGGTTCTGAGTATAAGTCGATGCTCGGCACAATGTAATATGCCCTTGTGTTTCTGCAGCCAGTACATACCCATAATAATGTCAAAACCCAATCCTCTGAACTCTATCAGATCCGCTAGAAAGGTTTCGCCCTGTATATTGATCTGTAGATCGGTGTAATGTCCCGTACATGCCACTTTCTCCTTCGACGGTAATGTAATAGAGAAATCTGAGAGTGGCTCTAGGGTTAATCCTAACTTCTTCGCGAAAGAAGAGGATACGAAAGAGTGGGATGCCCCAGTGTCGAAGAGAATCGATGCATCAGTGTTGTTTACAAGGAAAGTACCTGAGGTTTGGGGTTTTTATATTAGCATTTCGGTTTAGAATTTCTTGGGTGGGAATTATTAATCGGTTGTGATTCTTACCCGTAATGACATTGCCAGGCTCCTTGGCCTGTGTCATGTTGAGGATATTGAGGATACCTCTCTTCTCGGGTTCACGGCCTGAATTAACGAGTTGGTATGAGAAATAATTCGAAACATGTGTTTAAAGGAATTCCAAGATGTCACTTTATTAATCCACCAAAATATTACATGATTCTTGCATACATAACTTTCAACTTTTACAACGTACATCAAAACTCTCTAAAGGTCAAATTTAACCGGTCGGGTCGGATGTGGGTGGTATTAACTAAGGCTGGTGGTGCGGTATTTAATTTAATCCGCTTGATCCCATGGTATGCCAACCTTGACTCTCCACCGAAAATCAGTACATCCCCCGATCTTAGCACTAACTTGTGCGCTAAGTCCATTCCCTTCTGGTCACCATAGAGGAACTCTGCCTCATCGCCAATGGAAAATGATACTACTGGGATTACCTTGGAGATGGACTCAGTCATCTCATCTCGGTCTTGGTGCAATCCCAATCACCCTTCTTTTTCATTGAAGTTTACAATGCAAATGTCGGTTTTGATGTCGGGTATTGGATCTTCTTCTAGCTGTTGTGCGGTTTCCACCGCCTTCTTCACTAAGGCCTTGAAACTCTCTGGTATCCTAGGTACTCGTACCCCATCTAGCTTCCTAACTTCTTGATAGGTCCGTGTTTACGGATCCCAATCTCCACCTAAACACATCATATGTAGTCTCATTTTTGACCCACTAGTAAACCCTGGAATGTAAAAACCTCCTAAACCCCTACCCAAGTCTCTACACTCGTCTATGATGTGGATTTGTTCGTCGAGGGTCAAGAATTCCTTGAGTAGGATCATGCCCGGCTGAATGACTTGGCATTTCTCAGATGGATACTCACGTTCTTCGTTGGTGTTTCTGGGTGTTCTTGGTGAAATACCCCAAACTAATAAAACACGAATTAAACATCTAATCACATTGATCAAGGCCTAAACATGCCTTAAAAGTCAACTAAGAACAACAGTGGTCAACACAAAGCAAGATATTGCACCCTTTGACTGTTAAGGGTAAATAAATACCCAAATGAACTTCTAAGGACCTAAAAATTTGTCATAAGCATTATAACACATAAATAAACATATTACAATTGTTGGACAACACTCCAACACAAAGAACAAGCATTTTCATTTTTCAAGGTCAAGTAGGGCAAAAATGTGCTCTAAGAAAACCTTAAAGGTCTAATGACCTCTAAATTATATAAAATTGGATTCCATGATCAAATATCATGTAAGGAACACAAAAAAAACTGTCCTCAAAGAAAACTGAGCTCAGAAACACCTTGCGACACAAAATGTGCACTAAAACACCTTAAAGCACGTTTTGTGTAATTGCCTTCTAAATTGGTTTTTAATGGGCTTAAAGGTTATAATTACCTTTAAATCTGATAATATCATATTATATCATATTAGGAATTTAATTCCAGAAATTTACAAATTTTTACAAATTTATATTAAAATATTAATAAAACCCTAAAAGGGGGCCTGTTTGAGTCAACGTTGACTAAGAATGGTCAAGAGGTCAAAGTTTGACCCCTTGAACCCCATGAAGTCGGTAGCCACAAGCAGGGAGAGTTTGAATTCGCCACTTGCAAGCACAAGGGACAAGTCTCCAACACATTCCTTAAATTAAGGAGCTTTTTACCTTTCTAATACAATAATGTAAATATTCGACTTTGGCTCCTTATTTGACTAAGCCTTCACGTGAGAGACTCTCCAGCCCCTCCAATAATCGATGCCACCCATCCTTGATGACTCATCAAACACTAATTACATTAAACAAAGCAAAAATGTGTTTTAAGACAATTTGACCTACCTTTCTCATTTGCACTCCATTCCAGCCGACACCAAGCAGCTCCAACCACTCTTTTGCCTCTCTAAACCGTGGAGAGCATGCCAAATACAGAGAAGAACATCAATTGACATAGGTAAGCTTATTAAGCCATTTTATGTTCATTATCTTCACATTTCTTTCCTCTTTCGATGGATCTAAGCATCAACCATTTCCATCCATGGATCTAGCTTGTTTTGGAGGTCAAAAGGAGGACAAATCTCGGCTGTAACAAGGGAAGGAGGTGGAGAAATCTTGTAACACCCTACTAAATTAAGCTCCTAATTATTAATAAATGTCGTACTTAGCAATTAAATCGCAGCGGTAAATAAAAGACTGTCGCTCTAATGGTATCACTGTTATCACTCGCCCATACGGGTGATAACCAGTTACATGATAATCAACATACGAAACGTATTCCCGCAGTGATCACAAGAGATAGTAGTGCTTAAACAATTTAAAACAAATCCAACAATAACCGTTATTACAGAACCGTACTCGTGAACATCTAACCAAAATACACCTCGGTACACAACCCGAGTCCAAAACAACATCAGTATCAAACCGTACCAAGTTTTAACCAACAGTAACCACAACTGTCGCGCCCCGCGTCGACCCACCAGTTAATCTCCTGAAATAAAAATGGTTTGTGGTATGGAATCAGCCCCTGCTGAGTATGTTATCACACGCCCCGTCATGCCTCCTCAAAACCCTCAATTAATTGGTCGAGAGCATGAGATTCGTTACATGCAATACCGTTTTAATATTTAAACTATAAAAACATTTAACAGTAATATCCATACAATAACACAACCATCGACACACATAATATAATCACACAGTGTAACCAATGAACAACAAGGCGAAACAACGAGAATAATAAACAAGTATTAATTCCCGTCCATGGTATAGAAACCAATATTGTTTGCCACCGTACAAGTCTCAGCTGTAATAAGTGTTCAGTTATACCTAGTGGCAACGCCTCATTAAAATCGACGAGTCTCTAAATTACCCATATACTATGGCGGGTCACCACGGCAGTAGCCACTCCAGCGTTAGAGTCTCCGACCAACGAGCCATCCTAGCTCACGGGAAATTTTCTTGATACTTGCGGACCCGTACGCGGACATCATGGTATCGTTTTTGTGATCACAGCGCGCACCAAGAGCCACATCCTCTTGGCTTTATTATGTTTATTAATTATACCATCGCATCGCATTACCAATTTTCCTAACACAGCAGACTAAGGTCATTAGTCCAATCCGAAGTCTGTAAACTCGGGATCCAGTGTTAGATACGAGAGCGGCGTTTAGAAGGGCCAATGCTCAGTATTAAAGTCTCGGATAATATGTATATCTTATCATCCTAGTGCTACAACGTTTTTATGACGATCCTTATATTGCATATAAGATAGCACCATAGCCACTAGTTCGTTTTATATATATAGGTCCATATATACGAACCAATACTGTTAACTCAACAACAGTAAATAATAAGCAGCTATAAATATACAGTTCATGCATATTATTTACACATTCAGACAAACAATCTTATCACAGATCACACAGAAGTCTGAACTGAGGAAGCCCTCAGAGACAATCAGAGACACGCAACAACATACCGTTCACCCTGACTGTATAACGGTGGAGTATGAATCAGCTAGATCCGATGCTCCGTGTGTCGTCTCTAACAGTCTAAACAATACATAACGCTACTGATTAGCATCCCGTATAACAACATAACTCTACGGTACCCCGTACCGTCTCTAATACCTCCCGGTTAACCCCCCGTTATTAACTGACAACGTTTGTCGGGTTTTCGGCTTAACTCGAGATTTGGAAAAACGTTATATTACATGCGTAGTCTTGTCTTGCATATAAATATACTTAATGTTGAACTTGTTATCGCATGTAACTTATATATCCTTGTATACCATATAGTTTGTTTCTATATTGCATGTATAATTCTTTATCATATATTATACATTTCACCTTAGTATTTATTTTTCTAAGGTTTGTTTCTCCAAGTTTAATGGAGTATAATTCTTATGTAAAAATACTTTGGATTATATAAATCCTTATTATTTCATGTATACTCCTAACATGAGAATTTTCATAACCAATGTTTGTAATTCTTTTCCCTTTATCTTATATCATTTTCATTATGATAATATATAGTTATTTAAACCATATTATACTTTCCACTCCAAAATATATATTTATTCATATATATATGTATTATTGGGACTCTTTATTATATGGTAAATCTTTATAATGTATTCATTCTCTTTAATGAATATTCCTTATATTATAAATGTTACACCCTTATAACATTAAAAACAATATTATAAATTTTCATTTAAAAATGCCCATATTACCGAACAGCACTTAGTTTCTTAAATATTTACAAAATCCACCACATAATTAATATAATGTTATTATAGTTATATAACATATATTATGACATTTATGTCATTTAAAACAATTATAACCTATAGTTGTAAAGTGTTACATATTACCAAATAGCCCCTTATATTCTCGGCTTTCACTATAAACCACTAAACTTCCATAAATCACAAATCTAACCCAATTTATAATACATAGCTTTCTAATGCCATTAAAACTATATATTATACATATATCTTTATAAAACCTTATATATAACTCCAAAAACTTCCCAAACTATACCAAAAGGTTATAAATATTATTCCTAACCTTATTCTTTCTATAATTCTAGGTTTTGCCCATATGTTACCCATTTGTAACAAATGTTATGAAATATCATATATTATACTTATATAATTCGTATAAACTCCAAATTTAACCAAATAAACTTCTAAAAATTCCTAATAACTTAAGGACTGTACTAAATCCCTTTTAGTACCCCAAAGTTTCAGAAATTACATTATAACCTCATCTCTTATAAATCTTTTACAATTTAATAAGTATCTTATTATAAGGTAGTATTTTAATTTCTTAAATTCTCCAAATTTGGTCAAAGTCTCCAATATAGTCAACTTTGACTTCTAATACCAAATTGGACCCAAACTCTCGGTAATTACCAAACTTAACCTATACTTTTCTATTTTTACAATTTTGACACAAAACTTTATAAAATGTATAATTTTTATTAAATTCATTTAAAAACCCTAAATTCCACTAAATTAAGCCCTCGGCCTAATATTTTGCTAGTAATTACCGTTTGACCCCAGACTTAATTATATAAGCATAAATTAAACTAAATAAGCTTGTAAACTTAAATTAAAATGGCCTAATGACATGGCCTTATTAACTTTGCATTATAACATATAAAATTACACATAAATAGCTCAATTTATACAATAAACTCACGGCCTTGCTGTAGTTTAATTATTTTTCCACATAATGTCATAATTTGACCATTATGTTAATTAAATCACTTAAATGACTAGTTTAATTTATCTAAGTCATTTTTCCATTTTTAGGTTAATATAACCCATATGTTAAACTCCACTCTCGGTATAATAAATATATATGCTAAGAAATCATAAAATCATAAGTTTTAAGGTGTTTATACCTTGATTTCTCCTTGTAACAACTCGTCAGCTTGAAGGAAAATTCACCACATAATTTAGACATGTTTAATACTCCAAAATAAGATATGGTTACACTCCAAGCTTGAGCTTAACCATAAAGAACAATTAATGTAAGATTTAAGGCAAAAATCACCTTAAAAATGCAAGGAAACTTCCAAAGAATTTCGGCCTGAATAAAAAACACCAAATGGTGTTAAATTCACCATATCAACATAGGAAATAGCTAGGCAACAACAAGCTGATATGGTAATAGGTTTTACCTTGGCAAAATGCCTTAAAGAAGGGTATTTCCCTTGGATTTCGACCACCCTTGCTCCAAATGGTTAACCAACTGAATGAACATGTAAATATGAAGATTATGAGTGTATAAACTCATAAAAATCAGAAGAAGAAAACCGCATGAAGAAAGGAGAAGCTTAAGGTATGTTTTTACCTTAAATGCAAATTTTGGAAACCTTGGTCCCTATACTTGCTTCAGCCGAGATTGGTGCTTGTTCTAACTTAAAACACTGAGAATGAGCCATGAGAAGTGATAGATCATGAGCTCCAATCGTAGGTAATGAAGAGATGAAGAAAAAGAGCTAAAATAAGCCTAAAACCATTACCTTAGGTGCTTAAGAGATTGAATTGTCTTCCTTACTCAAGAAAACAGCTTGAGAGGGTCTGGGAACTCAGAGGGCTCGGCTGGAATGGGACAAGAGGCAAGGGAATGATTGAAATGAGCTTAAATGATTGAAAAAGGTGAAAATGGAATAGTAACAAGGTGATTCATCACTTAATTAGATATTTAGCACTTAATGCTGTGTGTACTGTCCTCCCTCCTCCTTGCTTGCCAACAGCCATTAGGTTAGAAGGGTCAATTAATTGACCATTGACCAACTTGGTCAATTTGCTTCAAAATGCACTATTTTGGTTACTATTCATAAATAAATGTCATATTTTGATTTTTATTTTCAAACTTGGATTTAGACTTTATAATATAGTCTATCATGTCAAATTAATGATTTAAATGATATACTCCAGTCTTTAAAATGACAAAAAGTCATTATCTTTAAGCTCATACACAAAAACGTGCTTTAAGGAGTTTTAGCGCACCTTTTGTGTCACAGGGTGTTTCTGAGCTTAGTTTTCTTTGGGAACAGTTTTGTTGTGCTCCTTACTTCATTATAATACTTAGGAATGCACTTTGGATCCTATTTGAGGTCATACATTCTTTATGGTGTCTTAAAGCACATTTTTGGCTTTACCGATCTTTAGACATGTTTTGCCTTGTTGAGATCTTTTAGATTGTTCCCCAATAATATTTAGATGTTTATTAATCATATTAGTTCATTAATAGATCATTTAATTGTGTTTTTAAGGTTAGGGGTATTTCAGTCTACTCCCCTTAAAAAGGCTTCGTCCCCGAAGTCCTTACTCGTCAACAATTCACCTAAGGAATCAAGTTCCACTAAGTAATCGATTAGACCATCACTAGGGAGTAACTCCCACTAGGTTCAGACCTAGTCTACATGTATCATGATCGATACAGCACATATCAAATAGTTGAAACTCATGGTATAAACTCATTCGTATCATAGCACTAAACAAGGTGTACATCCAACTCATCAACAAAAGTACTCAGCGGTACTATATATATTCTCAAACAGGTGCACTGAGGCACATACATAAGATGTATCAAACATACAATCATCCAAACAACATGTATGACATAGCATACTACCAAAACACACCACAAAAACAAGTCATAATGCATAACATATGCGCAAGCCAAGTGGTGTCTACCCCCCTTAAAAAGGGTTTGACCACGAACCCGTACAAGTATCACAGCTACTACTCGAAGAGTGCTGGGTACTTCGCTCTCATGGAGCCCTCTAACTCCCATGTAGCCTCCTCCACCTCATGGTTCGACCAGAGAACCTTGACCATGCTAATGGTCTTGTTCCTAGTCTGTCTCGTCTTCGTATCGAGAATGCGGAGTGGTACTTCCTCATATCGTAGAGCGGGGTCCAACTCTAAAGCCTCTGGCTGTAAAACATGCGATGGATGGGGCACATACCTCTTCAACTGTGAAACGTGAAAGACGTTGTGCACCCTCCCGATCTCTGCTGGTAAATCCAGTCTGCAGGCTAACGGGCCCACTCGCTCCTTAATCGCATAAGGTCCAACATACTTCGGGCTCAACTTGCCCTTCTGCCCAAACCGGGAGATCCCCTTCATGGGTGACACTCTAAGGAATACCATGTCATCGGTAGTGAACTCAATCCCTCCTCTTGGTGTCTGCATAAGACTTCTGCCAGTCCTGAGCTGCCCTCATGTTCTTACGAATCTGTAAGACATCCTCCTTAATCTGCTCTAGGTACTCTGGTCCTAGAAGCGTATTCTCGCTGGCCTCATCCCAGCATAAAGGAGTCCTACACAGTCTACCATAAAGGTCATAAAGGGCCTGAAATGGTGGCATCTGTATCGAGGAGTGGTAAACTATTGTTGTAGGCGAACTCTATCAGATGTAGACGCTCTAACCAACTCCCCTGAAAATCTAAGGCACATGCTCTCAGCATGTCCTCCAGTGTCTGGATGGTCCTCTCACTCTGACCGTCGTTCTGTGGATGGAATGCCGTACTAAGCTTCAACTTCATACCCAAGGCTTCCTGAACCTGACCCTAGAATCTAGACAAAAATCGAGGGTCCCTATCAGATACAATGGTCTTTGGCACACCATGGTGCCGGATCACCTCCTTCTGGAACAAGTCCGCTAACTTCGGGACCTTCCTGGTATCCTTCATAGCAACAAACTTTGCCACCTTCATCAAACGGTCCACAACGACCCAAATCGTGTTCAGTCCTCCCTTAGTCAGTGGGAGACCGACAACGAAATCCATCGAGATGTCCTCGAATTTTCAGCAAGGAATAGGCATAGACTGCACTAAACCGCCGGGTCTCTATGCTCAAACTTAACCTTCTGACAGGTCAAGCATCTAGCCACGTACTCAGCTACATCCTTCTTCATCCCGCTCCACCAGAAATGGACCTTCAAGTCCTTGTACATCTTCAAAGAACCGGGGTGGATGGATAAGGACGAGCAATGAGCCTCATGGAGTATCTTCTCCTTCAGGTCAGGAGAAGACTCCGGAATACACAAACGGCCATTCAGTCGAATCATGCCATCATCACACAGTTCGAAGTCATACTTCTGACTCTCAAAAAACCCTCTGACATTTTCTGCCTGATACTCTCCATATACTGATCACTCTCTGTGCAGCTCATATCTCATCAATCATACTGCTGCTCGCTAATAATGTAAACAATGAATCAGCTCTGCGGCTCAGGGCGTCGGCAACTACATTCGCTTTGCCCTCCTTGTACCTCAGGTCTATGTCGTAGTCCTTCAAGAACTCGACCCATCTTCTCTGTCGCATGTTCAGCTCCTTCTGAGAGAAGAGATGCTGCAAAAACTTTGTGATCAGAGTAGATGGTGACTGTCACACCATATAGATAATGTCGCCAGATCTTCAAAGCGAAGACTACTGCGCCTAACTCAAGGTCGTGCGTGGGGTAATTCACTCGTGCTTCTTCAGCTGTCGGGATGCGTAGGCAACTACCTTCCCGTGCTGCATAAGCACACAGCCTAGACCGGTTCCAGAGGCATCACAATATACCTCGAACCCATCGGTGCCCTCAGGGATAGTAAGAACGGGTGCCGATGTCAGGAGATCCTTCAGTGTCTGAAAGGACTGCTCGCACTCAGCAGACCATAAGAACTGGGACTCCTTTTTCATGAGATTCGTCATCAGTTTGGCCACCTTGGAGAAGTCCTTCACGAACCTTCGATAATAACCGGCCAAACCCAGAAAGCTATGGACGTTTGTGACTGTCTTCGGCCTCGGCCAACTCTTTACTGCCTCAATCTTAGTAGGGTCTACAGATATCCCGCTCGCTGATATAATGTGTCCAAGGAATGACACACTGTCCAACTAGAACTCACACTTCGAGAGCTTGGCATACAGCTGGTTCTCTCTCATAATACACAAAACCTGCCTCAAATGCAACTCATGATCCTCTTTGGTCTTAGAATAGATCAGGATATCGTCGATGAAGACCACAACTGAACTATCAAGCTGTTCTCTGAAGAGACGGTTCATCAAATCCATGAAATGGCTGGCGCATTCGTTAATCCGAATGGCATAACGGTGAACTCGTAGTGTCCATACCGTCTCCTAAAAGCTGTCTTCTCCACATCACCCTCTCAATCCTAATCTGATGGTAGCCAGATCTGAGATCTATCTTCGAGAACACACTGGCTCCTCTCAACTGGACAAATAAGTCATCTATCCGTGGCAACGGGTACTTGTTCTTGACCGTCACCGCATTTAGCTCGTGGTAGTCGATGCAGAGTCGCATACTGCCGTCCTTTTCTTGACGAACAGTACTGGAGCACCCCAAGGAGAAACGCTAGGTCGAATGAATCCCTTGTCGAGGAGGTCCTCCAGCTGTAGTTTCAGCTCTCTCATCTCAGCCGGTGTCATACGGTTAGGGCGCCTTGCAATAGGGCTCGTACCTGGTAACAAGTCGACGGCGAGCTCAAACTCGCGCACAGGCGGCATGCCTGGCAACTCATCAGGAAACAATCAGGAAAGTCTGCCACAACTAGAATGTCTACATCCACTCTATCGATCTGTCTCATGTCCTGTACAAACAGAGGAAGGCTTGTCGGCCCTTCCTAACGTCCTTCATCAGGGACAGTGCTGACACGATCTGACAGTCGGCTCTCTCCTCACACTGCGGTATATGCAAATGATAAATTTGACCTATTAAATACCAAGAAATAATCTTAGAGAATAATAAATCAGAAAACCGTCAGGTTGCAAAAATCCTGGTTATTGTAGTAGAGTTTATGGGAACCAGGTATCGAACCGTGGGACTATGTGATAATTATCTAGACTCAGCAAAGGTTATAAATTGAGGGGGAATTTTGTTTTGTTCTAAACTGTGAATTATAATAAAGACAACAAGAATTAAATAACAGCTAATAATTAAAATAACAGAATAATAAAAGTGGTTGTGAATATGGAAGAACGGACTCTGGGTTCAGGTTTTACTCGTTTGATTAATTACGCTATTCTACCGGTTTAATTAAGAATAATTTGGCAAAATTCCTTTTATAGTCTTTAGATTTAAATCCTAAATTCTAATGACCTCGTTTACCAGAACATGCAAGGTTTGATCTAAACTCAGGCAAAACACATGTAAACGGCTAGTTAAAAGGAATATAATTTTGCATCTGAAATACTATATTTATTCAATCAGAATAAATTTTTCCACAGACATAACAATTAATATGACCTATCTATTTATCACGGATCTGATCAAAATAGATTTCGTAAAGCAATTTAATAAACTCATGTACTTTATTAAAAAGCGAGATAATAACATTAATCGTATCAAATTATAATTAACTTAAACCGGTAAAATAAAGTGCACAATTAAAACAAACTAATATAACCATCCCCCAGAGTATAATTAATCTAGCCGGACATATTAAATAAATGAGCAGAGACGAGAGTAAAAGAAATCATCTGTTTCGCTGACTCCGAAGCTGCTCCGTTAATCTGACAGACCGAATAGATTTGAGGTGAGGTAGATGATAATATACGGAGAATGGTGGGGCGTGAGTTTTGTGGTGGTGGTCGAATGATTTGTGAATTGTAAATGGATGTGTACGTAAGTGAATTGTTTGGGAATGGAAAAGGTGAAGGTGGGGGCGATGGGAGTAGTAGTATGGTGTCGGGTGATTTGTGAATGGGTTTGTGAATGGAGTGGAGCGATTTTTGATGAAGTGAATGGAGTGAATGGATCGACTGATAGGTGCGTGAATGACGGATCGTGGGTGAATGACTCGATGATTTTTAACTTGCAGAGCGTGGGTTTATATAGGCGGAGGATATGGGAAACAGACAAGGAAGAGAAGTGACAGGGATAGTGAGCTAGCGAGTAGAGGCGGTGGAGTTGGTGCAGATCGGTGAAGATTTGAGTCAGAGATTTCATCGGGGGGGGCAGAGCATTGATTGCAGAGCTAGTCACGCGTGCAGAAATTAAGGTGGGCGACGTTAGCAATTAATGAAGTAGCAGTTCGAATGCGGCGCACGCGAATGGAGAAGAAAAAACTGTTCGGTGTTGAAATCCTGTTCTGGCGTGTATGCATGTCCGCCAGGCGGTCCTGCCTCTCTTGTCCGCTCGAAATCAGGCGGTTGTCTCTATTGCTTCCGCCTCCTTGACGCTAGTTAACATGCGGTAGCTTCTCTGATGTCCGCCTGGCGGTTGTAATACTCTTGTCCGCCACTTATGAGGCGGACGCCTCTGTCCTGTCCGCGAGGCGGACGCCTGTGTCTAGTCCGCGAGGCGGACGATGTAGAGGGGCGGTTGTCATGTGATAATATATATAAATATATGGATGTAATGCAATCTTCAACCGGCTCCCGATTCTTCGTTATAAGTCCGTTTGACTCGCCGTTGTTGCGTTGGAAAGCTCGTGAGGCGAACTATGCATTTCTGTCATCATTTCCTGATTTTATCATATAAATTGGAATTAGTTCCTACCCAAAGTAAGAGTTACAAAAAGCATAGGATAAGTGTGAGAAGGTGCATAAAAAGTTACATAAAATAATGACCAAGCACCTATAAAACTATATAAATTTCACACTTATCAAATCACCCCACACTTAGCTCTTTGCTTGTCCTCAAGCAAAACTCTCAAACACGAGTTCAAGTCAAGCGAATGAAACTCAACTCAAAAGGAAGGACACAGAAGAAAGATTACTAGTTTTACCAATACAGGGGCATTTTTTTTCCTTCATAAAACAAGAAGTCATTCAAAGCTAATAATAGAGAAACAAAACCATAAGAACCTCGCCTTTAGCAATGAGCCAATCCACCTTTACATTCTCAAACCGTTAGAACGACAAGGGGCATGAAGTAAGATCTTATTCCATCATACCTTTCAATGCATACTCTTGATCCATAGAAAAGATTATATTTTTTTTTTCATTTAGCACAATGATTGCACATTTTTCAATTTAAGCGCTTTTAAGTTCTTTCACCACAGACTTTTCTCTCCACCCATGTAACGGCTTTGGGTCAACTATCCCAGATCACAAGGACCTTAGGTAGCTAGGTGATGAGGCACCCCAAAGGACTTAATAACCAAGTGGACGAGGCCTGACTTTGGATCAGAATTAAAATTAAGCATGCTTAGGATCAGCGGAGAGTACCTTGCCTTGTTCTTTTTCCAACCATTTCAATCCAGACATTCCAAGGCCAAGGCTAAAAAACAGGGTTCAGATGGTGAGTATTCTCAATCTTTTAGCATCAATAGAACATAGACTTCCTTTTAATCAATTAAAAACCAGAAAAAATTAAAAATTTTGCACCCCATTATCAGCTAACCAATTATTCTCCTCTATGGCTTCCTTCCAAGTTGAGCAACACAGCAGGAGTCAAACAAATGCAAGAGAAAAGAGCTCAAAGATAAACAAAAGATAAGCTACGAAGGAGGTTACCCCACCCACACTTAGAGTGAAGCAATGTCCTCATTGCTGTGGAAGTATTAATATTGTGCAAGCAATCCAACGGGAAACAAAAGTAAGACATAGTAGTTCAGAGGGAGTATGTGTAACAGTAAAGAGTGAAAAGGATTTAGAATACTCCCCAGAGTCCGTTCACGGTGTGTTGCACGGTCCACCCCACACTTGAGTTCAGCTGTAGAATCGCGTAAAATTTTCCTGTAAAGAAGATTTATACAGCCAGAAGAACTCAAGTTATTACTGCCTCATGCGCTGCCACTCCTTAATGTAGGAAAATAAGAAAATAGACTAATAACATTTTTTTTTATATAATATTAGACAAATTATTGAAGCACACAGAAAACTGTAAAGTAAATGTAAGTGTAAGAAAAGGATAGAGAATTCTTCCGGTGAATTGAAAATAAGTGGTGGGTTGCCTCCCACCAAGCTGCTCTGTTTTATAGTCTCAAGCTAGACTCATAAGTCCGATTAATTAGAAGAGGAAGAGGAGAGGAGTGGAAGGTCCCACAACTTCCTAGAACTAAGTTGCGCAGCTTTTCGGAACTTATGTTTTAACGCCATGGGAGAGACCTCTTTTTAGGTGGCGCCGACTCCGAAACAGGGGAAGAGAGGTCCTGCTGTACCTGGACAAAAGAAACTCCAAGCAAGTTAGTAGAAACATCAGCAGGACAAGTATACCTTTTCAGACGGGCCCCATTAACTTTGAAGGTTTCACCCTTCTTGTTTTCCAGTTCGTAGGCTCCAAATGAAGTAACCCCTACCACCTTAAATGGTCCTGCCCAGTGAGATTTAAGCTTTCCTGGAAAGATCTTCAATCTGAATTGTAGAGGAGCACCCAATCTCCAACTTTGAAGTCACGTTTCTTGATCATTTGATCGTGGAGTTTCTTGGTGCGCTCCTTGTAGATTCGAGCACTGTTGTAAGCTTTATCTCTTAGTTCTTCAAGCTCTGAAAGCTGAAATTTGCGTTTCTCACCAGCAGCAAGTATGTCAAAGTTCAGGGCCTTAAGTGCCCAGTACGCCTTATGCTCCAACTCAACAGGTAGATGGCAAGATTTCCCATATACCAGCCTAAAAGGAGACATCCCGATGGGTGTCTTGAATGCTGTCCTGTAGGCCCAGAGAGCGTCATCTAACCGTAGAGACCAGTCCTTCCTTGAAGAGTTTACTGTCTTCTGGAGAATCCACTTCAACTCTCGATTGGATACTTCAGCTTGTCCATTTGTTTGTGGGTGATATGGTAGTGCAACCTTATGACGTACTCCGTACTTAGCCAGCAAGGCATCGAATGAACGGTTGCAAAAATGTGATCCCCCATCACTGATAATTGCTCGTGGAACTCCGAAGCGAGTGAAGATGTGCTTTTTGATAAACTTGATCACGGTCTTTGAATCAGCATTCTGGCATGGTATGGCTTCAACCCACTTGGACACATCATCCACTGCCACCAGAATGTATTGATAACCTTGTGAAGAGGGAAATGGCCCCATAAAATCGATACCCCAACAGTCAAAAAGTTCGACTTCCAAAATGCTTTGCTGAGGCATCTCATGTCGCCTTGAAGTATTGCCCATGCGCTGACAGCTATCACAACTAGCCACAAAGGTTTGGCAGTCTTTATGGAGTGTGGCCAATAAATCCGGACTCCAAAACCTTGGCTGCCGTCCGATGGGATCCATGATGGCCTCCAGCTTCTCTGGAGTGACAAAACTCCAAACACTAGGTACCTCATCATCAGGGAGACACCTGCGAATTAAGCTATCTGCACACACTCGAAACAAGTGAGGGTCTTCCCAGATATAATGGCGTGAGTCAGAAAGGAATTTCTTTTTCTGAGCATATGATAAGTCATGAGGAACAACTCCAGAAACAAGAAAATTAGCCATATCAGCATACCATGGCTCTTGCACCTTTTTCAAACTGAAGACGGCTTCATCGGGAAAAATTCATTAATAGGAATACCGTCGTCAGGAGTTACCATCCTAGAGAGATGGTCAGCAACAACATTCAGTTTACCACTCTTGTCCCTCACTTCTATATCGAATTCCTGTAAAAGAAGAATCCAACGTAGCAAGCGAGGCTTGGCCTCTTTCTTGGCAAACAAATATTTAAGAGCAGAGTGGTCAGTGTGGATAATCACTTTACTTCCCCATAAATATGATCGAAATCTATCTAAGGAGAAGACCACTGCCAGGAGCTCTTTCTCAGTTGTTGTGTAGTTTCTCTGGGCATCATCTAGAGTTTTGCTGGCATAAGCAATAACTCTTAACACCTTATCTTTCTTTTGGCACAGGGACTGCACCTACTGCAAGCAGTCACTAGCATCACACATATTTTCAAATGGCGATGACCAGTCAGGAGAAACAACGGGGGTCAGCTACCAATTTTGCTTAATTACTTAAAAGCCAAAATACAATCTTCAAAAACTAAATGAAACACTTTCATTAGCAGATCAGTCAAAGGTTTAGCAATTTTAGAGAAGTCTTGAATAAACCTTCGATAGAAACCAGCATGCCCATAAACGATCTTACTTCCTTACACAAGTGGGAGCTGGTAGCTTCTCTATCACTTCGACTTTTGCTTTGTCAACCTCAATCCCTTTAGCAGACACCTTGTGGCCGAGCACTATCTCATCCTTTCCCATAAAATGGCATTTCTCCCAGTTGAGAACTAGGTTGGTCTCTTCGCACCGTCCAAGGATAAGATCAAGCTGTGCTAGACAAACATCAAATCAGAGCCATAGACAGAAAAATCGTCCATAATACCTCTATACTCTGCTCATGAAGTTTGCAAAGATGGCCTGCATGCAGCGCTGAAAGTGGCAGGGCATTACATAAACCAAAGGGCATTCTTTTATATGCAAAGGTACCAAATGGACAAGCAAAGGTAGTCTTGTCCTGGTCCTCAGGTGCAATAGGAATTTGAAAGTACCCTGAAAAACCATCTAAAAAACAGTAATATTCCTGCCCAGCCAATCTCTCTAGCATTTGATCAATAAAGGGGAGTGGGAAATGATCTTTCCTGGTGGCTGAATTTAAACGCCTATAATCTATACACATACGTCATCCAGTGATCTTTTCGTTGGGGAATGGACTCACCTTTGTCGTTTATAACAGCTTCAAAACCTCCTTTCTTAGGAACTACCTGTACAGGACTTACCCATGTGCTGTCCGATATAGGGTAAATGATCCCAGCGTCCAGAAGCTTCAACACCCTCTGTCTTGACAACTTCCTTCATGTTAGGGTTGAGCCGACGCTGGGGTTGTCTGACAGGTTTGTAGTCTTCCTCCATATAGATACGATGTGTACAGAAGGCCGGGTTGATGCCTTTGATATCAGCTAGAGTCCATCCGATGGCTCTCTTATGTCTTCTCAGGACTTCAAGTAACCTGCTTTCTTGCCCAGAAGTCAAAGAAGACGAAACAATGACAGGCAAGTAATTATCATTAGCTAAAAAGCAGTACTTGAGATTAGAGGGGAGCTCCTTAAGCTCAAGTACTGGAGGTTGCTCTATAGAAGGAACAGGTCTTTGGATTTCTTTATCAAGTCTCTCCAAAAAAGGGCGATAGGCTTGAAAACCTGGTTTTCCTCTCTCTACATGTGCTAGAGCTGTATTAACATCCATATTAAGAGTTTTATCCTCAACAGAAGATATAAGAACATGTTCTAAAGGTTCAGAATCTGAAAAAGTAGAAGAAAGTATAGAATAAATCTCATCATCAGTAGAAAGTTCACATACCTCGCCATCCTCATCTTGCATACTTACCACATAACTGAATGAGCTGAAGTAGAACTTAATTTCATCATCTTTTTCATATCAAACTCTATCTTCTCATCTCCGTACCTCAAGGTGATTCTGCCATCATGCACGTCAATGACCGCCTTGGCAGTACTTAGAAAAGGACGACCCAAAATGAGTGGGACCTCCACATCATCATCTATGTCTAAAACAACAAAATCCGCAGGAAAGATGAAGCGGTCAACTCCCACTACAAGATCTCGCACAATTCCCATCGGTTTTATCTCGGATCTGTCGGCCAGCTGGAGTTTAAAAGGGACTGGGTGAAGCTCTCCTCCTTTTACCTTCAAGAAGGTTGCATATGGCATGATGTTGATGCTTGCACCCAGGTCACACAGGCCACTTCCACAATCTATATCTCCGATAAAGCAGGGAACAATAGGAGTGCCTGGATCCTTCTGTTTTGGGGGAAGTGCTCGAAGTAACGCCGTAGAGCACTCTTCTGTAAGGTGGACAGTCTCCTTGTCCTGCTTCTTCTTCCTCTTTGTCACGAGATCCTTCAAAAATTTTGCATAATTGGGCATTTCCTGTAAAGCATCAATTAAAGGTATATCGATAGTCAGTTTCTTGAATATACTTAAGAATTTATTGAACTGCTCATCTAAACACTTCTTTTTCATCCTATTTGGAAATGGAAGTTCTATTCGCTTAGGAGTAGAAGAAGGTACATCAATTTTGAATAGAAGATGGAGAAGGAGAAGAATTGATTGGAGCCTGTGTCTCCTCAGAAACTACCACTGGTGGGACCGAAGGTTCTGATGATTTATTAGAATGGGTGATGATTTTCACACCGGTTTGTTGTGCAGTCACTTGCTCTTGATTATTCCCCAGCTGCTTGCCACTTCTTAATGTCACGGCTGCACTGAGCTCATCCTCAGGTTGGATTTCCGAGGATGTACCACAGTTGCAGATCCTTAAGGCCTTGGCCGTCTCTCTCGGATTCTGCTGAGGTTGAGATGGAAATGAGCCCGGCTGCCTTTGATGCTGGTTGGTAAGTAGCTGGTTTATCTGCTGCTCTAGATTTCTTTGACTATCCATCAGGGATTGGTTGAGAGTTTGTTGTTCCTTCTGGGTGGTAGCCATTGAAGTGATTATATCCTGTAGCCGATCCATCTTTTCATCAGATGTAGATTTAACAGGTGGCTGGTAAGAGTTCTGCCCTGTCCCATCTGCTCTGAGGACGAGCTTGATTGTATGGTTGCCTAGAGAAGCCTGGGGGTCCCTGCACATTACTTTGTAAAATATTCGAATTTAAGGCATTGTTGGAATTACCATACCTGAGATTCGGATGTTGATTTCGGTTCCAGGGCTGTTGGTAATTCCCTTGTCCTACAAAGTTGGCTTCTTCAGCGACCCGTATCTCCTCCAGATAAGGGCATACTTCAAACGAGTGGTCACCACCACAATGAGAGCACAGAGGCTCAGATGAGGATGAAGAAGCTATCCTCTTTACCTGCTGAGAAGGCTGACCATTAATCAGAAAATCGTCAAATCTTTTTACTAGTGAGCTTACCAGTGTGGATTGTTTGCTTGTGACTCTGCCATCTGCTCCATCCAAGGATCTATATTTCTGCACCTTTGGCACCCATAGTCATAGTTCTGCCACCCTTCGGTGCCCCACTGACGAACTTCTTCTATGTAGGTCTCCATGGCCGCCATGAAATCGTTGCCGGATCGGTTGAGGATGTTTCCTCCCAAAGCTGATCTAACTTCGGCTTGATGTATATGCTGCAACCCATTAAAGAATGTCATAGCAATACACGTGAGATCTTGTCCGTGATGAGGACACTGTCGGAGCATTTCTTTAAAACGATCCCATGCTTCACAGATAGTCTCAGCACCTCCCTGTTTAAAAAGCAAGTAAAGCAGCAACCAAATTCCTAGTTCTAGAAATAGGATAATATTTTTCATAGAACCTGGTTGTCATCTCCTCCCAACTAGTGATAATACCAGAGGGAAGACAGTAGAACCATTTCATTGCTTCACCAGTGAGGCTGCTAGGAAATAAACTCATTCTAGCATACTCCAGGAGACTATCTGAGCACCCAATTTGATCAATATTTATTAGAAATCGATTGACATGATCTAGGGCGTCATTGGGGTTGGAACCGTCAAATGTGCCTGAGGGCATCTCCCGTATGACTTTGTTCTGATGTGAAGGCTTCAGATCCTTCCATTCCTTCATTAAGTCGGGTGGTAGCGTAGGAAGAGCTACTGGGCTTCTTCTTGGAATGGCTGCTGGTCTGCTAAATTGCTTCATTGCTTGGCTACCGTTTGTAGGAGTTCAATTTGTATTTCTCTTTGGAACCTCTGTTGGCGTCTGGCTAGCTGAGCGGTACGTTCGATTTCCGGGTCAAGGATTCTATCCCAGTCGAGATGAGTGTCTGACCAAGAACGAGTGTACACCATCAACAGTCTGCAAAAAAAAAGAAAATAGATTCCACAAAAGTTTAAAAGTAGAGTAAAATAAATAAAAATAGATAGGTACAATAATAATAAAAAGTAAATAAATGTAGTAAATCAAATTTTAACCCAAGCTAAGGACTAGACAGGAGTCTAGTCCCCGGCAACGGCGCCAATTTGCAAACGATAAATTTGACCTATTAAATACCAAGAAATAATCTTAGAGAAAATAAATAAAAATCAGAAAACTCAGGTTGCAAAAATCCTGGTTATTGTAGTAGAGTTTATGGGAACCAGGTATCGAACCGTGGGACTATGTGATAATTATCTAGACTCAGCAAAGGTTATAAATTGAGGGGGAATTTGTTTTGTTCTAAACTGTGAATTATAATAAAGACAACAAAATTTAAATAACAGCTAATAATTAAAATAACAGAATAATAAAAGTGGTTGTGAATATGGAAGAACGGACTCTGGGTTCAGGTTTTACTCGTTTGATTAATTACGCTATTCTACCGGTTTAATTAAGAATAATTTGGCAAAATTCCTTTTATAGTCTTTAGATTTAAATCCTAAATTCTAATGACCTCGTTTACCAGAACATGCAAGGTTTGATCTAAACTCAGGCAAAACACATGTAAACGGCTAGTTAAAAGGAATATAATTTTGCATCTGAAATACTATATTTATTCAATCAGAATAAATTTTTCCACAGACATAACAATTAATATGACCTATCTATTTATCACGGATCTGATCAAAATAGATTTCGTAAAGCAATTTAATAAACTCATGTACTTTATTAAAAGCGAGATAATAACATTAATCGTATCAAATTATAATTAACTTAAACCGGTAAAATAAAGTGCACAATTAAAACAAACTAATAATAACCATCCCCCAGAGTATAATTAATCTAGCCGGACATATTAAATAAATGAGCAGAGACGAGAGTAAAAGAAATCATCTGTTTCGCTGACTCCGAAGCTGCTCCGTTAATCTGACAGACCGGAATAGATTTGAGGTAGATGATAATATACGGAGAATGGTGGGGCGTGAGTTTTGTGGTGGTGGTCGAATGATTTGTGAATTGTAAATGGATGTGTACGTAAGTGAATTGTTGGAAATGGAAAAGGTGAAGGTGGGGGCGATGGAGTAGTATGGTGTCGGGTGATTTTGTGAATGGGTTTGTGAATGGAGTGGAGCGATTTTTGATGAAGTGAATGGAGTGAATGGATCGACTGATAGGTGCGTGAATGACTGGATCGTGGGTGAATGACTCGATGATTTTTAACTTGCAGAGCGTGGGTTTATATAGGCGGAGGATATGGGAAACAGACAAGGAAGAGAAGTGACAGGGATAGTGAGCTAGCGAGTAGAGGCGGTGGAGTTGGTGCAGATCGGTGAAGATTTGAGTCAGAGATTTCATCGGGGGCAGAGCAATTGATTGCAGAGCTAGTCACGCGTGCAGAAATTAAGGTGGGCGACGTTAGCAATTAATGAAGTAGCAGTTCGAATGCGGCGCACGCGAATGGAGAAGAAAACTGTTCGGTGTTGAAATCCTGTTCTGGCGTGTATGCATGTCCGCCAGGCGGTCCTGCCTCTCTTGTCCGCTCGAAATCAGGCGGTTGTCTCTATTGCTTCCGCCTCCTTGACCGCTAGTTAACATGCGGTAGCTTCTCTGATGTCCGCCTGGCGGTTGTAATACTCTTGTCCGCCACTTATGAGGCGGACGCCTCTGTCCTGTCCGCGAGGCGGACGCCTGTGTCTAGTCCGCGAGGCGGACGATGTAGAGGGGGCGGTTTGTCATGCGATAATATATAAATATATGGATGTAATGCAATCTTCAACCGGCCCCCGATTCTTCGTTATAAGTCCGTTTGACTCGCCGTTTGTTGCGTTGGAAAGCTCGTGAGGCGAACTATGCATTTCTGTCATCATTTCCTGATTTTATCATATAAATTGGAATTAGTTCCTACCCAAAGTAAGAGTTACAAAAAGCATAGGATAAGTGTGAGAAGGTGCGTAAAAAGTTACATAAAATAATGACCAAGCACCTATAAAACTATATAAATTTTACACTTATCAGTATGACACTGTCTTGCCGCCGCGGCCCCTTCAGTAGTAGTCAATGCTCTGCATAATGAAGGCGGCCCCTATGTTTCTGCAGCCAATCCATGCCCACTATAATGTCAAAGCCCAAGTTCTTGAACTCAATCAAATCGATGGAAAGGTCTCAGTCATAATGCTGATCTCTAACCCTAAGTACTGTCTGGTGCAACCTACTTTCTCCTTCGATGGAAGGGTGACTGAAAAGTCTGAAAGCTGTTCGGGGGTGGTCCCCAGCTTCTTAGCAAATGCCGAGGAAGTAAAAGAATGCAAAGCCCCTGAGTCGAACAATACGGAAGCGCTAACACCATCAACAGGAAAGGTACCTGAGATCATCTCTCGTATTAGCATCGAGTCCCAATAAATCACTAATTTGCTGTCGGTTGTAATTGTCATACCTGTGATGACATTACCGGACTCCTTGGCTTGCGCCATATCTAAGATGCAGATGGTACCCTCTTTTCCATTTCCATAGCCTGAAGTTATGAATCAACGGTATCAACAAGCTGAACACATATACGTGAAGGTACAAAACTCTTATTTCATTCATCCACTGTATTATACAAGGTTACACACTTAGTTACTACTATTACATCAGTACTGTCTGAAAGTCAAATTTAAACGGCCAGGTCGGATGTGGGTATCATTCACTAGAGCTGGTGGGGCGGTATTGAGCTTAATGCTCTTAATACTATGATATACAAGCCTTGACTCTCCACTAAATACCAACACATCCCCAGACTTGAGGATGATCTTGCTTGCCAGATCCATCCTCTTCTGGTCTCCATAGATGAACTCAGCATCATCGCCGATGGAGAATGACACAACCGGTACTCCTCTGGTGATGGACTCGGTCGTCTCATCACGGTCCTGGTGCATCCCAAGCTTTCCTCCCTGCTCGTAGTAGTTGATGATGCAAACGTCAGGTGTCATGTCGGGTAATGGATAAGCCTCTCAATCTTGAGCAATATCCATTGCGTTTCTTACCAAGGTTAGGAAACTCTCGGGTATCCTAGGTATTGATACGCCATCTACCATCCTCATCTCTCGATAAACCCTAGCTTGTGGATCCCAATCTTTCCCTAAGCACATCATGTGCAATTTCATCTTAGAACCACTATTAAATACAGGGTATAAAATCCTCCCATGCCCTTACTCAAAGCTCTACACTCATTGACTATGGCAATTTGCTCATCTACGGTTAGGAACTCTCTGAGAAGCATCATGCCCGGTCTGACCATATGACACAACTCACCAGGGTACTCCTATCTTTCTTCTTTCTTCCACGGGTCTAGGTGATCTTTGTCTTGTAAGCGTGGGATAGCAGATATCAAAGTCTCCTAAGGTAAGTCGTTTACCTATAGCGGTAATTTAAACACACATTCATGGTAAGGTAAAACGTTTAACACTCAGTCATGCTCACATACAATGGTTAAGGTTTCAAATTCTAACCTTCATCGCGCTGGGAACTAGTGCCAGCGCCCGAAGCTCCCGCTGCGTTAGCACACGGTTGCCCGGCGGGTTCCTCTGGTTCTGCTGCTGCTGCTGTCCCCTCTAGGCTTGGGGCGCCGGCCCCCTCTGGCCACCTCGAGCTCTACCTCCTCCAGTAGGTGCGCTCTGAGTCCCCTTCGGCGGGCGGTACGCTCGGCTCTCTGGATTCGAGATGCACTCGAACGACCTATGGCCCTTCTTCCCGCAGTGGTGGCAGTCCACAGCTTGCCCGGTGCAGTCAACACCCGGGTGGTCTTTACCACAGCGCTTGCAGTGAAAGTGGCGCTGGGGTGCAGAACCTATTATCGCACAACAATCTGGTTAATACAAGGACGGTAATGAATAGTGTAAAACACAACTAATTCTCAAGGTTAGATCGCTTACCCTTAGGGGGTGCAGATCTAAGAGGCTGGACATCATAAGTAGGCCCGGTCAGCATCGGGACCTTCTCCTTGCCCTTCTGGCTGGCCTGCTCCTTCTTCTTCTCCCTCCAGGAGAACTTTTTCTTCCTATGATTGTCAAAGTGTTAGGAATAGCAGGTACAAAAGCATGCAGCAAGCAAGTAATTTAAATGAATTAAATAACTTAAAGGCGGTTCTTACTTCCAGCCCTTGCTGCCCGCCTCCAGCTTCCCCACAACCTCCGCCTCCTTCTCGGGGGCCTTACACTTTTGCCCCTGGCTATCATCCCGCTGTTCACCAACTGCTCGGTCCGAGAAGCAGCATCATAGCACATCATAGCCTCCTACAATGCATCAATAAGTTCCCCGAACTCGTAATAAACCAAACTGAGTTATAAGGTATAAATTATCAGTTAATTTTACCTAGACCGTAGGGTATAATGCAGCACCCATGGCGGGCTTGATAGCATATCGTAGCCCGCCTCTTGTAACACCCCCTACCGCTAATACCGTCATTACCGTACCATACTTACCTTCGCAGCGGATATTACTTACTCAACGGTGGGTGTACAATGCCGTTAGTCACCCACGTGACTAACAAGGCGAGTTACAATACTACATACTATCGGTCTGATGAATATGAACATACCGAGTGCTCTACACAATACATTACTTTCCCTTGCATACCAATCCATAATTCGATACAACTCCAATACAATACTATACCGAGCATACTACAATCCTTACATTACCGATACAGTTTAGACTTCCAAATTCATACTACGTTACAAATACAATTCCCTTTTCTCAACTACCCATGCTTATGTAGCAGTCCCCGTCCTACTCTCTCGAATGGTGAACAGCTTCGGTACCTGCACACTAAAACAGTCCCCCTAGGGGGTCAGCTTACGCTGCATATGAAATCCGCATATACCGCGTGCTAACCGCGGTACGCCGACTACTTTGGGTCGGATATACATGGAGTTCATTTTACATGCATACATACATACTCATACTACAACAATACAATCAAAGATACCTACATAAATATACAAGTTCAATACTTACTGAGGAAGACAAGTCAATAGTCAACCATTCGTATTTGTTATACATTCATTACTCTTCGTACTGTGTTCGATATTCGTTACTCAACTCATACTTACTCCTTACTCTTGCATACTCATCACTCCATGTTCAATACCTTACTCGTACACGATCCTTACTCTGTACTCGTTACTATACTGGTGCATACTCACTACTCAATTCTCCATACTTACTCTTACATACTCAATACTCGATACTTACTCATACGTACTCAATACTCAGTACTCATTACATACTCATACTTGCTTCTTACTCGATACTCATTACTTTACTCATGCATACGCAATACTCATTACTTGGCCTCTGGGCGGAGTCATACACAAGACTCACCACCGGACCTACAATACGAGGGCTATACGCTTAGCTCCTCAAATACTCAATGTCCGTTCCTACCGGACTACTCAAATTCCCAACACTCTTCTCTCAGAGCACAATATAATCTCATGGATTAGCCTAGAAGTATCTCTCTTGATAACCTCCACCAGCTTAGGGAATTACTACCGACTAGTATCCTCAGATTTAAGGGTTTCCCCCAACATATCAAATACTCTCATGTTCAGGACATACTTACATCAGTCGGGTCCTCTCATAATGGGTCGACTAATTGCTAAGGGGTTTGGAGATCCCTCATCATTCTTTACTACTCTCATGGTTCATGTCTTGCACCAAGATTAATTCCTCTAATAGAGGTTACTGATATATTTCCACTACTTATTATTTGTGGATTATTCATTTCAATTCTCCGACCATTATCGGGAGGGTATTACTCCTGTACACTCTCTCACATTCTTGTGAGTTTCGTTGGGTTGCGTTATCGTTTGTTGATTTGTTAGTTTAGCGCGTTCCTATGGTTCCATTAATTCACAACCTGACTCTTACTACGAGCCACCACAAACAAGACTCATCTAGGAGTCGTACTACGCACCAAATGAAGCCACACAATCAATCAAGAAGGGTTAGCTCACACAACATACAGCAAGACATGTAATGAAAGGCAATAAACCGTTTTCATGCTTTAGTCTTGATTAGCCGGCATACAGCACACAAATCAATGTAACTCGGTTAGCATACGGGGCATGAGGAAATCATACCTTTCACCGGGGTTAGCTTTACCGTGTGTTCCCTTGTTCCTCGGTTCACACTTGTTCCACTGATAATGTTTCCAACATGGTTATTAATACTATGTTCATACGATACACAATTAATTACTACTCCCGTACTTACCCCGTTATCCCGGTATACATAGTTTTACTTATGTCAATTTATGTTCTTACTTCTCACTCTCTTACTACACTTGTTTACACTTCTTAAGACCTTTAAATATCACCAAACAGGCCTTAACAACTTCTATAACCATTACCATTCACTTCCCCATCATTAGGCATCTTTAAAACACATTCTGCTACAATTTTTGCATGGTCCGGGTTTGTGTCCGGGTCTACAAACCCGGACCAAGTCTGGAAATGAGTTTCTGCCTATTTTTATGTGTGGTCCGGGTTTGTGTCCGGGTTTACAAACCCGGACCACCCCCTGGGATGGCCTTCTGCCTAGTTTTTGCTATGGTCCGGGTTTGCGTACCGATTTGCAAACCCGGACCACCCCTGGAACTGTCAAAATTTACCGTTTTCCATCAGTTTTCAATCCCTAATTCACCTCTACCATTTCTAATCTTTCCACATGTTTTCTACATGTTTAAGCATCCTAAAACATGCCTTAATCCAGTCCTAAACCTCCTCAACACATTAGTCAAATCCTTACCCAATACTTACTCCTCCATTTCTACAGATTTTTCTTCCTCTCTGTTACAGTTAGCACACATGTGCATTTCCTACACCTCTCTTTGTGTTTTGCATCTTGTCCTAACTTCATCTTACCATTCCAATTCCTTTCCAATCAATTGCACTACCTATACCGAAGTCCAACTCTCTTTTTACCAAGTCTTGCACACTAGTTTTTCCTAGTTTCTACAATGTGTTTTTGATACTCTTTGCTACAGATTTTTACTTTCTCACTTCTCATACTACAACCACCATTCCATTGTTACTAAACATCTCTACTAAACCCAATACACACCTTGGTTCTCCCATTCACCAAGTCATTCTTTAATGCGCAATTCCTACCAAATTTTGCCATAGTTCACTTACTTTTCTTACATCCTCAAATACACATTCCCTCATCAAATTCAACCTAAAGCTAGCCACACCAACAAGGGTCCTACCAGCACACAAGGTTCATACAAAATTCCTCCAAAGCATATACACAACTCTCCAAGCCCAATACAATTCATTAACATAAATACATGACACTTTGGCCCTTGCTTTGGAATTCAATTTCACAACTTCCTCCAATACCAAGCAAGCATATTTTCTCACATGTTTTGGGTTCATTGATTCATTTACCCATCCCATTATCCTAATACATATAGATAGTGCATTAAGATAGGTTTTTCTTACCTTGAGATCACAATTCTTCTTTTAAGTCCTCCACCTCTCCTCTTCTCCATTCTCGGTCAAGTTGAGCAATGGGGTTACCAAACCCCAAGCCAACATTCAAGAACACAAAATAGATACAATTAAACTCTTTAACCCATTGGATAACTCTAATTCAATGAAAGGGCTTAAATGCCATTAGTTAGGGTTTTACCTTGGAGCTTTTAAGAGGGGTTTCAAGCCTTGATTACAAGGGGGAGTTCTTCCACCATTGGGGAGTTGAAATCAAGCTCAATCCATGAGGAAAAACAAGGCGTTACTAAGAGGCAAAATCGGTCAAGAATGAAGAGTGAAGAAAAATTGATTTTTCTTGAAACTTTTTACCTTAGGAGGAGGAGGAGACTCCATGCTTCGAAATGGTGTCATTTATTCTCTAAATGCTCAAAACCCATGGAGATGAAGTTGCTCATTTTCGGATTTTGAAAAGATAGAAATGTAGAGCTTGAAGAGGGGAGTTCAAATATGTAATTTATTTTTGATTTGGAGTTGTAATGGGGCTTGGGCAAGCTTGGAGTTGTGAGCTGCCATGGATGAGCTGCAAAATCGCAAGGAGGAAGGAGGAGGAATCGGCAGAGAGAAGAGGAAGCAGTACGTGGGGAAAAGAAATGAGGGGAGAGAGAAAGGTAAAATGCTTTTACCTTACTTTTTACTATTTGCTTTTTACTTTATTTTTTTCTCTTTTATTTCTAGCTAGTTTAAGTGTGTGATAGAGCTAGTTACTCTCTTAAAAACCGGCCCACTAATATACATGAGCTGGGAGCGTTTTTCGTCTTTTACATAAAATGCTCGTTAATTTACCCGGTTTAGCACTATTCACTAACCGGGCCCGTTTTCCGGAATTTTCTCGTTTCTTTATTTTTATTGGTTATTAAGCTTCCATAAAGGCTTAATAATTATTATTTAATGATTTATAATTTTTACGGGTTCGTTCGTCCACTTAAAATCACGTTTTCGGGTTCCCTCGAAAAACGTGCGCTAAAGCTCTTTTAGCGTTTTAATGCATTTCTTGGATCCGTTTCCTTCGGGAATCGTTCCCGTATACTAATTAGGCATGACTAAGCCTTAGGAATCCTTACGATACTATAACCGAGGTCTCGTACCTCCTATGGTTATTTAACGCTTATTTTAGCGTTTTCCGCTTTCTAAGCGTTCTTCTCATTTCTTTTGGATTTATTTTCCTTACCAAAATTACTTAGGCGCTATTAGGCCCTTAAATACTATATTAGAATAATATAATCACCATTTTTAAGTTCGGGGTATTTCAATCTACCCCCCTTAAAGAACTTTGCCCTCAAAGTTGGTGAATCTAATACTGTTACTCGTACATATACTCTATGCTAAGGTTATGACCTCTACATATAACTTGTCAAACTCCAAATGTCTGACATGATGCATACTACGCATCCAAACAGCATGTCACTGCATGCATAGCAATCAAAAATATCCGTTTTACTTCTCTCCAAGGGGGTCCATCCGCAGACAATTAGGTACAATCCTCCCCCAATGGTGAGTGATCCCTCAGGTACCGGTCACGTTTGAACACTTACGCTTTCTGGTTCACGGCCGTCATGACTTGAGCACTTACGCTTTCTGGCTCTACGGTCCTTTGGTTCTGATCAAATTCATTTGCACATATAGAGATCCTCAGGCACTTACTCATACTTACTTACTCATACTTCACTCATACTTACTCATACTTACTCGGGACTACACTGCCCCAGTGCCCTTGGAAAAATACAAAACACACACTGTTACCGTACACCCGGTGTAGTGGTTTCAAACTACTCTACACTTCCACAGACTCAAAACTAGCTTCACCTCCTATGGTTTCGACCGGATACCCGTGCCTAGGCATGGAGGATCCACTAGCGCCCGGGGAGCGGTTTTAAAACCGATCCTCATTCTCAAGTTTGAAGAAAACGTTGTACCAATTAGTTTTGGAAATTCATTTTGAAAACTTTGCATACATCTCCCAAGTTCAATTTATGATGATTATTCCTATTACTAGTGTTATTATTGTGACCACTTAAGGGAGCTTCCAAAGTCCTTCAACCCCAATGTGATCAGCATTGGTGTTGAATTATCCTTCCACCCCAATTTGTGTTCGGCTTCCCTTGATCGCTAGCAAATCAAGTTCCACTTCCCACCTCAATACAAACACAGCTCGTCAAACATTATTTCATTTTCTATCTTTTTTTTAATCTTGCTACTCATAATCATACACATACATTTTCCAATTTATATGATTCACTTACTTACTTACTAATCATCTCATCATTTATTACTACATCTTCTCCAATTACTATACTTGAGAATTCATGGGTATGATATCTCATTAATTTGCTATACTCCAATTTATACTCATAAAATACATCGGTTGTACACCGATTCATACTCATTACATACGTCGGTTGTATACCGATTTATACTCGTTACATACATCGGTTCCGTACCGATTTATCTCCTCAAGACTCCCATATATACTCATTCCTCATACTATTACCAATCGGGGTTCTCATTCCCCTGGAGTTTCTCTACTCCTTTTCCTATACTTGCTTCTCAAATAACCATAATTACACGATGAGTGAATACAAATGTTTATGTAACATAAGTATCAATCATCCAAAACAAATACTTTTGCGCTATGCGCATTAGTTTACACACCTATCACGTAAAACATACATTTCGCGGTTTTCGCTCTACCCCCCTTAAAAGGGATTACGCCCACGTAATCTACCATGTGTCAACATTGGACATTGGTCGAAGGCATTCAGCCGTCATGGAGTGGTTCAGTTTCCATGCGGTCCATTATACAATGTTCCTTGATCAACGGGTCTTAACCGTACTATCGGTTAGTCCCTGCATCAAGAATTTTCATCGGAGTTATTCAACTCTTAACCGATTCGGTTCTAGCCTAAATGGCTTTAAGGCATTGGTGCTTGACCTTTTGTTCACTAGGTGTATTTCACTTAGAATTCTGGGCCCACTAGCTTCTGCTGCGCGACCCTGATAATTTGGGTTATTCACCCTTCTTGTTACCCTTAACGTATTACACATCACCTTCTATCCCTCTTATTGTGGGAATAAGGTTTATTGACCAAGTGTGGTGTTCCTTTACCGTGCTCGAACTCAATGAGTTTTAGATTCATAACCAGCTCTTTGGGAATTTATATACATACTGTTGTGTATTGTAGTGATCTTTCGCTTGGTTCCTCCGACTTATTGTCGGTTGAGGTTAAGTCACTACTTAGTTGTAGTGCTTCCCTATCGTTAGTAGCTTCCGAATTATACAACAGTTTATGTGTTTTTGTACAAGTGTTCTTTACTGTATGAACATTTGCTTTCATGTGTCTGCGTCCTTTCAGTGACTTTTCTTAAGTCTCCTTTCACTTTTATTCCAATGGAATTCACATCTTGTGATTGTTGGTGTGTTTCACACCCTTCGTGCTCTTTGGCCTTAGGCCGCACGGTTTGTTTCTAAGCTTTTGTTTAGCTGGCTTATGCCATGTTCACTGGTGAAAGGAAGAATTTACCACTACTTACTTTCCATGTTCATAGCTATCCCACTAGATCATTGACTACACAAGTGCAATACCAAAACACTCAGTCCTACAGAGTGCAGAGGCGTGAACTCTTGGCAGTAACTCTCTTATGAGATCGCAATAGGACTTATCGTTACTCCTTCAGGTGGTGATTCATCATTTGGTGCAGACTTCTGGCTTGTTGCCCGGTCTGTCTACCATCTTGTATTAACAACTCCATAGTATTGGGTGATTATTCACCAAACTGGTCGCATGCTGCGCACCGTGTTCTTACTGAGTTACAGTATTGGTTTACATGGCCTCCGCTGTTGCTAGCTTCAGCTCTCATGCATTTGTATCATTTATACAATGGTTCCCCATATATTTGGAAAAATACCGCATATGGTATTCCTTTATTTTTCTGAGCTCCCTGAGCATCATTGGTTTTATAACCGGTTACTCCTTGGTTATCGACAGTTGCTGTTGAAGCTTATTTTACATTGCTTGGCAATAAATGTATGCTCAGGCTTAACTACATTAGTAGTTCTGAAAGGGATATATTTCCCGACAGTTACTGATGGTATCCCCTTCTTGGGATCCAAGTGTTCACCGCCCTTGCGGTTTCACATTTATGAGGGGCGTCCTCATTCATCGGTTGTTACTCTTTTATCGTGTCGTCCTTGACCACTTTCCATATAGTTCACATTGGTTTTGCAACCGTTGGGTTGTGTGGTAACAATTTCATGGCCTACTTGCCATGTTGCCTAGAGCTCTGCGCATCATAGGTCGTTCCCAAATGGTTACTTCTCTGTAAGCCATCGCTGGGCTTGGAGGTGATACTGGGCTCCCTAATAAGATCGTCGCATCACGTTTCCGTTCGTTGGAGACCCTTTGTGTCCTGGTATTGATCGATACCATTTATTGATTTGGTGGGGTACCCCCTGTCAGGTGGGATCCCTTCGGTGTTCTAACCGTATGTTCGTTCCAATTGTGGTGTTCTTACCACGATATCTCATTCAACTGTGTTGACTTGATACGCTTTATGGATTGCTCCTGGGTAGTACCGATTATACGGTAGCATCTGGCTGGCATTTATGAGTATGTTCAGTTTGTTATCCCACCTTGCGGTTCTGGATCTGAGTTATCCGTTGAGGGTTATAGTGTCTCCCGTTCTTAGGGTAGATCACTGGTGTTTTTCCTTATGTTATAACGGATTTGATATTCCTTCCGGCGGGATGAATGGTATTTCCGGTACCTTGCCACATCACTCTGTGTGTTTGTGGTAGTTGTTCTGGGAATCTCATCCCATTCATTGAACACTGATGTGTTAATGTTAGGCATTTGCCTTACCATGTTAGACTGGGTATTCCTTCCAGTCATTCTTTTTTAATATATTCAAGACATGTCCAATGTCTTTATTCAGTTGTTGTTAGTGCTTCTCGCACTTTTAACTCTTATCATCTTCCTGTAGTAGGTTCTTGACTCCTTAGCTTGTAAGCTTATCTGAGTTCCTTTGCTCGTTTGAGGTATCCAACTGTTCTGTTTTGAATTTGCTAATGGTCCGTAGAACGGAGTTGACTACTTCCCGTGTTTCGTACACTACATGTATACATACGTGGGGTACCGTCTTGGCACGTTACCACTTACCTAACTACATGTCAGGCCCGCAAGCTCCTTCGGAGTGCGGTTGTCCCACATCCAGTATTTGGGTACACTCGTAGTGTTTGTCACACGCCTAGGTGAAGTATTCTATTGTCAACTCCTCTTGTATCATTCTATGATACTCACCGTAATTCCGTCTGTTTGGTTTTAAAAATCCAAGGTTTAAAAGAAGGGTTTGTGGTTTTGAAAGAAAAATTCTGTTTTTGAAATAATAGTTCGGATTCAAAGAAATTCTTCATGGCGTTGCCATGTTTCAGTCTTGACCAAGTTCAGCTTCTTGCTGATTGGTATGTCTTAATACAATGGTCGGGCCGTTAGGCCTTCCCGAGGGTTCGTTATTTAACATCCTTAGGATTGGTGATCCTGTATTTGCTCCATTCGTCATAGCGGTACTTAGCAAGTATTTGCGGGTTGTTAAAAGTCTTCCAACTGTCTTGTAGTTGCTGCACTTGCCCTGGGCAAGTGCGCGGGTAGGTTGTTTTTCGGTTAACGTATACCGGCTACGGTATCGTTTCCATCTATAATTGGTGGTTTATTAGGTCTTCATTTGATCTTTTGATCTTGGTGATCGATCTCCTGAGTCGCTTCCAGTATACTTGACATGATTGTCATCCGTCCGGGTGTCTCACACCTTAGTGTGGTTAACGAGACTTGGCTTATCCTTAGGAACCATGTTGTGGTCCTATAGGTGTCTGTGTTATGAATTCTTTCATAGTTATCTGAACTATGTTGTTCAGTTAGTACGGCCTCTTGGCGTGTAGGTTTGGTATTAATCCAACCTCGACTAATTCCTTAGTCGGCTTGTATACTGTTGTTGGTACTATCAAATATTACAGTCCGTAGACTCTCTTGTCTCGACTTGTTACTACATCTTCCTTGCTTCATTGCACAATTGTGTTTCTCTTCTTGCAGGATGCACATGGTTCTCGCGACTGCGAAGCATGTCGCCCCATGGTGCCATAAATTCCATCATCCTTGTGTCTAGGATCTTCCTTTCTCCGCCATTAAGTGCGGTCCTTGTCATTCAACGGGAACCATCTTCGGGACTTCCAGTTCTTGGACTCTACCGTATGACAGATTCTTTTTCTATTCAGGTTTGTCTTTGCGACTGCCAGATCGGGTTTTACCCGAGTGTGAGAGGTCCTTCCATCTCTCTGGCGTTATTTTCCATCTTAATACCGTGGGTTGCGGAGGGCGGGGTATGGTTGCTGTAGGTTTCCGGCTCACACGGAAGTTCCTAACTAGCGTATCTCACACGCTAACACTCAACCCTTAGCCCTAAGTCTCTAATTCCTAACTCGGTATTTTCCTAAACTCGGTATTTCATCCATCAGAGCGATACTTCGCTCTGATACCACTTTTTGTAACACCCCTACCGCTAATACCGTCATTACCGTACCATACTTACCTTCGCAGCGGATATTACTTACTCAACGGTGGGTGTACAATGCCGTTAGTCACCCACGTGACTAACAAGGCGAGTTACAATACTACATACTATCGGTCTGATGAATATGAACATACCGAGTGCTCTACACAATACATTACTTTCCCTTGCATACCAATCCATAATTCGATACAACTCCAATACAATACTATACCGAGCATACTACAATCCTTACATTACCGATACAGTTTAGACTTCCAAATTCATACTACGTTACAAATACAATTCCCTTTTCTCAACTACCCATGCTTATGTAGCAGTCCCCGTCCTAATCTCTCGAATGGTGAACAGCTTCGGTACCTGCACACTTAAAACGGTCCCCCTAGGGGGTCAGCTTACGCTGCATATGAAATCCGCATATACCGCGTGCTAACCGCGGTACGCCGACTACTTTGGGTCGGATATACATGGAGTTCATTTACATGCATACACACATACTCATACTACAACAATACAATCAAAGATACCTACATAAATATACAAGTTCAATACTTACTGAGGAAGACAACTCAATAGTCAACCATTCGTATTTGTTATACATTCATTACTCTTCGTACTGTGTTCGATATTCGTTACTCTACTCATACTTACTCCTTACTCTTGCATACTCATCACTCCATGTTCAATACCTTACTCGTACACGATCCTTACTCTGTACTCGTTACTATACTGGTGCACACTCACTACTCAATTCTCCATACTTACTCTTACATACTCAATACTCGATACTTACTCATACGTACTCAATACTCGGTACTCATTACATACTCATACTTGCTTCTTACTCGATACTCATTACTTTACTCATGCGTACGCAATACTCAATACTCATTACTTAGCCTCTGGGCGGAGTCATACACATGACTCACCACCGGACCTACAATACGAGGGCTATACGCTTAGCTCCTCAAATACTCAATGTCCGTTCCTACCGGACTACTCAAATTCCCAACACTCTTCTCTCAGAGCACAATATAATCTCATGGACTAGCCTAGAAGTATCTCTCCTGATAACCTCCACCAGCTTAGGGAATTACTACCGACTAGTATCCTCAGATTTAAGGGTTTCCCCAACATATCAAATACTCTCATGTTCGAGACATACTTACATCAGTCGGGTCCTCTCATAATGGGTCGACTAATTGCTAAGGGGTTTGGAGATCCCTCATCATTCTTTACTACTCTCATGGTTCATGTCTTGCACCAAGATTAATTCATCTAATAGAGGTTACTGATATACTTCCACTACTTATTATTTGTGGATTATTCATTTCAATTCTCCGACTGTTATCGGGAGGGTATTATTCCCGTACACTCTCTCACATTCTTGTGAGTTCGTTGGGTTGCGTTATCGTTTGTTGATTCGTTAGTTTAGCGCGTTGCTATGGTTCCATTAATTCACAACCTGACTCTTACTACGAGCCACCACACAACAAGACTCATCTAGGAGTCGTACTACGCACCAAATGAAGCCACACAATCAATCAAGAAGGGTTAGCTCACACAACATACAGCAAGACATGTAATGAAAGGCAATAAACCGTTTTCATGCTTTAGTCTTGATTAGCCGGCATACAGCACACAAATCAACGTAACTCGGTTAGCATACGGGGCATGAGGAAATCATACCTTTCACCGGGGTTAGCTTTACCGTGTGTTCCCTTGTTCCTCGGTTCACACTTGTTCCACTGATAATGTTTCCAACATGGTTATTAATACTATGTTCATACGATACACAATTAATTACTACTCCCGTACTTACCCCGTTATCCCGGTATACATAGTTTTACTTATGTCAATTTATGTTCTTACTTCTCACTCTCTTACTACACTTGTTTACACTTCTTAAGACCTTTAAATATCACCAAACAAGGCCTTAACAACTTCTATAACCATTACCATTCACTTCCCCATCATTAGGCATCTTTAAAACACATTCTGCTACAATTTTTGCATGGTCCGGGTTTGTGTCCGGGTCTACAAACCCGGACCAAGTCTGGAAATGAGTTTCTGCCTATTTTTATGTGTGGTCCGGGTTTGTGTCCGGGTTTACAAACCGGACCACCCCCTGGGATGGCCTTCTGCCTAGTTTTTGCTATGGTCCGGGTTTGCGTACCGATTTGCAAACCCGGACCACCGTGGAACTGTCAAAATTTACCGTTTTCCATCAGTTTTCAATCCCTAATTCACCTCTAATCATTTCCTAATCTTTCACATGTTTTCTACATGTTTAAGCATCCTAAAACATGCCTTAATCCAGTCCCAAACCTCCTCAACACATTATTCAAATCCTTACCCAATACTTACTCCATTTCTACAGATTTTTCTTCCTCTCTGTTACAGTTAGCACACATGTGCATTTCCTACACCTCTCTTTGTGTTTGCATCTTGTCCTAACTTCATCTTACCATTCCAATTCCTTTCCAATCAATTTCACTACCTATATCAAAGTCCAACTCTCTTTTTACCAAGTCTTGCACACTAGTTTTTCCTAGTTTCTACAATGTGTTTTGATACTCTTTGCTACAGATTTTTACTTTCTCACTTCTCATACTACAACCACCATTCCATAGTTACTAAACATCTCTACTAAACCCAATACACACCTTGGTTCTCCCATTCACCAAGTCATTCTTTAATGCGCAATTCCTACCAAAATTTTGCCATAGTTCACTTACTTTTCTTACATCCTCAAATACACATTCCCTCATCAAATTCAACCTAAAGCTAGCCACACCCAACAAGGGTCCTACCAGCACACAAGGTTCATACAAAATTCCTCCAAAGCATATACACAACTCTCCAAGCCCAATACAATTCATTAACATAAATACATGACACTTTGGCCCTTGCTTTGGAATTCAATTTCACAACTTCCTCCAATACCAAGCAAGCATATTTTCTCACATGTTTTGGGTTCATTGATTCATTTACCCATCCCGTTATCCTAATACATATAGATAGTGCATTAAGATAGGTTTTTCTTACCTTGAGATCATAATTCTTCTTTTAAGTCCTCCACCTCTCCTCTTCTCCATTCTCGGTCAAGTTGGGCAATGGGGTTACCAAACCTCAAGCCAACATTCAAGAACACAAATAGATACAATTAAACTCCTTAACCCATTGGATAACTCTAATTCAATGAAAGGGCTTAAATGCCATTAGTTAGGGTTTTACCTTGGAGCTTTTAAGAGGGGTTTCAAGCCTTGAATACAAGGGGGAGTTCTTCCACCATTGGGGAGTTGAAATCAAGCTCAATCCATGAGGAAAAACAAGGCGTTACTAAGAGGCAAAATCGGTCAAGAATGAAGAGTGAAGAAAAATTGATTTTTCTTGAAACTTTTTACCTTAGGAGGAAGAGGAGACTCCATGCTTCGAAATGGTGTCATTTATTCTCTAAATGCTCAAAACCCATGGAGATGAAGTTGCTCATTTTCGGATTTTGAAAAGATAGAAATGTAGAGCTTGAAGAGGGGAGTTCAAATATGTAATTTATTTTTAATTTGGAGTTGTAATGGGGCTTGGGAAAGCTTGGAGTTGTGAGCTGCCATGGATGAGCTGCAAAATCGCAAGGAGGAAGGAGGAGGAATCGGCAGAGAGAAGAGGAAGCAGTACGTGGGGAAAAGAAATGAGGGGAGAGAGAAAGGTAAAATGCATTTACCTTACTTTTTACTATTTGCTTTTTACTTTATTTTTTTCTCTTTTATTTCTAGCTAGTTTAAGTGTGTGAGAGAGCTAGTTACTCTCTAAAAACCGGCCCACTAATATACATGAGCTGGGAGCGTTTTTCGTCTTTTACAGAATATGCTCGTTAATTTACCCGGTTTAGCACTATTCACTAACCGGGCCCGTTTTCCGGAATTTTCTCGTTTCTTTATTTTTATTGGTTATTAAGCTTCCATAAAGGCTTAATAATTATTATTTAATGATTTATAATTTTTACGGGTTCGTTCGAACACTTAAAATCACGTTTTCGGGTTCCCTCGAAAAACGTGTGCTAAAGCTCTTTTAGCGTTTTAATGCATTTCTTGGATCCGTTTCCTTCGGGAATCGTTCCCGTATACTAATTAGGCATGAATAAGCCTTAGGAATCCTTACGATACTATAACCGAGGTCTCGTACCTCCTATGGTTATTTAACGCTTATTTTAGTGTTTTCCGCTTTCTAAGCGTTCTTCTCATTTCTTTTGGATTTATTTTCCTTACCAAAATTACTTAGGCGCTATTAGGCCCTTAAATACTATATTAGAATAATATAATCACCATTTTTAAGTTTGGGGTATTTCACCTCTAAACTTTTCCACCTTCACAGTATCAGAATAAACAACTCCTGGGACAAAGTCCAACAACCCAATAAATGAGGAGTAGTACTGATCTACTGTCAGACTACCCTGCCTCAGGGCCTCGAACTCCTCCCTCTTCTTCTGCTTCAAGTGAGCAGGATAGTACTTTTCTCTTAGCAATTCCACAAAACCGTCCAACCAAAACCCTCTATAGCAATGTAATGTGCCCTCACGGACCTCCACCAAGTACTGGCGGCGTCCCTCAGATGGAAGGCTGCTATACCGACCCGGTGCTCAGCAGGCACATGAATGGCGTCAAAGGTCTTCTCGTGCTCAATAATGTATCTCTCCAGGACGGTGGGGTCAGCTACCCCGTCATAGGTAGGTACTCGCGTGTCAGCAACGCTCTTTAGCCAGTTTGGCTCTCTCGGTGCGGGTACGGGTGGGGCTACGGGCGGTGCTCCTATCTGGCCACCTCCCATCAAGGCTAGCTGAGCAAAGACGGCAGCTACCGTCTCAGCAATGCCCGCGGCATGGGTCTCAGGAGGTCCTCCTCCAGACCTGCCGCCTCCACCTCTGCCTCTACCTGCTGAACGTCTTCCCGAAGACATCTGAAGAATTCAAAATCAAAGTCAACACTCGGTATAAATACCGTACTGTTCTCAACCATAAGTTCACATAGCCCTGAAAGGCGTAAAACACATTGTCCCCGACAATCTCCTAACTCAAATCATTTACATCTTCCTCATTGGTACAGGTATATGAATAACCTAAGCTCACGGTACTTAAACTACTATCTCTTATAATCAGAGCGGTACTCCGCTCTGATACCACTTTTGTAACACCCCTACTAAATTCGGCTCCTAATTATTAAATAAATGTCGTACCTAGCAATTAAATCGCAGCGGTAAATAACAGACTGTCGCTCTAATGGTGTCACTGTTATCAGTCGCCCATACGGGTGATAACCAGTTACATGATAATCAACATACGAAACGTATTCCCGCAGTGATCACAAGAGATAGATAGTAGTGCTTAAACAATTTAAAACAAATCCAACAATAACCGTTATTACAGAACCGTACTCGTGAGCATTTAACCAAAATACACCTCGGTTTACACAACCCGAGTCCAAAACAACATCAGTATCAAACCGTACCAAGTTTTAACCAACAGTAACCACAACTGTCGCGCCCCGCGTCGACCCACCAGCTAATCTCCTGAAATAAAAATGGTTTGTGGTATGGAATCAGCCCCTGCTGAATATGTTATCACACGCCCCGTCATGCCTCCTCAAACCCCTCAATGAATTGGTCGAGAGCATAAGATTCGTTACATGCAATACCGTTTTAATATTTAAACTGTAAAAACATTTAACAGTAATATCCAAACAATAACACAACCATCGGCACACATAATATAATCACACAGTGTAACCAATGAACAACAAGGCGACAACAATGAGAATAATACAAGTATTAATTCCCGTCCATGGTATAGAAACCCAATATTGTTTGCCACCGTACAAGTCTCAGCTGTAATAAGTGTTCAGTTATACCTAGTGACAACGCCTCGTTAAAATCGACGAATCTCTAAATTACCCATATACTATGGCGGGTCACCCACGGCAGTAGCCACTCCAGCGGTAGAGTCTCCGACCAACGAGCCATCCTAGCTCACGGGAAATTTTCTTGATACTTGCGGACCCGTACGCGGACATCCTGGTATCGTTTTTGTGATCACAGCGCGCACCAAGAGCCACATCCTCTTGGCTTTATTATGTTTACTAATTATATCATCGCATCGCATTACCAATTTTCCTAACACAGCAGACTAAGGTCATTAGTCCAATCCGGAGTCTGTAAACTTGGGATCCAGTTTAGATACGAGAGCGGAGTTTAGAAAGGACAATGCTCCGTATTAAAGTCTCGGATAATATGTATATCTTATCATCCTAGTGCTACAACGTTTTTCTGACGATCCTTATATTGCATATAAGATAGCACCATAGCCGCTAGTTCGTTTTATATATATAGGTCCATATATACGAACCAATACTGTTAACTCAACAACAGTAAATAATAAGCAGCTATAAATATACAGTTCATGCATATTTCTTTACACATTCAGACAAACAATCTTCTCACAGATCACACAGAAGTCTGAACTGAGGAAGCCCTCAGAGACAATCAGAGACACGTAACAACATACCGTTCACCCAGACTGTATAACAGTGGAGTATGAATCAGCTAGATCCGATGCTCCGTGTGTCGTCTCTAACAGTCTAAACAATACATAACGCTACTGATTAGCATCCCGTATAACAACATAACTTTACGGTACCCCGTACCGTCTCTAATACCTCCCGGTTAACCCCCCGTTATTAACTGACAACGTTTGTCGGGTTTTCGGCTTAACTCGAGATTTGGAAAAACGTTATATTACATGCGTAGTCTTGTCTTGTATATAAATATACTTAATGTTGAACTTGTTATCGCATGTAACTTAATATATCCTTGTATACCATATAGTTTGTTTCTATATTGCATGTATAATTCTTTATCATATATTATACATTTCACTTAGTATTTATTTTTCTAAGGTTTGTTTCTCCAAGTTTAATGGAGTATAATTCTTATGTAAAAATACTTTGGATTATATATAAATCCTTATTATTTCATGTATACTCCTAACATGAGAATTTCCATAACCAATGTTTGTAATTCTTTTCCCTTTATCTTATATCATTTTCATTATGATAATATATAGTTATTTAAACCATATTATATTTTCCACTCCAAAATATATATTTATTCATATATATATGTATTATGGGACTCTTTATTATATGGTAAATCTTTATAATGTATTCATTCTCTTTAATGAATATTCCTTATATTATAAATGTTACACCCTTATAACATTAAAAACCATATTATAAATTTTCATTTAAAAATGCCCATATTACCGAACAGCACTTAGTTTCTTAAATATTTACAAAATCCACCACATAATTAATATAATGTTATATTATAGTTATATAACATATATTATGATATTTATGTCATTAAAACAATTATAACCTATAGTTGTAAATTGTTACATATTACCAAATAGCCCCTTATATTCTCGGCTTTCACTATAAACCACTAAACTTCCATAAATCACAAATCTAACCCATTTTATAATACATAGCTTTCTAATGCCATTAAAACTATATATATACATATATCTTTATAAAACCTTATATATAACTCCAAAAATTCCCAAACTATACCAAAAGGTTATAAATATTATTCCTAACCTTATTCTTTCTATAATTCTCGGTTTTGCCCATATGTTACCCATTTGTAACAAATGTTATGAAATATCATATATTTTACTTATATAATTCGTATAAACTCCAAATTTAACCAAATAAACTTCTAAAAATTCCTAATAACTTAAGGACTGTACTAAATCCCTTTTAGTACCCTAAAGTTTCGGAAATTACATTATAACCCCATCTCTTATAAATCTTTTACAATTTAATAAGTATCTTATTATAAGGTAGTATTTTAATTCCTTAAATTCTCCAAATTTGGTCAAAGTCTCCTATATAGTCAACTTTGACTTCTAATACCAAATTGGACCCAAACTCTCGGTAATTACCAAACTTAACCTATACTTTTCTATTTTTACAATTTTGACACAAAACTTTATAAAATGTTATAATTTTTATTAAATTCATTTAAAAACCCTAAATTCCTATAAATTAAGCCCTCGGCCTAATATTTTGCTAGTAATTACCGTTTGACCCCAAACTTAATTATATAAGCATAAATTAAACTAAATAAGCTTGTAAACTTAAATTAAAATGGCCTAATGACATGGCCTTATTACAACTTTGCTTTATAACATAAAATTACACATAAATAGCTCAATTTATACAATAAACTCACAGCCTTGTTGTAGTTTAATTATTTTTCCACATAATGTCATAATTTGACCATTATGTTAATTAAATCACTTAAATGACTAGTTTAATTTATCTTAGTCATTTTTTCCATTTTTAGGTTAATATAACCCATATGTTAAACTCCACTCTCGGCATAATAAATATATATGCTAAGAAATCATAAAATCATAAGTTTTAAGGTGTTTATACCTTGATTTCTCCTTGTAACAACTCGGCAGCTTGAAGGAAAATTCACCACATCATTTAGACATGTTTAATACACCAAAATAAGATATGGTTACACTCCAAGCTTGAGCTTAACCATAAAGAACAATTAATGTAAGATTTAAGGCAAAAATCACCTTAAAAATGCAAGGGAACTTCCAAAGAATTTCGGCCTGAATAAAACACACCAAATGGTGTTAAATTCACCATATCAACATAGGAAATAGCTAGACAACAACAAGCTTCTATGGTAATAGGTTTTACCTTGGCAAAATGCCTTGAAGAAGGGTATTTCCCTTGGATTTCGGCCACCCTTGCTCCAAATGGTTAACCAACTGAATGAACATGTAAATATGAAGATTATGAGTGTATAAACTGATAAGTGAGAAATACATAGACATTTAAGGGTTTAATTTACCCTATACTTACTCACTTTCAGGATAATATTTCTCACTTATCGTATGTTTTTTCTAAGATTTATGTCTTGATATGGACTGATATATTTTATGTATCAAATACAGGAAAAAGTGTTGGAATCAAATAGTTTATTTCACAAGCTTTCCAACGCAACAAACGGCGAGTAAAACGGACTTATAACGAAGAATCTGGGGCCGGTTGAAGATTGTAGGAAAATAGAAAACAGATTCATTTTGTCCGCGTATGTTTGGCCGGACAGAGGCGGGGACACGACAGAGGCGTCCACGTATGCTTAGGCGGACAGGAGGCGGACATCAGCTGTGTCCGCATGAACTTAGGCAGACAGGAGGCGGACATCAGCTGTGTCCGCATGAACTTAGGCGGACAGGAGGCGGACATGGGTGTGTCCGCATAAAACTGGGCGGACAACAAGCGGACGTGAGTGACGTCCGCATAACCTTAGGCGGACACAGGGGTGGACGTGACTAAATTCAGACGCGACAGTTTTCTTTTTCCTTTGCGGCGTCGAACTGCTTCTTCATTAATACCAGGCGGCGCCTACCTTAATTCACTCACGCGTGTGTCTCCACCTCTGTCTGCAATCAATATGCAATCAATGTGCAATCAATCTCCTTCCACTCCAGATCTGCCCCTTCTTCTTCCTCTCCTCTATATAACCACTGCTACTTCATCAGAAAAACCTGCGCACGATGGCCTGAAGCTTAACTCTCTGTAATACTCACGTTCTCTCCCAAATCACACTTCCTCCACAGAAATTCCATACAGTGCGTACGAATGCAGAGAGCTCTTTCTCTTCTTTAACTGTACTTTGTTTTAATGGCTGTCGTATTTACGACGTCTGTTTGTATAATTATGTCTGAGTAAAAACCTTAGCTCCCGGGTTGAGAAGCAAGCTTATTTTACTAAACTGTGTTACGTAGACTTTCTAATATAATCTGTTCAAGCAATATTTTGATTCTCCTCCTTAATGCGCTTTAATATTTAGGCCATTTATTAAAGTGATAATTGTAGTTTCTTGTCAAAATGCAGCTGAGACAAGATTCTAGACAAGAGAAGTCAAAACAGGTTAACGACTAGAAGTGAGTTTTCACCTATAGGTTAACCAGTCTCCAATAGGAATTGTTAATAATGCGATTAATTTATTAATGACTTGAACAAGGGATTGCGCTTGTTGTTTAAATTAATCAGGGTTTATTAGACAGGGAACGGTCAATAAACTAATTCAGGTTCTTGAGTTTATTGCTAAAGTGGGAAAGTCTACAATAATATAATTGAGTAAAATAGGTGAGCAGAACAACCCGGGGTGCTTCCTTAAAAACAAAAGAGTTTTATAACTGCTATTATTAATCTGTTTTAATTAGTTGTTCTTTTTACTGTTTTGTTTACATTAAGTTCTAAACTATAATTTCTCTCAAAAAAATGATAAGTTTCTTTTCAGTAGTCTAATTAGAATTCTTAGTTAAATTACACTATCAGTTAAACCACAGTAAGGTCCCCAAGAGTTCGACACCCCACAATTCCACTATTCCGCAAAACGATTAGGTACACTGCCTAAGTGGTAGAGTTTAACACACTTTTACTCCAACAAGTTTTTGGCGCCGTTGCCGGGGACCTCCGGCACGGTTAACTGATAGTTTTTTTTAATTTTATTGAGTTTTCTATTTAACTATCTAACCATCGGACTTCGGACATCTAACTACGGACATCGGACTTCGGACATCTAATTTCTGACATCTAATTACTAACTCTTTATTTTATTATCATTTATTTTTCAGTCATTTAATTTCCATTGTCCTTTAATTTCTGTCATTAACTACTCACTTATAATTTCTGTCATTAACTACTAACTTATAATTTCTGTCATTTAAAGTTTCTGTCATTTAAATTCAGTAACTAACTTATAATTTCCAGTATACTAACTACTAACTTCAAATTTCCAGTATACTAACTACTAACTTCAAATTTCCAGTATACTAACTACTAACTTCAAATTTCCAGTATACTAACTCCTAACATTAACACTTTAGTTATTTCTATATATGCGTCGTACTCGATCTGCAGGTAGTCCTCAAAACGATCTTGAACCTGAGATTGAAAGACTTCTCCACAGAGAAAGACGACAACAACGTGTAGAGATGGCAACTCGACAAACTCTCTGCCAATACCAGCAACCGTCAGTTGAAGGGAGGCCTTCTGCTATTGTCCTTCCTCAGGTCACTCAGGCTGAACTAGATGCCTGGCAATTCAAAACCAGTTTCATTACCACACTCTACCATTAGGGCCAATACAGCGGGCTAGATTCAGATGATGCTCCACACCATATATCTGCATTTCTTGATTTTTGTAACACTTTTAACAAAACAAGGAAATCTGAACGAACGCATCCGTCTGCAATTGTTCCCCTATTCCTTGAAAGATGGCGCCTCCAGGTGGCTGAGAAGTTTACAACCCAGTAGCATCCACAGTTGGGCTGAGTTAGCAAACAAATTTCTGGCGAAATACTATCCCCCGTCCAAAACAAGAGAGAAAATTGCTGAGATCACAAACTTCTGTCAAGAACCAGGTGAATCTCTTTATGATTTGTGGATAGATTCAAAGAATTACAGATATTATGCCCACATCACGGTATGAGTAGCCAGGAGCTTGTTTTATCATTCTTTAGAGGCTTAAATGATTCTAACAAATTGTTGCTAAGTTCCTCATCTGGAGGAAATTTTATGAAAATGACCGGAGAAGAAGCAGTTGAACTACTGGACCAGATGACCGCCAGTACCAGACAATGGTGTAAAAATAAGGGGAGAGGTGAAGTAAAGAAAGAAACTGGTATCTACAGTATTCCCCCGCAGGATCATGTGTCTGCTCAACTAGTTGCTCTCACAAAAGTTGTGGAAAACTAACTCTTAGTCAACCACAACAAAAAGCTGTGAAAACAGTAGCCACTTCCCCATATCTGACTCCCTGTTGCGAAAACTGTGGAGGAGCATATGAAACCACAGACTGTGATGGCTCAGGTTGCAACATGACCCTTGAGGAGGTAAGTCTGATTAACACAGACCACCAAATCCTTATCCGAACTCCTACAACCAAAACAATTGGAGGAGTAATCAACAACCATGGAGAAATTTTGATCCACAGTCGAGTAACCAAGGTTTTAACCAAAACCGACAACCGCAGTACAACCGACAACAGGAACAGCCAACCAACTCACAAGGAGACATGGGCAAACTAAAAGGCATGATGAATCAGCTTCTGAAACAAGGTCAGGCGATAAATTCAAAATTTTCTGAGATAGAAGCCAAAGTTGCTGATCAGGCTACTATAACCACGAATTTAGAAAGACAGATAGGTCAGATTTCCCAACAGTTGGCTCAAAGACCAGCAGGGTCACTCCCGAGCCAAACGGATCCTAATCCCAGGGAGCATGCAAAATCAATAACCCTAAGGAGCGGGAAAGAGCTGGTATCCGATGCCCCTGAATCTGAGGAGAAATCTGATGAACAAAAATCTGACAAAGAAGCCGTAACAATTCCCAAGGAGAAGGAGTCTCCTGCATCCCTTACTATTAAACCGTTACAGGTTTCATATGAAATTCCAATCCCATTTCCTGATAGATTAAAGAAAAAGAATTTGGACGATCAATTTGGAAAATTTCTTAACATTTTTAAGAAATTAACTATTAATATTCCTTTTTCTGATGCCTTAACACAAATGCCTATTTATGCAAAATTTATGAAAGATATCTTGTCTAACAGGCGATCTTTACAGGAAAATGACATGGTGAAACTAACCGAAAGAGTTTCTGCAGTACTCTTAAAGAAGCTACCACCGAAGTTGGGAGATCCAGGTCTCCCTATCATTCCTTGCGCAATTGAAGACATAAATTGTGGTAACGGGTTATGCGATTTAGGCGCAAGTATTAACTTAATGCCTTTATCTATATTCAAGAAATTAGGCATAGGTCAATGCTCTCCTACTCCTGTTCAGCTCCAGCTAGCTGATCGTTCCATAATTCACCCCGAAGGAAAAATAGAAGATTTAGTGGTTTCTGTTGGCAAATTTATTTTCCCTGCTGATTTCATTGTTATTGATATTGAGGAAGATAAAGATGTCCCACTAATCTTAGGTAGACCTTTTATGAGAACTGCAAGAACTTTAATTGATGTTGAAGGAGATAAGATAATTTTAAGACTTCATGATGAGCAGGTAGTTTTTGACATGACCCAGAACATGAAGCATCCTTCTGATACACAAAACTGTTTTTTCTATTGACACTACTGACTCTTTAGTACAGGAGACGTTCCTCAGCAAAGATGAAGAAACAATTTTGGAAAGATGTCTTATGGCATCTTGCGAAGCTGATGACGAAAATCCTGATATTGCTCTCATGGCTGGAGAGTTAAACAAACATAAGCCATATTTCCGTTCCTACCAACAAAGATTCGAGCCAGTAGAAAGAAACACAGACAGACCAAAGCCATCCATCGAAAAAGCACCTACAGTCGAAATGAAACCTCTTCCCCCTCATTTAAAATACGCTTTTCTAAAAGAGCCATCTGATTTACCAGTTATTATCTCATCTAAACTATCAGATGTGCAGGAGAAGCAACTTTTAGGGGTGCTGCGCAAACATATGACCGCTATCGGATGGTCGATAGCGGATATCAAAGGAAAAAGCCCATCTCTGTGCTCTCATCGAATTTACATGGAAGATGATTTCAGGGCATTAGCATAACCACAGAGGCGTCTCAACCCCGTTCTAAAGGAGGTGGTAAAGAAAGAGGTAATAAAACTACTTGACATTGGCATTATCTATCCAATTTCAGACAGCAAATGGGTAAGCCCGGTGCAGGTGGTACCAAAAAGGGCGGAATAACTGTAGTTCCCAACGAGAAAGGTGAGTTGATTACTCAACGCACCACTACTGGTTGGAGGGTCTGTATAGACTACAGGAAATTGAATACTGCCACACGTAAGGATCACTTTCCCTTACCTTTTATTGACCAAATGCTGGAAAGGTTAGCAGGTCAGGATTTTTATTGTTTTCTAGATGGCTATTCAGGATACTTTCAGATCCCAATTGCTCCGGAAGATCAGGAAAAAACTACTTTTACCTGTCCTTATGAAACATACGCTTATAAAAGAATGCCGTTTGGATTATGTAACACACCAGCTACTTTTCAACGGTGCATGATGGCTATTTTCTCTGATTACATTGAAAATGTATAGAAGTCTTTATGGATGACTTCTCTGTCTTTGGTTCAACATTTGACACTTGCCTGGAGAATCTTGATCTTATTTTGGCCAGGTGTGAAGACACAAATCTAGTCCTGAACTGGGAGAAATGTCACTTCATGGTTCGTGAAGGGATCGTGCTAGGACATAACGTGTCTTCCAAAGGTATAGAGGTGGACCGCGCTAAAATTGAGGTAATAGAAAAACTTTAACCTCCTACTACTGTCAGAGGTATCCGAAGTTTTCTTGGACATGCTGGTTTTTACAGACGATTCATTAAAAACTTTTCCAAGATTTCTAAGCCTCTCTGCACTTTACTGATAAAATATGCTAAATTTCATTTTTCTGATGAATGTTTAGCAGCTTTTAATTTATTAAAAGAAAAACTTGTCTCTGCTCCTATTGTTGTATCACCCGACTGGTCACAACCTTTTGAAATTATGTGTGACGCCAGTGATTATGCGGTGGGTGTTGTTCTGTGCCAGAAAATGGATAAAATTCTGAGAGTCATTTATTATGCAAGCCGTACTCTTAATGATGCTCAGAAAAATTATGCCACCACCAAAAAAGAATTGCTGGCAGTCGTCTTTGCTTTGGATAAATTCCGTCCATATTTATTGGGTAGTAAGGTTATTATTCATACTGACCATTCTGCCCTCAAGTATTTATTTGCCAAAGCAGATGCAAAACCCAGGTTGATAAGATGGATACTTCTCTTACAAGAATTCGACATAGAGATAAGAGACAAGAGAGGTATCCAGAATGTCGTGGCAGACCACTTATCAAGGATGGAAGGACCAGAAGACGAAAGACCCATCAATGAGTTTTTCCCGGACAAGGCAGTATTCACAATCCAAACGGCAAGAGACCCTTGGTTTGCCGATATTGCCAATTATCTGGCTACAAAGATCATCCCAGCTGATATGACTTATCAGCAGAGAAAAAGGTTCTTTTCGATTGTCAAACATTATTTATGGGATGATCCATTTCTTTTCAGAATCTGTGCAGATGGTATTATAAGGAGATGTGTCCCAGAGACAGAAATCAGAAATATCCTTCTCCATTGCCATTCTAGAGAAACCGGTGGACATCACGGTGCAACCCGTACAGCTGCAAAGGTACTTGAATCCGGTTTCTATTGGAACACCCTTCACAAAGACTGTCATGCCTTTGTATCTACTTGTGATCGGTGTCAAAGGCAAGGTAATATTTCTCGCCGTAATGAACTACCTTTGAACAATATGCAAGAGGTTGAATTGTTTGATGTTTGGGGGATTGATTTTATGGGACCCTCCCCCAATTCTTTTGGAAATTTATACATCTTAGTAGCAGTCGATTATGTCTCTAAATGGGTGGAAGCCCTTGCTTGCTCTACTAATGATGGTAAAGTTGTGATGAAGTTCATAAAGAAGAACATTTTCAGTTGATTCGGTGTTCCTAGAGCAATAATCAGCGATGGTGGATCTCACTTCTGCAATCGCCAGTTTGATGCTCTCCTGAAGAAATATGGAGTCCGACATAAGGTTGCTCTACCATACCATCCTCAAATGAATGGTCAGGCAGAGATAACAAATAGAGAGCTAAAATGGATTCTGCAGAAAACGGTGAGCTCTTCTCGAAAGGATTGGTCCATTAAATTGGATGATGCGCTCTGGGCATACCGTACAGCCTTCAAAACACCTATCGGCGTGTCTCCCTACAAACTAGTTTTTGGGAAGGCATGTCACCTGCCTGTGGAATTAGAGCATAAATCTTATTGGGCTCTAAAGGTGTTGAACTTCGATCTACAACAAGCCGGTGAAAAAAGAAAGTTCCAGTTGACGGAACTGGAAGAACTAAGGTACAACTCATATGAAAATGCAGTGATTTATAAGGAGAAGACCAAGCGTTGGCACGATAAGATGATTGCCAAGCGAGACTTCAAAGTGGGAGATTATGTCCTCCTTTATAATTCTAGACTAAAGTTCTTCCCAGGTAAATTAAAATCCTTCTGGTCTGGACCATTTAAAATAATATCTACCTCTCCTTATGGAGCGGTGGAATTGGACAATAAGAAGGGTGGATCGTTTAAAGTCAATGGAGCTCGAATAAAATTGTATATGGGAAACACGTTGGATAACGAAGAAGCTTCTGCACTTCTTTTCAAATAACCAGTTACAACTTGAATCACTGAGGTACGGTCTAGCCAAAGACCTTAAAGATGGGCAGCTTGGTAGGAGGCACCCTACTATCTATCTTTTTAATCTGTATTGTGTTTATATTTTGTATTTTATTTTATGAAAAAAAAGAGTGAAATAAAAAGAAAGAAAAGAGAACGAGGAGAATTGACTTGAGTTCTTCTGGCTGTTTAGAATATTTATTTCAGGTACATCTTGCGCATTCTTACAGCAGAACTCAAGTGTGGGGGAGCTATACTACATATTCTGCATAACTCTAGGGAGTACACTATCCATACCTTGCTCTTTAAGTTTAAATATCTCTTATTACCATGCTTTTTGATCATTACCCAGGTAGTTTGCCTGCCCTGTTATTTTAATTCTTTCTATGCAATGAGGGCATTACTTTGGTTCAAGTGTGGGGGAGAGATAGTAATCAAAAGCTTGCTCTTAAGTTTTCTTTTTCGACACTGTGTTTAAATTTGTTAAGTGATTAATAATCAAAAAGGAGCCATAGAGGGAGTAATGCTGGTATTAACACGTTTAAAGGGTATAAAAAAAGACTCTGCTCCTTATGCAAAAAAAATTCTGAGGAAATTATCATTTGAATTTTGTTTTGACTTTGAGCCTGGATTTGAATTGGAAAGAAATGGTGGAAAAAGAACAAGGCAAGGTACTCCTCTGATCCAAACAGGCATATTCTGATCCTAAACAGGCCTCGTCCACTCGGTTATTAAGTTCTTAGGGGTGCTTCATCACCCGGGTACCTAAGGTACTCGGTATCTGGGATAGTAGACCCAAAACCGCTACAAGGGTGGAGAGAAATTTGAGGTAAAAGAAAAATGAACTTCAAAATTGAAGTATCTGTGCATTCTGTACCAACCCTGTCCCAAAAATGATAAAAATCGTCATTATGGATCATGAGTTATGTGGCATTGAAAGGATATAATGGATAAGATTTTACTTAATGCCCCTTGTCGTTCAAGGAAAGTGTGAAAGAAAATGGTGGTGGATTGGCTCAGGGTTAGAAGCAGAATTCATAGAGTATAGACTTCTCTGTCTTTCGTAGGATTTCAGAGTTATTCTCAGAAATAAAGAAATATATCTAATAAATTTAATGTTATTAGTACCCTTTTAAAATCTGAAAAGATTGGCAATTACCTCTTCTGTGCTCTTCTTACTTGATTATTGTCTGTTTAACTTGTTTAAACATTATGTCAGAAAGATTTGCTTGAGGACAAGCAAAAGATAAGTGTGGGGGAGTTTTGATAAGCGAGAAATACATAGACATTTAAAGGTTTAATTTACCCTATACTTACTCACTTTCGGATAATATTTCTCACTTATCGTATGTTTTTCCTAAGATTTATGTCTTGATATGGATGATATATTTTATGTATCAAATACAGGAAAAAGTGTTGGAACAAATAGTTTATTTCACAAGCTTTCCAACGCAACAAACGGCGAGTTAAAACGGACTTATAACGAAGAATCTGGAGCCGGTTGAAGATTGCAGGAAAATAGAAAACAGATTCATTCTGTCCGCGTATGTTTGGCCGGACCGAGGCGGGACACGACAGAGGCGTCCGCATATGCTTAGGCGGACATGAGGCGTACATCAGCTGTGTCCGCATGAACTTAGGCGGACAGGAGGCGGGCATCAGCTGTGTCCGCATGAACTTAGGCAGACAGGAGGCGGACATGGGTGTGTCCGCATAAAACTGGGCTGACAACAAGCGGACGTGAGTGACGTCCGCATAACCTTAGGCGGACACAGGGGTGGACGTGACTAAATTCAGATGCGACAGTTTTCTTCTTCCTTTGCGGCGTCGAACTGCTTCTTCATTAATACCAGGCGGCGCCTACCTTAATTCACTCACGCGTCTGTCTCCACCTCTGTCTGCAATCAATATGCAATCAATGTGCAATCAATCTCCTTCCACTCCAGATCTGCCCCCTTCTTCTTCCTCTCCTCTATATAACCACTGCTACTTCATCAGAAAAAACCTGCGCACGATGGCCTGAAGCTTAACTCTCTGTAATACTCACGTTCTCTCCCAAATCACACTTCCTCCACAGAAATTCCATACAGTGCGTACGAATGCAGAGAGCTCTTTCTCTTCTTTAATTGTACTTTGTTTTAATGGCTGTCGTATTTACGACGTCTGTTTGTATAATTATGTCTGAGTAAAAACCTTAGCTCCCGGGTTGAGAAGCAAGCTGAAATACCCCAAACCTTAGTATGTTGTTTAAACACCTAAATATGGTATATTAAGACTAAAAAGAGTCTTAGAAGCATTAGTAAACAAATCTAAACGATAGAAAACACAAAATGTGCTTTAAGGTCAATAAGAGCCAAAATGTGCTCTAAGCTTGGGATAAGCTTGGTTAAGACTAATGAACTTACCAAGACCTTATTTTATACTAATGAATATATTAAACCAATTAGCAAAGAAAACCAAGCTTGAAAACAAGTTAAAACACAAAATGTGCTTTAAAGAGTCTTAAAGCACATTTTGGAAAAATTGTCTTGTAAATGAGTTTTGAATGGCTAAATGTCCATCATTACTATTTAATTAACATGTGTACTATATAGTATCACATTTGGAAGTCTATATCAATGGGAAATCAAAATTTTCACTTCTAAGTGCCTTGTTTTTATGAATAGTGATTTTAATAAGCTAGTTGTAACATATGTTTGTATAAGTAATTAAATTGACAAATAAAGACTATAATACCCCTAAGTACTATTGGGGGCCGGTTTTCTTAAGTGTGGTGACTCACCACTCTCTTGTTAACATATTAAGTAAATAAAGATAACTAACTAAAGTACTTTTTACTTTATAACTACAAATATCTTCAAAAAGTAAGTTTACCTTCATTTCTCCTTCTTCCTTGCATTCACACGATTACATGCTCTCTTCAACCTCTCTTCTTCATTCTCTTCCACGGTAATACCACACCACCACCATTAAACTCCATCTTTGATCTCTTGTTATTTCTAGCTCACTTAACCAAATCAAAACAAAACCACCATTCTCTTAGTCTCATCAAGCTCTTCATTCCTATCTTCTCAAAACTTAAAAGCCCCATTTCGGTGCCATGGAGTTCCACCATTGAAGGAGCTTGAGCTTACATTTCTACATATTATTACTCTCCTTTGCTTCTAGGTAAGGAATCTCAAATAAAAACTTCATTTCCTCCATGTTTTGTTGTTGACCGAAAATGCCCATTGAAGGTGCTCTTTATATGGCTTTGTTTTAGCTTCATTCCAACCTTTCAAGGACTAGGAGGAGTCCTCTCTTGATAGATATTCAAACTCTCTTCAAAGACCAAGGTAAAACAACTACATTAATGTTTTTAAAACAATGTAAAAACTAGGGTTTACAATGAGTTAAGCTTGGAGCTTGTATACTCATTTCAATGCTTGTATATTGTTTAGTAGTTGACAAGGAATCAAAGACCTTACCGGTTTTACAAGGAAACAAGAAAGAAGTTTTTGTGGAAAAGAGGTAAAATTGCTAACCTAATGTAGTTTAATGCCTTAGGAGAAATGAGCTTATAATGCTTGTTAAAACTACCTAAAGAGCAAATGGTAAATGACTTAGTGAAATGTTCTCAAGGAGACTAGTAAAGGACATATGTGTTGTTGTATGTATTCGCAGGTCAAAGGCATATATATTGTGGAAATTCAGTGTTTAAGAGTTATGCACTTTAGGGCCTAAGAGCCATGCATTTTAAGGGCCTAAGTGCCATGCAATTTAAATTATGCACTATATTGTAATGTAGTGTGATTTGGGTGAAACTTGTGTGTGTGAGAGTGTTCTTGGTGAATTTAGGTGTTCTGTGTGCTTAATGGAGAAAACAAAGTGTTTTGGCTTAGTAATGTTCTAGGAGAATCCATGTCAAAATTTAGGTAAGAATCAAGAAGTTCTAAGTGTTTATATAAGGCTTGGTGAACTAGAAATGTTGGAAATGCTTAAGTATTCTACAAGAGAAGAAATAATGTCTTAAGGTGTTCTAGGTAAACAAAGGGACCTAGACATAAACTAGGGTTTAAGTGGTAAGAAATGATACTTGGGAGATGATGTTAAAATGAGGAGAAAGCATTTTGGGATAGTAGTTATCATAGGTATGAAACACCACTTGAAAAACTAAGGAGGAAATAGCATAAGTGTTAGGAATTTTGGTAAGAAATGAGTAAAGGTTTAAGGAATTAGAAAATGAGTTTTATGAGTGTTTAAGGATGTCTTAAGGTGTGTTTGAAGTGCCCAAATGGGGTTAGGGTGTACTAGGATATATGGGGTGAAGTTTGGAGTTAAATGAGAAATGGAAAACAAGGGTCTGGGGCAGACCGAACTTGCGACCGAACTTGCAAGGTCGGTCGAGCCCAGTTTACCCTGCGAGAATTGGCTTCTGGAATGGACCGACCTTGGGGACCGGACTTGCAAGGTCGGTCGGGCTTGTATTTTGTGTACGGTACGGATTAAGTTTCTGGAATCGACCCGAACATGGGACCGGACTTGGCAAGTTCGGTCGGGCTGAATTCAAAGGGCAGAAACTCTCGGGAATGGACCGAAAACTTGTGCAAGGTCGGTCGGTAAGGTCGGTCGGACCAAAACTTGTAAAAAAAAAAAACAAAAGAATGTGACTTATGTAGTTAACCCTAGGGGGTATGATGAAGGTAACCTAGGGTAAGTTAGACATTAAACATGTCAATAATCATGTTAAACACTTAGTAAATTTGAAGTTAAGTAAGTTAATTAACCGACATTCTTGAATCATGTATAGGAGTGACCTACGGTGGAAACAAATCGAGGCAAGGACCAAGGTATGGTTTCTTGCAGTCTGTTGCCTACCGGTTTACACCGGCTTGTGTGTTGATTGTTTTTCTGTGTGTTAATGACTTTGTAAGATAAACCATGTAAAGAGTTTACAGTTGTTAAATATTATTATGTTGATAAGTATGACTCTCTCTTCCTTGTGTGTGTGTCTAACAAGACTTGACCTATCATCGTGATTGTGTATTGAGTTCAATAATGAACTGCTGACAAGTGCTAACGGGGGAAGTGAGGAGTCCGGTCTGTTCCGGCCACGCGTGTGAGTATGGGAGTCGATGTCATAACCGGTTCGATTCTCTTTGTATGTTATGGTTTTTTTCCAATTTGGTTTCCAACCTTCCCTTTAGCTTAACCAAGGCTATTTTACTGACTCACGTCGGGCCACAGGGGCATACTATGTGTTATTTCGGCGGGCTTGGATCACTATATCCGAGGCACCTTGTGTTAAGTTATCCGTTCAATCTAACAGGACGGTAACGAGTTATGTAACGAGTTTAGCATGAGCATGGCAACATTCTCTAGGCTCTCTATGGGGACTAACTGTGTTGGTTCTCTTCCTAAAAGGAATTGTTCTTGTGTGATGTGTGTGATGTTGTGTACAATACCCATGTTATGTATGTATGATATATATGTATAAGTTGTGTGTTTTAAAATGAATGCCATGTCATCATGACAATTAGTTGCGCGCATCCCGGTAGCCGATGGGCTGCGTGTTAACCATACCAGCCAAGGTTGCTGACCCCCTCGGGGCTCCATATTTCTTTTACTGCAGGATGAGGATCGAAGAAGCGGAATGGCTTTAGATTCTAGGATGCAGGTTTACTTTTGATTACTTTTGGATGTTGGCCCGGGATGCGCCTGTGCTCCCGTGGTGTTATATATATTTGGTTGTGAACATTACAGTGACAGTATACAGTAAAGGATGTAAGTAAACACTCGCGGTATTATGTTAATGTATATATGGTTATTAGTTCTATGCTCGGGAGTCTGATCATCAGACCGGTACACTTGTATTTATTCAGCCTTGTTAACCACGTGGGTGGTTGACGACGTTGTAGCAGCACCAATCGTTTAGTTACTGTTTAGTTGTTTAAACTCCGCTGCGATTTCAAGTAATGTTATGTGCGTAGTAGGGGTGTTACAAAAAGTGGTATCAGAGCGAAGTGTCACTCTGATGACTAGAATACCGAGCTTAGGGAAATACCGAGTTAGGAAACCTAACTACAGTTACCTATGTGAACAGTTATGGAAAGGGTAACCACTAACTAAGTGTGGGAATACCTTGTAATCGGGAAAAAACGTTACAACCGTTGGACCGATAAGTGTGCAAGCATATTGCTAATGAATATTCATGTGAATTCAGATGTCAGGTCGACCGAGAGGTAGAGGCCGTGGACATGGCAATGGAGATACGGGTGACCAGGGCGAGAATACTACGGGCTCAGGTTATGGCTGAGGCAGTAGCAGCCGCCGTAGCCTAGATGGTACCCCAAATAGTAGCTGCGATGCAGCAAGGGCAACAGCCCGGAGTTCAACCACCACCACCGCCACCGCCACGAGAGACCAACTGGGTCAAGGCGTTGGCTGATCTGAGGCCACCATCATTCAGTGGGGAGACCGATCCTCGTAAGCTGGAGGCGTACATCTCCGAAATGGAGACCGCCTTCGAGACCTTAGCAGTACCTGAGGAGGTAAAGGTTCGACTTGCCACATATTACTTGAAGGGTTCGGCACAGGGCTGGTGGAAGCTAGTACGGGAGGGCAGAGTGGCTGACCCGACCTTTCAGTGGAGGGAGTACACGGCTCTGCTGCGAGCCAAATACTACCCGATACACGTGCAAGAGGCCAAGCGCCTGAAGTTGGACAATCTGAGGTAAGGGGATAAGATGACGGTAGATGAGTACTACTCAGCCTTCATCGGACTTATCCACCTGCTACCGGATCTGGGTTACTCAGACCGGATTCTTGTGAACCGTTTCTACAACGGACTGAACTACCGCCTACGCTATGGCATGGGGCCAACTGGATATACTACTTTGCAGGTAATGGGACTACAGTGTGATGTGAATAAGTATGTACAATGTGTTAATGTGATGTGAATTTGTTTGGCGGGGCATAACTGACACCCTAAATGTAGAAGTGCTACCATGCCGCTGCAATTGTGGAGATCACCGTCCGTCTGAGGGATGAGGAGAGTGCGCTCAAGCGCAAGGCTATGAACGAGGGCCAAGGCACAGCAAGGGCAATGGGGAGGAACGAAGAAATCATACCCCCAGTCCCAGAAAGGACAGCAACAGGTGGCAAGGGCCGACCCAGACCACCACTGCGGAGGACCTCTGCAGCTCACCTATGCGTATTCGGCCAAGCCCCTACGTTCTTACCCACCCAAGGGTAATTAACAAATTTCATACTGAATCTAGTGTGTGTTTTAATTTGTGAGTATGTACTGAGTATGTGATGTGTTAGCAGCTAGCACTAGCATCTGGACCGAGCGCCACTATTACTGCAAGTGGTGTAACGGAGACCACCCCCAAGGACTGTAAGGGTAATGATGTGCAGTGCTGATACTGCAAAGAAGATGGTTCACCGCGACTATGAGTGCTGGCAGAACCCGAACTAGAAACTACAGGCCCAAGGGGCAATGGAAGGGTAAGGCCACTACGACCACCGATGGCCAAAAGACGGCGAATCAGCCACCCCAGATCAGAGGTACACAGATTCCCAGAAGGGGAAGGGTCGGGGTCCGGTAAGGCCGCCCTGAATGTGGTGGACCGGCTGAGGGCGCCAGGGCCCTCTTCTAGACCAGGTACCGCCTAAACTGTTGAATGTAATAAGTGTTTGCATACCGCATTTCATGCATGAGTGTTAGTAGTTTAAGTAGACAACCATGTGAGTAAGCAATTAAGTTGTATAGTGTGAAAAAGTCACTAAATTAGAATACTCTAAACTTAAAGGAACCTTCAATATATTTTATCCAATCCCACCCACACCAAACCCTGAAGAAACCACCATCACATCACCGACTTTCCAATGGAGCAATGTCAGGTCATCCAACCAGGTATGGTACTCTTAAATGGATACTGACACCGAAGCACAAATCCATATCATCAGACGATGCGACGAACTTGGAGCAAAACCAGGAGGTTTCTACACACCCGAATACCCGAACGGATCAAGAATGCAATTGAAGATGATGTGCATGGGTAAGGACTGAAACCCTTACACCAAGACATATCAAGAAGTGCGCTGGAGATGGAGCAACAGTACCAAGTATACCTGAGGAGTTCCTTGCGGTCGTAACCACGCCGTGGGAATTGCTCAACAAGTTGAAACGGATTCAATTCCAAATGTGAAAGCAGATCTATGCATTGTGAACTTCTACCAGAAGGTGGACGGTTAGGCTTACACCAAGACAAGGACGAGTCATCACCCAGTCTCTAAGTAAGGGAGTACCCGGTTTCTTCTTGGTCCATTGGTGATACCGCAGTGTTTGTGTATGGCGAGCAGAAGCGTGCTGACCTCGCAAAGAAGCTAGTGTTGAAATCAGGAGATGTGTTAATCATGGGTGGGCAGTCAAGGATGCTATATCATGGCATCAGAAAGATCAAACTGAATACCGCACCCCGTCGGCAGTGATCAATGCCACACACATGAACCCGGACGTTTGAATTTGACCTTTAGACATTTTAAGCCTTGTATAATTATGTGATGTGTTGAACCAGTGTATGTTAAGGATGTTGTAAGTGTTAATCATGGCGACAGTATAAGCCACAAATGTTGTAAAAAGATGTGTTAATGAATAAAGTGGAGTTGTTTGAAGCATATAAACCGTGTTGTTACCCAATACTTATTAGTTTGCCAATGAATTAGGCTGTGCACTCGGACAGGAGGTATACTGAGTGTCTGCAATGAGGCAGAAGCCGGCAAGAGCGGCACAATCCTCACCGGTACCTTTCCAGTCAATGGTTGGACGCGCTTCGATCTTGTTCGACTCCGGAGCCTCACATACATTTATTTCGTTATCCTTTGCGAAGAGGCTGGGGTTAGACGGTGATGAGATGCCAGACTTCCTAGTCACTCTCCCGTCGAAAGAGCGGATCAGGTGTACCCACTACCACCGAGATGTTGTTGTGAGAATCAGAGGTGAAGAGTTTCCGATCGACTTGATAGAGTTCGACGGACTTGGTTTTGATGTGATTGTCGGGATGAACTGGTTGGAGCGGTACAAGGGCAGAATCCTGTGTGCCGAGCATCGACTGCTTCTTCGGAGTCTGTCTGGGGTTACCATATCTTACCGCCAGAGGCCCAGGGAGCCTTCGACTCAGATCATCACCGCCATGGCTATGTATCGTGAATTACGACGAGGGAGTGATATATACCTCTGCTATGTCCAGGACATAGAGAGAGATCCAGAGTTTAGCCCAGATGTGCCGGTAGTGTTGGAGTTTCCTGATGTGTTTCCTAAGGAACTGTTGGGCATGCCGCCAGCACGGGAAGTGGAGTTTGAGATTGATTTGGTTCCGGGCACCGGACCAATTGCGAAGGCGCCCTATCGTATGGCTCCAGCAGAGATGACTGAGCTCAAGGAGCAGCTGAGAGACCTACTCGACAAGGGTTCATCCCCCTAGCGTTTCACCATGGGGAGCGCCGGCCTCTTCGTGAAGAAGAAGGACGGTAGCCTCCGCCTGTGTATTGACTATCGAGAGCTGAATGCAGTTACGGGAGAAACCGTTACCCTTTACCACGCATTGACGATCTATTTGATCAGTTGAGGGGAGCATCAGTATTCTCCAAGATAGACCTACGATCCGGATACCACCAGATTGCCATCCGTGACAGTGATATCGAAAAGACAGCATTCAGAACTAGGTATGGGCATTATGAGTTCACAGTTATGCCGTTTGGCTTATCCAATGCACCAGCAAAGTTCATGGACTTAATGAACCGCTTGTTCCAAGATCAGTTGGACAAGTCAGTGGTAGTCTTCATCGACGATATACTAGTATACTCGAAATCGAGAGGTGAGCATGAAAGCCACCTAGAAGTGTGTTGCAAACATTGAGGAAGAATCAGTTGTATGCGAAATTTTCAAAGTGTGAATTTTGGTTGAACCAAGTATCCTTTCTTGGTCATGTGATTTCTGAGGCCGGGATCGCTGTTGACCCAGCAAAGATTGATACTGTGCGCACCTGGCCTAGGCCAAGACAGTTCCGACATCAGGAGCTTCCTCGGTCTGGCAGGTTATTATAGGAGGTTGTGAAGGACTTCTCCAGTGTCTCAAAGCCGATGACTTCCTTGATGAAAAAGGATGCACCATTCGAGTGGACAGTCGACTGTGAGAGTTCTTTTAAGAGTCTCAAGGACGCTCTGACATCTGCACCGGTCCTGACCTTACCAGACGTCCAGATGGTTTTGAGGTCTATTGCGATGCATCAGGCAGAGGTATGGGTTTGTGTGTTTGACAACATGGGAAGGTCGTAGCTCACGCCTCCCGACAGCTGAAGAAGCATGAAGAGAAAACTACCCTACCCACGACTTAGAATTGGGGGCCATTGTCTTCGCACTGAAGATATGGCGACATCACTTGTATGGGGTAAGTGTGACGATTTATTCTGACCACAAGAGTTTAAAGTACTTGTTCACTCAGAAAGAGTTGAACATGAGACAAAGAAGGTGGGTTGAATTTCTAAATGACTACGACATTAATCTGCAATATAAGGAGGGTAAGGCAATGTGGTAGCTGACGCACTGAGTCGTCGAGCACACTCTCTCCATTCGCTAGTCTCTCATCATTCTAGCTTGGTTGAAGAGGTGCGGAGTGCTCAGATGACGGATCAGTACATGATGGAGATTAGACAGAAGCTTATTGATGGCACATTCGAGGGTCAGAGTATGACTTCAGACTCCACGATGATGACCTGATTAGGCTTAATGGCCGACTGTGTATACCAGGAGTAGCGCTGAGTTGAAGGAGCGCATATTGAGTGAATCCCATTGTTCTACTACTTCGATTCACCCCGGAGCTTCAAAGATGTAAAAGGTATGAAAAGATATTTTTGGTGGACTGGAATGAAAAGGATGTGAATGACTGTGTGTTGAGGTGTCTCACTTGTCAGAAGGTCAAGTTTGAGCACCGACGGCCTGGTGGTATGGTACAGCCAATGCCAGTGCCTGAGTGGAAGTTCCATGACATATCCATGGACTTCGTAGTAGGGCTTCCGCCTACAAGGGGAGGTCTGAATATGATTTGGGTTGTTGTTGACCGACTGACCAAGGTGGCTCGATTCATACCGATGAAGGACACCTGGAAAGTGGCAAAATTGGCAGAACTCTTCGACAGAGAGATTGTAAGACACCATGGGGTACCGAAAACAATTGTATCTGACAGAGATACCAGATTCTTATCGAGATATTGGAAGTCTACACGAGAAGCATTGGGTACCGAACTGAAATTGAGTACAGCGTTTCACCCACAGACCGATGGTCAGAGTGAGCGCACTATCCAGACACTTGAGGATATGTTACGTGCATGTGCACTTGACTTTCAGACCAGCTGGATTGACAAGTTACATCTGATCGAGTTTAGTTACAACAACAGTTACCATGCTTCGATCAAGATGTCTCCCTTCCAGGCCTTGTACGGTAGACCATGCCGCACGCCATTATGCTGGGATGAGAGTCGAGTGAGACGGTCATTATAGGACCAGAGTATCTTGAGCAAGTTCAGGCAGAAGTTCGCCAAATCCGGGCTAACATGAAGACAGCTCAGGATAGACAGAAGTCGTACGCAGATGTGCGCAGACGTGACCTGGAGTTCGCCGTGGGCGATTAGGTATTTTTGAGAGTATCCCCCATGAAGGGAGTGTTTCGTTTTGGCCAGAAAGGCAAGTTGAGCCCGAAATATGTGGGGCCTTATGTTGTGACGGAGCGGATCGGCCCGGTAGCTTACAGACTTGATTTACCCGCCGAGCTGGGCAAGGTACATGATGTATTTCATGTGTCCCAGTTGAAGAAATACATGTCTCATCCGTCTCATGTACTTCAGCCTGAAAGGCTAACTTAGAGCCGACCATGCGATCAGTGGAGACTCCAGTACGCATTCTGGATACTAAGACTCGAGACACTCGCCATAAGTCTGTGAGACTGGTGAAGGTTCTTTGGTCTAACCAGGACGTTGAGGAGGCCACTTGGGAGCTGGAAGATAAGATGAAGGCGAAGTACCCGTCATTGTTTACTTCTTAGTGTTTGTATGTATAGGGTACGGGGCGTACCCCTATTTAGGGGGGTAGAGCCGTTTCGGTTATGTGTATGACATGTATTTGGATACATTGTCTGTGTTGTGTTGTTATGTTATTACCCTGTTATGTTACAGACCGCTGAGTCTGAATGATGTTGTGATGTTTTTGTTGTTTGGACCTGGTGTCCGATGTAATGCAAAGATGTTGTTAATGTTGATATGGAAGTGTTGTTGATATGTGTTTCCGTGTTCTAATATTTAGGATATGTGGAAGTATGAACTTTGGGGACAAAGTTATTTTAAGAGGGGTAGATTGAAATACCCCAAACCTTAGTATGTTGTTTAAACACCTAAATATGGTATATTAAGACTAAAAAGAGTCTTATAAGCATTAGTAAACAAATCTAAACGATAGAAAACACAAAATGTGCTTTAAGGTCAATAAGAGCCAAAATGTGCTCTAAGCTTGGGATAAGCTTGGTTAAGACCTAATGAACTTACCAAGACCTTATTTATATACTAATGAATATATTAAACCAATTAGCAAAGAAAACCAAGCTTGAAAACAAGTTAAAACACAAAATGTGCTTTAAAGAGTCTTAAAGCACATTTTTGAAAAATTGTCTTGTAAATGAGTTTTGAATGGCTAAATGTCCATCATTACTCTTTAATTAACATTTGTACTATATAGTATCACATTTGGAAGTCTATATCAATGGGAAATCAAAAATTTCACTTCTAAGTGCCTTGTTTTTATAAATAGTGATTTTAATAAGCTAGTTTGTAACATATGTTTGTATAAGTAATTAAATTGACAAATAAAGACTATAATACCCCTAAGTACTATTGGGGGCCGGTTTTCTTAAGTGTGGTGACTCACCACTCTCTTGTTACATATTAAGTAAATAAAGATAACTAACTAAAGTACTTTTTACTTTATAACTACAAATATCTTCAAAAAGTAATTTACCTTCATTTCAACTTCTCTTCCTTGCATTCACATGATTCCATGCTCTCTTCAACCTCTCTTCTTCATTCTCTTCCACGGTAATACCACACCACCACCATTAAACTCCATCTTTGATCTCTTGTTATTTCTAGCTCACTTAACCAAATCAAAAACAAACACCACCATTCTCTTAGTCTCATCAAGCTCTTCATTCCTATCTTCTCAAAACTTCAAAAGCCCCATTTCGGTGCCATGGAGTTCCACCATTGAAGGAGCTTGAGCTTACATTTCTACATATTATTACTGTCCTTTGCTTCTAGGTAAGGAATCTCAAATAAAAACTTCATTTCCTCCATGTTTTGTTGTTGACCGAAAATTCCCATTGAAGGTGCTCTTTATATGGCTTTGTTTTAGCTTCATTCCAACCTTTCAAGGACTAGGAGGAGTCCTCTCTTGATAGATATTCAAACTCTCTCTCTTCAAAGACCAAGGTAAAACAACTACATTAATGTTTTTGAAACAATGGAAAAAATAGGGTTTACAATGAGTTTAAGCTTGGAGCTTGTATACTCATTTCAATGCTTGTATATTGTTTAGTAGTTGACAAGAAATCAAAGACCTTACCGGTTTTATAAGGAAACAAGAAAGAAGTTTTTGGGAAAAGAGGTAAATATGCTAACCTAATGTAGTTTAATGCCTTAGGAGAAATGAGCTTATAATGCTTGTTAAAACTACCTAAAGAGCAAATGGTAAATGACTTAGTGAAATGTTCTCAAGGAGACTAGTAAAAGGACATATGTGTTGTTGTATGTATTCGCAGGTCAAAGGCATATATATTGTGGAAATTCAGTGTTTAAGAGTTATGCACTTTAAGGGCCTAAGAGCCATGCATTTTAAGGGCCTAAGTGCCATGCAATTTAAATTATGCACTATATTGTAATGTAGTGTGATTTGGGTGAAACTTTGTGTGTGAGAGTGTTCTTGGTGAATTTAGGTGTTCTTGTGTGCTTAATGGAGAAAACAAAGTGTTTTGGCTTAGTAATGTTCTAGGAATCCATGTCAAAATTTAGGTAAGAAGCAAGAAGTTCTAAGTGTTTATATAAGGCTTGGTGAACTAGAAATGTTGGAAATGCATAAGTATTCTACAAGAGAAGAAATAATGTCTTAAGGTGTTCTAGGTAAACAAAGGGACCTAGACATAAACTAGGGTTTAAGTGGTAAGAATGATGCTTGGGAGATGATGTTAAAATGAGGAGAAAGCATTTTGGGATAGTAGTTATCATAGGTATGAAACACCACTTGAAAAACTAAGGAGGAATAGCATAAGTGTTAGGAATTTTGGTAAGAAATGAGTAAAGGTTTAAGGAATTAGAAAATGAGTTTTATGAGTGTTTAAGGATGTCTTAAGGTGTGTTTGAAGTGCCCAAATGGGGTTAGGGTGTACTAGGATATATGGGGTGAAGTTTGGAGTTAAATGAGAAATGGAAAACAAGGGTCTGGGGCAGACCGAACTTGCGACCGAACTTGCAAGGTCGGTCGAGCCCAGTTTACCCTGCGAGAATTGGCTTCTGGAATGGACCGACCTTGGGGACCGGACTTGCAAGGTCGGTCGAGCTTGTATTTTGTGTACGGATTAAGTTTCTGGAATCGACCGAACATGGGACCGGACTTGGCAAGTTCGGTCGGGCTGAATTTTCAAAGGGCAGAAACTCTCGGGAATGGACCGAACATGCGACCGAACTTACAAGGTCGGTCGGAGTAGAAAATTTTGATGGAAATATGTTCTGGAATGGACCGACCTTGTGCAAGGTCGGTCGGACCAAAACTTGTAAAAAAAAATAGAAAAGAATGTGGCTTATGTAGTTAACCCTAGGGGGTATGATGAAGGTAACCTAGGGTAAGTTAGACATTTAAACATGTCAAATAATCATGTAAACACTTAGTAAATTTGAAGTTAAGTAAGTTAATTAACCGACATTCTTGAATCATGTATAGGAGTGACCTACGTGGAAACAAATCGAGGCAAGGACCAAGGTATGGTTTTCTTGCAGTCTGTTGCCTACCGGTTTACACCGGCTTGTGTGTTGATTGTTTTTTGTGTGTTAATGACTTTGTAAGATTAAACCATGTAAAGAGTTTACAGTTGTTAAATATTATTATGTTGATAAGTATGACTCTCTCTTCCCTTGTGTGTGTGTCTAACAAGACTTGACCTATCATCGTGATTTGTGTATTGAGTTCAATAATGAACTGCTGACAAGTGCTAACGGGGGAGTGAGGAGTCCGGTCTGTTCCGGCCACGCGTGTGAGTATGGGAGTCGATGTCATAACCGGTTCGATTCTCTTTGTATGTTATGGTTGTTTTCCAATTTGGTTTCCAACCTTCCCTTTAGCTTAACCAAGGCTATTTTACTGACTCACGTCGGGCCACAGGGCATACTATGTGTTATTTCGGCGGGCTTGGATCACTATATCCGAGGCACCTTGTGTTAAGTTATCCGTTCAATCTAACAGGACGGTAACGAGTTATGTAACGAGTTTAGCATGAGCATGGCAACATTCTCTAGGCTCTCTATGGGGACTAACTGTGTTGGTTCTCTTCCTAAAAGGAATTGTTCTTGTGTGATGTGTGTGATGTTGTGTACAATACCCATGTTATGATATATATGTATAAGTTGTGTGTTTTAAAATGAATGCCATGTCATCATGACAATTAGTTGCGCGCATCCCGGTAGCCGATGGGCTGCGCGTTAACCATACCAGCCAAGGGTTGCTGACCCCCTCGGGGGCTCCATATTTCTTTTACTGCAGGATGAGGATCGAAGAAGCGGAATGGCTTTAGATTCTAGGATGCAGGTTTACTTTTGATTACTTTTGGATATTGGCCCGGGATGCGCCTGTGCTCCCGTGGCGTTATATATTTTGGTTGTGAACAGTTTACAGTGACAGTATACAGTAAAGGATGTAAGTAAACACTCGGTATTATGTTAATGTATATATGGTTATTAGTTCTATGCTGGAAGTCTGATCATCAGACCGGTACACTTGTATTTATTCAGTCTTGTTAACCACGTGGGTGGTTGACGGCGTTGTAGCACCAATCGTTTAGTTACTGTTTAGTTGTTTAAACTCCGCTGCGATTTCAAGTAATGTTATGTGCGTAGTAGGGGTGTTACACAAGCTTATTTTACTAAATTGTGTTACGTAGACTTTCTAATATAATCTGTTCAAGCAATATTTTGATTCTCCTCCTTAATGCGCTTTAATATTTAGGCCATTTATTAAAGTGATAATTGTAGTTTCTTGTCAAAATGCAGTGCTGAGACAAGATTCTAGACAAGAGAAGTCAAAACAGGTTAACGACTAGAAGTGAGTTTTCACCTATAGGTTAACCAGTCTCCAATAGGAATTGTTAATAATGCGATTAATTTATTAATGACTTGAACAAGGGATTGCGCTTGTTGTTTAAATTAATCAGGGTTTATTAGACAGGGAATGGTCAATAAACTAATTAAGGTTCTTGAGTTTATTGCTAAAGTGGGAAGTCTACAATAATATAATTGAGTAAAATAGGTGAGCAGAACAACCCGGGGTGCTTCCTTAAAAACAAAAGAGTTTTATAACTGCTATTATTAATCTTTTTTAATTAATTGTTCTTTTTACTGTTTTGTTTACATTAAGTTCTAAACCACAATTTCTCTCAAAAAATTGATAAGTTTCTGTTCAGTAGTCTAATTAGAATTCTCAGTTAAATTACACTATCAGTTAAACCACAGCAAGGTCCCCAAGAGTTCGACACCCCACAATTCCACTATTCCGCAAAACGATTAGGTACACTGCCTAAGTGGTAGAAGTTTAACACACTTTTACTCCAACATAAACTCATAAAAAATCAGAAGAAGAAAACCGCATGAAGAAAGGAGAAGCTTAAGGTATGTTTTTACCTTAAAATGCAAATTTTGGAAACCTTGGTTCCTATACTTGCTTCAGCCGAGATTGGTGCTTGTTCTAACCTTAAAACACTGAGAATGAGCCATGAGAAGTGATAGATCATGAGCTCCAATCGTAGGTAATGAAGAGATGAAGAAAAAGAGCTAAAATAAGCCTTAAACCATTACCTTAGGTGCTTAAGAGATTGAATTGTCTTCCTTACTCAAGAACACAGCTTGAGAGGGTCTAGGAACTCAGAGGGCTCGGCTGGAATGGGACAAGAGGCAAGGGAATGATTGAAATGAGCTTAAATGATTGAAAAAGGTGAAAATGGAATAGTAACAAGGTGATTCATCACTTAATTAGATATTTAGCACTTAATGCTGTGTGTGCTGTCCTCCCTCCTCCTTGCTTGCCGACAGCCATTAGGTTAGAAGGGTCAATTAATTGACCATTGACCAAACTTGGTCAATTTGTTTCAAAAATGCACTATTTGGGTTACTATTCACAAATAAATGTCATATTTTGATTTTTATTTTCAAACTTGGATTTAGACTTTATAATATAGTCTATCATGTCAAATTAATGATTTAAATGATATACTCCAGTCTTTAAAATGACAAAAAGTCATTATCTCTGAGCTCATACACAAAAACGTGCTTTAAGGAGTTTTAGCGCACCTTTTTGTGTCACAGGGTGTTTCTGAGCTTAGTTTTCTTTGGGAACAGTTTTGTTGTGCTCCTTACTTCATTATAATACTTAGGAATCCACTTTGGATCCTATTTGAGGTCATACAATCTTTATGGTGTCTTAAAGCACATTTTTGGCTTTACCGATCTTAAGGCATGTTTTGCCTTGTTGAGATCTTTTAGATTGTTCCCCAATAATATTTAGATGTTTATTAATCATCTTAGTTCATTAATAGATCATTTAATTGAGTTTTTAAGGTTAGGGGTATTTCAAATCTAATCTTGTTCTTAAGGTATAAAAATGTGCTTTAAGCACTTATCTTTTGATTCTCTTCAGATCCGGTTGTGCAACCTTGTTTCTTAGGCTTATAATCTTCATCTTAACATACTTATTCAGTGGATCTATCAAGAGCTTCAAGGTATAGCCAGATCTAAGCCAAAAACACCATTTTTGGCATTTTAATCAAGGTAAAAATTAGCCATCTTCTAATCTAAGTTATACCGGTTTTAAGCCTTGGTTTAGTAGCTCTTTTGATGCTCTTTTCCTACTGTAAATACAGGCCGAAGACAACCTTTACTTGTCTTGGTATTCTAAGGCAAATTTTACCTTGAAATATACATTAAAACACTTCTTAAGGTTAGATCTTGCTTGGAGACTAACTATGCCTTAATTGCTGTTTCAAAACATGTAAATGATGTTGTGGAAATTTTATCCTAAGCAGGCCGTGGCCAAACAAGGCCTTAACTAGGCAAAAACAAGGTATAAATCACTTAAACCTACACTTGTTATATTAATATGTGTTTATACATATATATATATATAATTGTGCCGTCAGTGAAATGGTTTAATAAGGTCTTATTTTGACCTTAGGTGATTAAGGAATGGTTTGGTAAATTTATCTAACTAATTAATTAACATAATTGTCAAATTTAAGACATTATGTGGAAAATTGGTAAATATGGAAAAAATATTTGTAAGGGCCGAGAGTTTAATGCATTTTTGGGCATTTATGTGTAATTTATTTTATAAGCTAATGTTTGTAATAAGGCCATGCACTTTAGGCCATTTTATTTATGTATTTATAAGTTTTATTTAAGTTTAAGTAGTATATATATACTACCGCAAGGAAATGGGGTATATAGTGTAATTAAATTAAATTTGGGGGCTATATAATAATAAAGCTGAAAATTAGAGGTTTAAATGAGTTTAAATAAAAATTATAAGATTATATAAAGTTTTGGGGTTAAATGGTAATTTCTAGAAAATAAGGGTACAAACCGTAATATATGGATATTGGTGGTCAAGGAAATATTAAGGAGGTCAACCTTGACCATATGGTAGGTTTTGACCAAATTAAATAAGTTAGATAACTTATTTAAGGTTTTATAATAAGATAAGTATTTAATTGTAAGAATTTTATAACATATGTGGTAAATATGTTATTACCGAAAGTTAAGGGTGTATAATGGTATTATAAACACCCATGGGCTATTAGGAATTTTTAGGAATTTATTTGGTTGCTTTTGGAATTAAAATAAACTATATATGTATAATATATAGTTATTATGTCATTATGACATTTTGGGATAAAAGATGGGGGTGGAAATGAAATATACCGAAAGTATATGGTTAGTAAGGGTAATTATAACCCTTTGGTGAAATTTGGTGATTTTTGGAATAATATAAGAGTATTTAATAAGATATGTGTATAATATATAGTTTTAATGATATTATAAAACTATATGTTATAAATTGGGCCAAATGGCAATTATAGAATATATTGAGGTCTGTTCGGAAATTTACAAAATATAACCATAGGTTATACCATTTTATAAGTTAAAAAATGTTATATTATATGATATATATAACATAGTATAAATAATGGGGTGAATTTGTAAATAAAGGAAACTATGGTATATAAAAAGAATATGGGTTTGATATGGTGCCCATGCGGCAATAATAAATAGTTTTGTATAAAAACTATAGGTTATAAATTAAAGGAAATAAAAATATCATAATATATGATATTAGTATATGGTATAACATTACATAATATTATGTGGTCAAAGTGAAATTTAAATAAAATAAGGTGTTGTACCGAATTATTAAAGATGGGAAAATGAATTTTAGACTATGGTCTATAATGTTATAAATGTTAGAACAATTATATGGTTTAAATGGAATTAATAAGTAAGGATATTCACATTAAATAATGTGACAAACTACAAAAATAAATAAGATTTAATAACTAAGGTATTTATTGAATAAACCTTAAAGTTGTAATTATACAACATAAAATGTTACATAATGTTAGGATATAATCTTAATATAAGTTGTATAAATAATACAACCAATGGGAATAATCATCTAATCTAAGATGACAAAATGTAACATATAATATAAGAGTTTTATAACTCATGGAACTTACCTATAGTGGTAAATATATACATATACAAGAATAATGTATATAAGGATGGATATATATTATGGTTGGAAACCATATAATATAAAGGTGGTGGTTAATACAAAAAAAATAGCTACAAACCATAAGTTATGAGTTTTTGAATGCAAATATAATTTGCTAAGATAATGGAATATAATACAATGTATTATAATGGATGGTGGGAAAATGATACAATATAATAATGCATGCATACATGCAATTATAGGTTATATACCTAAGTTTAATGGTGAATAAGATTAAAGAAATATAATGAATTAAACTTAACAGTCGAAATGTTTTTGACGTACGAGTTTTAGTAACAAGGCCGACTGGTTTAGAGAAGCCCGTAACAAATAACTGTAGAAATCCGGGATGAACTGTCGGGGTTACTTGTTATTCGAAAATACGGATGTAGTTAGTCATGGAGACTGACTTATAGTTTTATTACCGTTTAGATCGTACTTCAGACGAGGACGCTTGACGAGTTAGTGGTCTACACTGCGCATCCTAGGTCTTGGTGAACGGTATGTAAAGGGGTTTGATCCGAGTTGTCCTAAGGAAGCTCCTTGGGCTCGGATTTGGTTGATATCACTTGTGTGTTATGTGTTTTGGATACATGTATGTGATTATGGGTGTTACTGCATTAATTATTTATGCACGAGCGTCCCACGGGACTAATACTACGTCGACTATAGATCGACTTATATGAACATACATATACGTTAATGTGATAACATGACGGTTACTTGATATAATACCATAGTATTAATATTAAGTATATGGTAACCTAAGTAAAATACTTAGGAACGAGACACGACATTGTCAGTCTCTAGAGCATGGATCTCGAACATGAATATAACCTAGATTACTTCTAGGTATGCGTGAGACCCATTGGGCAGCTAATTAATAATTATTCTCCATAAGACTAAGAGCATATCTTAAACATTATGAGAGAGAGATGGTATGAGTTGAGGTGAGGAATCCCGGTACTTGGTTGCGCATTTGTGATCACTGAGGGGTTCCCGATCGGGTTCCGCTCCAGGTTTATACCCAACGAGCCCTATTTGGATCGTGGGTCAGGTGGCTACGGCCTTTTATATGGACGTCTTATGAGACAAAAGAGAATAGTCAGGGGCCTCCGGACCTCTGGCGAAATGAGCACCTTTGTGTGTACAGGACGACTACTGTCCATGGTGAGGTTATCAGGTTGTCTTAACATGACGCCCAACTGGTATAAATTAAACATGGTTGGATGGGGCCTTAAAGGCCAAGGTAAATTAACTATGGAAACTATACGCTACGGCGATTGTACATTGTACATTATGCTACAATTATTTCGATACGTTCGATTATACAACTGTTATTTGAGATATTAAATGAATGTTTGGATGGATGATTATGTATATTATACATGTTTATTACAGTATTGATTATAACTGTAAAAATGGTAAAGCATGAAACCAATCTAATAATAAGATGGTTAAAATGACTAAGTGGCCATTTGGGTCCAGGCCTGGCATACTCAGCGTCTATCGCTGATACTACACCATATGCAGGTTGTTGATTATCGCCGAAGCCGAAGTGCGGGAACAGGGTAATTAGAGTTTACTTTAGTTACTGCACACGGAGTTGTATATGGTACAGTTATGTATATTCAGGATTGGGTAGACGCTCACTTGTCGTTGTTATGGTTTATGGACTTAGTATGATGTATAGGAGTTTTCTCGTTATCACGGCGGTTAGTAGTTTGTTTATGTTGGAAGTTGGATATAGTTTGGCTTCGTTACTTGCATGGGCGAGTAATGGCCGGTGACACCCGAGTGAGTATTGTTATTGTTATTAACTCTTCCGCTGTAAGACGTTTTATTTGTTGCTACGTGAGAGATTATTACGTGATTATGGAGAGGAGTGTTACAATGACGAGGAAATAGGTTAAGACAGTGAGCTTAGGACTTGGGAAATTACGGGAAACGTTTGTGAGGTACGAGACGACTCGTCTTAAAAGATATTGTGTCTAGTAACGCAAATTGCGTGAGATATTAGCCTTAAAGGCAATTCAATATCTATTGGTTGTGTACGGTAAATTACCGAGTAATTATGTGACATATTGTACTACAGATGTCTGGGGGAACTAGAGGGCGTGGTAATGGTAGAGGTGGAGGTGGTGACCCCGTGATTCCAGGAGTTGCTGAGACGATTGCTGCTGTTCTTGCACAGCTTGGAACTCCGATTGAAGGAGCACCAGCCCACCCCCCACAGCCCAGGGAAACGAACTGGCTGAAGTCAGTTACCGAGACCCAACCACCTACGTATTCAGGGGAGCCAGACCCCGTAGCTTTGGAGCGTTTCATTGTTGAACATGAGAAGGCCTATGAAGCTTTACAAGTACCTGCCAACCAGAAGGTTGTCATTGCTGCTTTCCATCTGAAGGATGCAGCCAGCACTTGGTGGAGGTTGGTCAAGGACCATCACCTGGCTACGCCCGACTTTTCGTGGGCTGCCTTTGTCGAGTTGCTAAGGGGGAAGTACTACCCGGCACATCTTAAACAGAAGAAGCGCCATGAGTTCGAGACATTATCCCAGGGAGGTCTGACCGTGGATGAGTACTACGCTCGATTCATTGGTCTACTGGACTTTATCCCCGGAGTTGATTACTCAGAGACCGTGAAGGTCGAGAAGTTCCGGGGGGGATTGTTGTTTCGCATCCAGATGGCGATGGGTGCTACCCTCTACACTACCATCCAAGTATTAACATGAAAGCCATAAATTCTTTACTTACTACATTACCGATTAACTTTGTGAGAACTTACCAATGAGATTCTAGGAGTGTTATGTTGCTGCATCGAGGACGGAGCTAATGCTCCAGACTCGGGAAGAGACTCTCGGGGCCAAGAAGAGAAAGAACCTGTGGGAGAGTCTGAGGGTGGAGGAGCATCTCCAGGCGATAGCCAGAAGAAGGGAAAGTAAGGACTTATCCCATTCTAAACTACTTACCATATTAAATATCTTATGAATGCTGACCCGAAACCTTAAGCAGGAAATTCTTTCAAAAGAAAGGGCAGCAGGGTCACCAGGGAGCAAAGGGGAAAGAGCCCGTCCTTCGGTTGACCGGCCCAGCTATAGATGCTCAGCCTTTGAGATTTGCACCTCCTAAGGGTGAGAACACCTACCTCTTAAATTGAATTGTGACCTTAACCTCTATATCATCAGATTGTAACTTAAACTAAATACTACCATTAGGCACCGGACAGCCCCAGCGTCATTTCTATTGCAAGAGTTGTGGGAAGGACCATCCTGGGGTTGACTGTAATGGCCGCAAAGTTGAGTGTCGGTGCTGCAAGAAAGAGGGCCACCGGGAGTTCGAGTGCTAGATGAATCCTAAGAGCCGTAACTATAGGCCACCAGGGAATACTCAGAAGACCCAGTTGGAGGACCTGGAGTACCACGAGGCGGTCAGGATGGCCAAACATCTACTAATGCTGGAGCCCTGAAGAGCAAGGGAGTCGATAGGGCATGAGTACCCTGAACTCCATGAGACCGCTGGTGGAAGACTTTTGCTTACTATGTTGTGTACTTACCTTGGATGTTTGAAATACCCTAAATCTAATTAACATTATGAAACCATTATTTAATGGAAAATAATCCAAATATAAACCATTTCACGTACGCATGCAAACACATGCATGAAAACGGTACGTAAAAATAATCGTTTCACCATAAACGCTAAAACGCCTTAGAAACATGCGATTAAGCATGACCTTGTATGACCATCTAAAACTCAAACCAAATGGTCATACCCTCATTATATGATTATACAAACTTAGTCCCTAGGCTATATTTAGCCAAAAACGCAAAATGCTCGGGAGTGCTCACGCACGCCCCTTAAAGCACGAAAAGCCCGGAGAGGTGCCGAGGCGGCACGAACTCCTATATAATTCATTCCTAGAGTTCCTAACACCACTAATAATCATTCTAAGGAGAACCCACGAGCTAGTTTCTCAAAATTCAACAAGATCCTCGGGGGAATTCCTTAACGCTCCTTTTTACCCCGGGAGTGTCCCGATAGCTCGAGAATTATGTCATGAGTTTATGTAACCCCATAAAACTCAATGTAACACCTTAATCCATCATTATTTACTATAATAAATGTTTATAAACACTTGGAACTCATAAAGAAAAATCATTTCCCAAAATTTCCTTAGAGCACAAAAACGCACTTTTCGGGTACCGAAAAGTCGCGTTTTACACATTTAACTTGTACAAATTATTAGCTAAGAGTTTATAAACATAAAATGACATGAGTTAAGCATAATAATCAGGGGATAACAATGGTGACTCACCATCTCTAAGGGGGCCGATTTTGACTACTAGAAAGACATGATTTTTATGTCTTTAAGTCACTTTCTCCATTAATAACTCCACTTTGACAAATCTGGCTCCTATCATTAGTCATGGCCGATTGAAGCAGCTGGCAGGACCTTCAATTTCAACCCATATCTCTATGATTGAAGTGAAATACCCCAAACCTAGATATGGTATTTAAATGATAAACTAAGGTATAAGAACGCTAAATAATGCCTTAGAAACATTAAGAAACATTTTAATCAAAAAAAACACAAGGAAACACCATAAGAGCAATTTAAGAAAAAACGTGCTCTAAGCTTGGAGAGACTTGGGTGAGTACCCAAATGTCATGATAAGACCTTAGTAATATCCTAATGGTCATTTTAAACCAGTTACCAAAGAAAACCAAGCTTGGAAACAAGTTAAAACACAAAATGTGCTTTAAGGAGCCTTAACATTTTTGAAAAATTGTCTTGTAAATGGGTTTTGAATGGCTAAATGTCCATCATTACTCTTTAATTAACTTGTGTACTACTTAGTATCACATTAGGAAGTCTAAATCAATGGGAAATCAAAAATTTCACAACAATGTGCCTTGTTTTGTGAATAGTAACTAAATTAAGCTAGTTTAAGACATTAGTCAAAGTAAGTCAATTAAATGGTCAACAAAGACCACAATATACCTCATTTGACCAAGGGGGCCGGTTTTTTTAGTGTGACTCACCACACTTATCTAAGCTAAGTAAAGAAGAAAGCAAGAGTAAGTAAATTCACTATTCACCTTTTAACATAAATATCTTACCTTTGTATACCTCTCTCCTCACATCTTCATTCTCTTCATTCACCACTGGTTTCTCTTGCTCTCTCCCTTCTCCATTGACGTGAAGAGCAGCCCCATTGTAGCTTCAACTTCCCCTGCACACATCTTGCTCATTTTAGCTCCAAAACCAAAACTAAATACGTATTCTTCTTAGTTAGCTCAAGCTGTCTCTTTCTATCTTTTCAAAACTTCAAGAGCTTTGATTTGGTGCCAAGCCAAACCACCATTAGAGGAGGAAACTCAAGCTTGGAGACTCCATTGGCTTCTCCATTCTCTTAAGGTAAAGAAAGTGTAAGAAAATCTAGGTTTCCATCACTTTTTCTTCATGACCGAAAATACATGCTCATGAGGCTTCATTTTAATGCCTTGTTCTAGCTTGTTTTCTACTCTTCAAAGGATAGAGGAGGTCCTTCTTGCTTCATATCCAAGCTTGTCTTGAGAAACTAAGGTAAAACAATCAATTCAATACCTTAAAACACATTTTTAACCTAGGTATATTCCTTAAGGTTAGTGTGTTGTTTAGTGCTCATTAGAGTCATTGGATATTGTTTAGAACATTAGCAAGGAGAAATATAGGTGACCGAGATTGCTCAAGGGAAATCTAAGAGGAGAAGCTTGTGAAGCTTGTGAAAGAACAAGGTAAATTCCTTACCTTAAGGTGTTTTAATGCATTAAGGGATGGGACTTGGATAAGAGAAGGTTTAGTTTATAGTTTACAATGGAAAAAGTAATATTAAACTTAGGAGAAAGTATACTATTATATTGAGAACTTATGATTAAGGAGCAAATGGCAAATGAGATAGTCAAACAATGTTGAGATGAATTACAAGAAGCATTTTATTTCAATGGGAGCCTTGTTGTGTGTATTCGCAGGTCAAAGGCAAATATATGTGGAAATTCAGTGGTTAAGATTATTGTCATTTAAGGGCCTAAGTGCCAAGCATTTTAAGTTTATACATTATATGATGATATGGTGTAGTTTTGGTGTAAATTGTGTGTTAAGATGATGTAATGAGAATTTGAGTGATCTTGGTTATTTGATGGTGAAAAACCAAGTGTTTAGGTTTAGAAATATACTAGAGAACCCATGTCAAAATTTGATGGCAGAAACTTAGTGTTTAAGATGTTCTAAGGAAATTTCATGACTAAGGTAATACTAGGAAGTTCTAGGGATTGCCTTGATGAAAAAGAGTGAGTTTAAAGTGTTCTTGTGAGTTAGAATGACTTAGGCATCATCATGGAGGATTTAGGAATCAAAAGAGTGTTTTGGTATACACCAAAGATAGTTTGGGAATGTGTTTAAGATATATGCAAATCTTGTTAGGAGAAAAGGAAAATGTGTAGGAAGAAAGAGGCATAAACTTGTGAAGGAACTTTAAGTAGTTGCGTAAAGGAATTTGAGATGATGAAAGATGCTTGGGAGATGATGTTATAGTGGTGAGGAAACATTTTGGCATAGTGGTTATAATAGGTATGAACCACCACTTATGAGCCTAGTGAAGAACATTACAAGTGTAGGCATTATTATAAGGAAAATGCATGATGACTAAGGTGATATTGGTGAGGGTTTAATGAGGTTAGTGGAGGGTTTAAAGTGTATTTGAAATGCCCAAATGAGGTTAGAACATACTAGGATATATGAGGTGAAGTTTGGAGTTGAACGAGAATTTAGAAACAAAGTCCTGGAGCCGACCGACCTTAGGGACCGGACCTGCAAGGTCGGCCGAGCTCAGTTTACACTACCGGAAAGAGTTTCTGGAATCGACCGAACTTGGGACCGGACTTACAAGTTCGGTCGGGTTGTATTTTGAGTATGGATTGAATCTGGAATGGACGACCTGGGACCGGACTTACAAGGTCGGTCATGCCTAGAATTTTGTACGGGAATGGTCTCTGTGACGACCAAGACGACAGGTCATGCCTAGAAGTAGGCAATCGATCGACCGAACTTGGGGACCGGACTTACAAGTTCAGTCGGGCTTAAATTCCCACAGGGAAAACTCTCGGGAATGGACCGACCTTGGGGACCGGACTTGCAAGGTCGGTCGGGGTAAAAGTTTCAAACGGTAATACGTCATGGAATGGACCGATGGGAATGGTCGTAGTAAGGTCGTAAGACGGTCGAGCCAAAAACAAAAAAAAAAGAAATTTTAAATTCTAAAGATGTTAATTGGTAATAAGGTATACCTTTGGTAGGGCAACAATGATTAGGAACCCAAGAACCTAAGGGAATAAGTTAGGTTAAGTATAAACCTTAAGTTAAAGATAAGTTTATATGGTTAAGTGGTAAAGACTTAAGAGGGTATCGGATGGGAATCTTTAGGGATTAAGTGAGTTAAGGAAGGTGCAAATAACTAACGGCCTAAAAATGAATCAATGTTTTAGGTTTGTGAATTGGGACCCCGGAGAAGGTTAAACAAACGACAGTCGACGGTGAACGGTACAGTCTTTCTTGAGACCTGCTTGCTAACGAGGTGTCCCTCGGCTTGTGTGCTATCTGTTAATTGCTATGACTAAGACAAGATAAAGCATGCAACCGGTTATATTTGTTCTCGTTGTGAATGTGTTTTCTTTACACTAACCCACGAGACTTGAGATTGTTACTAACTAAGTTTAGCGCTTATTGAGTTAAGGAAAGGAGTAAAGTATTGCTATATGTTGGTTAATACCCGATAAGGTTTAACTAACACATGGTTTGTAAGATTTCCTAACTGGAACTTAAGGGGGGAGTGGGAACCCAGGACTGACTCCGGTCATGCATGCTAAGGAAAAAGGGGGTCGGTATCTGAATCAGATCCGACTTCCGCTTGAGGTCTTGTCTTCGGACTCGTTGCCTAGGGTCGGTTGCCGACTCAGCTACACTGGACTCCCGTCCAAGGTAGGTGGCATTAAGATGGTGCGGTAGGATCACCTAAATCCTAAGATTAAGATAAGATACATTTCTAACTAAAGAACGGTTTGTATTCTGAGGTTAAGTAAGAGTTTTCTATTAAGAGGTGTAAGTTAAGAGCTAAGGTTGTGGAAAATTAAGTTGGACTAAGGATAAGTGGCATTGAGTTTGAGGAGTTGAATATTTAACTCACTTACTAAGGGAACGCATTTAAGACGTTCAATGTGTGCGAAGTACTTGTTCATTGTGGATTGTTGTTTATAGCACTTCATATCGTGATTGTGTTTCTAATCAATTTCCATGCTATCGACAATTAGTCGTCGTAGCCCCATTAGCTTGGGGGCCATGAGAGGGCGTACCAGCATTCGTGCTGACCCCCTTTGGGGGCTGTTTTTATTTTGCAGGTAAGTGCCCGCTGAGGAGTCACCCTGAGAGGGTGGTTAGACTTAGGATGGGTGTTTATTTTGAGCATGGGTTGCGCCTGTGCACCCGCCTGTCTATATTTAAACTAATGCAGTTTGTGCTTATGACTTAGATACTTAAACTCGGTCGGTTGGTGTTTTTGGATGGCTTGTATATTTGGATAAGTGTTGTAAATCGTAAGGTTCGGTATTTTCTAATGATCAGACCGTGGCAAGGTCCCGGTGTTTGTTATATCCGCTACGACGTTTGTGATTAAGTGTTAAGTTTTGCGATAACCACGATTGGCTTTGGATGGGGTGTTACAAAAAGTGGTATCAGAGCGTAGTTACGCTCTGATCAAGAAATACCGGACATAAGTAACCACCGAGTTAGGTTGTGAGTTAAGACAAAAGCAATGGTTAAGGGTGAGAGAAGTTTAAGTGAGTAGAGTCAGATGACCACTATTAAGTGTGGATCGTCTTTACCGTCTACGGACGTTTTAAATTCGTTAACCGAAACAGTGGCGGATACGAATCTAATGTGAGTTGTGATTGTTCAGATGTCAGGAAGGAGAGGCCGAGGCCGTGGTAGAGGCGACGATGCTTCAGAGATACCAGAAGGGCAGACGATCGCAAAGATCGTAGCTGCCGCATTAGGGCACATGGGCTACCAGCCTGGTGTGGGTGCACCACCTCCACCGCCACAGCCCCGGGAACCAAATTGGGTGAAGAGTCTGGCTGACCTTCGACCCGCACACTTTAAGGGGGAGACTGATCCCGCCAAGCTTGAGGCGTACATCTCCGAGCTGGAAACCGCCTTCGAGACCCTTGACGTCCCTGCTGGGATCAAGGTACGTCTAGCTGCATTCTACCTGAAGGGGGCAGCTGGCGATTGGTGGAAGCTGGTGAGGGCCGAGCATGTGGCCAATCCAGACTTCGGCTGGGACCAGTACACAGCATTGCTACGAGCAAAGTACTATCCCGCCCATGTCCAGACAAAGAAGCGCTTGCAGTTGGATGCGCTTAAGCAGACCGACAAGATGACGGTGGACGAGTATTACTCGGAGTTCACCGCCTTGCTCCGTCTTCTGCCGGGTCTTGGATACTCAGACCAGATACTGGTGGACCGCTTCTATGGCGGGCTTAGCCATCGACTCCGCTACGGCATGGGGCCGACGAGCTATACGACCTTGCAGGTAATAAGAACGAGTAAGATATAATTAAGTGAATAAGATCTAGATTGTGAAAAATAAGAGGAAACTAATACTTAGGAAAGCAGGAGTGCTATCATGCCGCAGCTAAGGTTGAGATAACCGTCCAGCTGAGGGACGAGGACAATGCCAAGAGGAAGAATGTCGGGAAGAGTACCGAGCACCAAGGGCAAGGTGGGTACAAGAAACAGAAGTACCAACCTCAAGCCCAGAAGAATGAGAACCAGAAAGGGAAGGAGGAAAAGGAGAAGGCTGCTGAAGAGCCATTGAAATTGACTTATGCATACGCTGCTAAGCCCCTGCGCTCAAGGGCGCCAAAGGGTAAGGAAAAATTAATATTGAATGAGTTAAGAGACCATTAGCAACCGTTTAAGATATGAGTACTAATATTATGAATGATTAGGATCTGAGACTGATAAGGGAGCCGGCGGTGGCTACCAGCGACGCTACATCTGTCAATGGTGTCACAAGGACCACCCCGGGCTCGATTGTAAGGGGAACAAGGTTGAGTGCAAGTACTGTGGGTGTACGGGCATCGAGCATACGAGTGCTTCCGGAACCCCGCTAGTTGAGCCTTTAGGCCCGAGATGAAGGGCAAGGGCAAGACCGGTCAGGGAGCTGGATCTGACGGTCAAAAGAGAGGGCAACAAGCTGCAGATAAGAACCCACGAGTAATCCAGAAGTCGGGGCCCACACTACACATGGTGGACCGGGACGATGAGCCTGAACCCTCATCGAGGCTAGGTACCGCCATAAACCTTTAAAAAGATAAAAATTACCTGCTTACCGCATTTCATGCATGATTTGGTGAATAATTGAGTTAAGTGAGAATAAGATAAGTTTCGGGTGGGGTTATTACACAATCTATTACCACCTTAGGAAACTTCAACATTTGCTATCCAATGCCTTCAACACTTAACCCGGAAGACACCAACATCGAGACCCGAGACTTTCCAACTGAACAATGTCAGGTTATCCGCCCAGGTATGATTTTATTAAGGGGATACCTGACACCCGAGGCACAAATAGCCATCATCAGACGTTGCAATCAATTAGGAGCGGGCTGGGAGGTTTTTATACACCGGAGTTCCTAGGAGGAGCAAGAATGAAGTTAAAAATGATGAGCTTAGGCAAGGATTGGAATCCGTATGCCAAGACCTACCAAACCACGAGAACACAAGATGGAATCTCACCACCGGGGATACCCGAAGAATTCCATCCGGTAATTACACAAGTCGTGGAGATCGCTCAGCAGTTGGAAGCTGAACCGATCCCAGACATACAAGCGGACATTTGCATTGTAAACTTCTACGAGAAGGACGGGCGACTCGGACTACACCAGGATAAGGACGAGACAACGGAATCTCTCAAAAGAGGGATACCCGTAGTGTATTGGTCCATTGGGGATGATGCAGAATTTTTATACGGCGAGCAGAAGCGTGCGGACCGTGCAAATAAGTTAGTACTTAAGTCTGGAGATGTATTAATTATGGGAGGAGAATCGAGGATGTTGTATCATGGGATTAAGAGAATTAGGCTGAATACAGCACCGTCAGCAGTGATTAATGCGACGCATATGAAACCAGGACGGTTAAACCTAACCTTTAGACAGTATTAGCCATGTAATGTTTTAAGTATGTTGTAAGGAATGAGATGTAAGAAAGAAGCACATGTTGTAAACAGGATGGTTATTAATAAATAACAGTGTTGTTCATATTAAATGTTACGACTCTTGTTATACCATCATTACTCATGAAGCTTGTGAACATAATTAGGTTATGGACTCGGTACGGAAGGTGCGCTAAACATACTTACAGAGTCACAGGCCGATGCCAGCGGTACTATCCTCACCAGCACCTTTCCGATTAATGGGGTTGAGGCATCAGTTCTCTTCGACTCAGGGGCCTCGCATTCCTTTATCTTGGCATCTTTTGCGAGAAGGTTGGGGCTAGACGATGATGAGCTACCCGACTTGACGGTTACACTCCCGTCTAAGGAGAAGATTCGTTGCACTCGCTACTACTGAGGAGCCATCGTCAGAATTAAGGGGGAAGATTTTCCAGTTAGTTTCATTGAATTCAAGGAGTTGGGGTTTGACGTTATTTTTGGGATGAACTGGTTGGAGCGGCACAAGGGACGGATCCTCTGCGCCGAGCATCGACTGCTGCTCAGGAGTCCATCTGGGGTGACAATATCATACCGCCAGAGGCCCAGGGAGCCTTCGACTAAGATCATCACCGCTATGGCAATGTATAAGGAGTTGAGGAGGAAGGAAGAAGTGTACCTCTGCTATGTCCAGGAAATAGAGAGAGACCCTGAGTTCGACCCCGACTTACCGGTAGTGTCGGAGTTCCCCGATCTCTTTCCACGGGAACTGCCCGGCATGCCACCCACTCGGGAGGTAGAGTTCACCATCGAGCTGCTACCTGGCACCGGACCGATAGCCAAGGCACCATACCGTATGGCTCCGGCGGAAATGAATGAGTTAAAAGAACAGTTGAAAGATTTGTTAGATATGGGATTTATTAGACCAAGTGTATCACCATGGGGAGCGCCAGTTCTCTTCGTGAAGAAGAAGGATGGTAGTCTCCGCCTCTGCATCGACTACAGAGAGTTGAATGCAGTGACTGTGAAGAATAAGTATCCACTACCCCACATTGACGATCTGTTCGATCAGTTGAAGGGAGCATCTGTGTTTTCCAAGATTGATCTCAGATCGGGGTATCATCAGATAGCCATTAAGGAGGGAGACATTGAGAAGACGGCATTCCGGACACGATACGGCCACTATGAGTTTACAGTGATGCTGTTCGGTTTGTCGAACGCACCGGCGAAGTTTATGGATCTGATGAACCGCTTGTTCCGGGAGCAGCTGGAAAAGTCGGTTGTGGTATTTATTGATGACATTTGATATACTCGAAATCGAAGACAGAGCATGAGGAACACTTGAGGAGAGTATTGGAAATATTAAGGGAGAACCAGCTATATGCTAAGTTCTCCAAATATGAGTTTTGGCTTGACCAGGTCTCTTTCCTAGGTCATGTCATTTCAGACGCTGGGATCTCAGTGGATCTAGCAAAGATTGATGCCGTACGTACTTGGCCAAGACCGAAGACTGTTACCGACATACGGAGCTTTCTAGGTCTGGCAGGTTACTATCGGATGTTTGTTAAGGATTTCAGCAAGGTCGCGAAACCAATGACCAATCTGATGAAGAAAGATGCACCGTTCGTGTGGACGGCTGATTGTGAGAGTTCGTTTCAGAGTTTGAAGGACTCATTGACCACTGCACCGGTTCTGACTATTCCAGACGGTACGGAGGGCTTTGAGGTTTATTGTGATGCATCCGGCAGAGGGCTGGGTTGGGTGCTCATGCAACATGGCAAGGTGGTGGCATATGCCTCACGCCAGTTGAAGAAACATGAGGAGAACTACCCCACACATGACTTAGAGATGGGGGCTGTGGTCTTCGCCTTGAAGATATGGCGCCATTACTTATACGGGGTTAGTGTGACGATCTACACCAATCACAAGAGCTTGAGATACATATTCACTCACAAGGAGTTGAATCTTCGACAGAGGAGATGGTTAGAGTTTCTGAAAGACTATGACATTGACCTCTAGTACAAAGAAGGGAAGGCCAATGTTGTAGCGGACACCCTGAGTCGTCGAGCACACTCACTCCATTCGCTAGTTTCTTTCTCCAGCTTGGTTGATGAGGTGCGAGAGGCTCAGAGGACAGATGAGTACATGAGAGAGGTCAGACAGAAGCTGACAGATGGTACCTTTGAGAGTCAGAAATACGACTTCAGACTTCATGACGATGATCTGATCAGACTTAAGGGCCGGTTATGTATACCGCGGGGCAACACGGATCTAAAAGACCGTATACTTAGAGAATCACACAGTTCTTCAGTTTCCATCCATCCGGGAGCCTCTAAGATGTATAAAGACATGAAGAGATACTTCTGGTGGTCGGGGATGAAGACAGATGTTACCGAGTTCGTTTTGAGGTGTCTCACATGCCAGAAGGTGAAATTCGAGCACCGACCGACCGGGCGGAATGGTACAGTCGATGCCATTTCCGGAGTGGAAGTTCCATGATATCTCCATGGACTTCGTAGTTGGACTCCCACCTGCTAGGGGAGGTCTCAACATGATATGGGTGGTGGTGGATCGTCTTACCAAAGTAGCTCGATTCATACCGATGAAGGATACTTGGAAGGTGACCAAATTAGCTGAGTTGTTTGAGAAGGAAATTATGAGGCATCACGGGATACCAAAGACCATAGTGTCAGATAGAGATACCAAATTCCTTTCGAGGTACTGGAGAGCTACTAGAGAAGCATTGGGTACAGAACTAAAGCTGAGTACCGCGTTCCATCCTCAGACAGATGGTCAGACTGAACGTACAATTCAGACACTCGAGGACATGCTGAGGGCGTGTGCCTTAGACTTCCAGGGCAGTTGGATTGACAAACTACATCTGATCGAGTTTTCTTATAACAACAGCTATCACGCTTCGATCAAGATGGCACCTTTTCAAGCGTTGTACGGTAGACCATGTCGTACACCGCTCTGCTGGGATGAGTCGAGTGAGACGGTCATTATAGGACCAGAATATTAGAATAAGTTAAGGCTGAAGTTCAGCAAATCAGGGAGAACATGAGAGCTGCTCAGGATAGGCAGAAGTCGTATGCTGACGTCCAACGAAGAGACCTAGAGTTCGCGGTGGGCGACCGGGTATTTCTACGAGTATCACCGATGAAGGGTGTATTTAGATTCGGGCAGAAGGGCAAGCTGAGCCCTAAATTTGTTGGTCCTTATGAGATTACAGAACGGGTGGCCCGGTTGCTTACAGGTTGAATTTACCTGCTGACCTGGGTAAAGTGCATGATGTTTTTCATGTTTCACAGTTAAAGAAATACATGCACCACCCCTCCCATGTGTTAGAACCTGAGAGATTGACTTTAGAACCGAATATGAGATCCATGGAGACTCCACAGGGAATCTTGGATAGCAAGACTAGGGACACTCGCCATAAGTCAGTGCGACTGGTGAAGGTTCTCAGGTCTAACTAGGATGTCGAAGAGGCCACGTGGGAATTAGAGGATAAGATGAGATCAAAGTACCCTTCGTTGTTTACTGACTAGATCGTCTGTATAGGGTATGGGGCGTACCCCTTTTTAAGGGGGGTAGAGCTTCCTCGCTTTTGAGTTAGGAAACGAACTTGTTGTCGTTTGTTTGGTTTGTCTAAGATGTGATTTTGTGTAAGTTGCTACACTTCAGTGATAAGTTTGAGATATGTGTAATACTTGTGTATTGTATCTGTGGTAGACCTTTGAGTCTTGAGATGTGTGAATGATAATATCAGAAGTGGTGTTAAGATTGAGCAATTGAGTACTGTGAATGAGGAAGCATATATGTGAACTTTGGGGACAAAGTTCTTTTAAGGGGGGTAGATTGAAATACCCCAAACCTAGATATGGTATTTAAATGATAAACTAAGGTATAAGAAGGCTAAATAATGCCTTTGAAACATTAAGAAACATTTTTAATCAAAGAAACACAAGGAAACACCATAAGAGCAATTTAAGCAAAAACGTGCTCTAAGCTTGGAGAGACTTGGGTGAGTACCCAAATGTCATGCTAAGTCCTTAGTAATATCCTAATGGTCATTTTAAACCAATTACCAAAGAAAACCAAGCTTGGAAACAAGTTAAAACATAAAATGTGCTTTAAGGAGCCTTAAAGCACATTTTTGAAAAATTGTCTTGTAAATGGGTTTTGAATGGCTAAATGTCCATCATTACACTTTAATTAACTTTTGTACTACTTATTATCACATTAGGAAGTCTAAATAAATGGGAAATCAAAAATTTCACAACAATGTGCCTTGTTTTGTGAATAGTAACTAAATTAAGCTAGTTTAAGACATTAGTCAAAGTAAGTCAATTAAATGGTCAACAAAGACCACAATATACCTCATTTGACCAAGGGGGTCGGTTTTTTAAGTGTGACTCACCACACTTATCTAAGCTAAGTAAAGAAGAAAGCAAAAGTAAGTAAATTCACTATTCACCTTTTAACATAAATATCTTACCTTTGTATACCTCTCTCCTCACATCTTCATTCTCTTCATTCACCACTGGTTTCTCTTGCTCTCTCCCTTCTCCATTGACGTGAAGAGCAGCCCCTTGCTAGCTTCAACTTCCCTTGCACACATCTTGCTCATTTTAGCTCCAAAACCAAAACTAAATACGTATTCTTCTTAGTTAGCTCAAGCTCTCTCTTTCTATCTTTTCAAAACTTCAAGAGCTTTGATTTGGTGCCAAGACAAACCACCATTAGAGGAGGAAACTCAAGCTTGGAGACTCCATTGGCTTCTCCATTCTCTTAAGGTAAAGAAAGTGTAAGAAAATCTAGGTTTCCATCACTTTTTCTTCATGACCGAAAATACATGCTCATGAGGCTTCATTTTAATGCCTTGTTCTAGCTTGTTTTCTACTCTTCAAAGGATAGAGGAGGTCCTTCTTGCTTCATATCCAAGCTTGTCTTGAGAAACTAAGGTAAACAATCAATTCAATACCTTAAAACACATTTTTAACCTAGGTTTTATTCCTTAAGGTTAGTGTGTTGTTTAGTGCTCATTAGAGTCATTGGATATTGTTTAGAACATTGGCAAGGAGAAATATATTGGTGACCGAGATTGCTCAAGGGAAATCTAAGAGGAAAAGTTTGTGAAGCTTGTGAAAGAACAAGGTAAATTTCTTACCTTAAGGTGTTTTAATGCATTAAGGGATGGGACTTGGATAAGAGAAGGTTTAGTTTAGAGTTTACAATGAAAAAGGGAATATTAAACTTAGGAGAAAGAATACTATTATATTGAGAACTTGTGATTAAGGAGCAAATGGAAATGAGATAGTCAAACAATGTTGAGATGAATTACAAGAAGCATTTTATTTCAATGGGAGTCTTGTTGTGTGTATTCGCAGGTCAAAGGCAAATATATGTGGAAATTCAGTGGTTAAGATTATTGTCATTTAAGGGCCTAAGTGCCAAGCATTTTAAGTTTATACATTATATGATGATATGGTGTAGTTTTGGTGTAAATTGTGTGTTAAGATGACGTAATGAGAATTTGAGTGATCTTTGTTATTTGATGGTGAAAAACCAAGTGTTTAGGTTTAGAAATATACTAGAGAACCCATGTCAAAATTTGATGGAGAAACTTAGTGTTTAAGATGTTCTAAGGAAATTTCATGACTAAGGTAATACTTGGAAGTTCTAGGGATTGCCTTGATGAAAAAGAGTGAGTTTAAAGTGTTCTTGTGAGTTAGAATGACTTAGGCATCATCATGGAGGATTTAGGAATCAAAAGAGTGTTTTGGTGTACACCAAAGATAGTTTGGGAATGTGTTTAAGATATATGCAAATCTTGTTAGGAGAAAAGGAAATAATGTGTAGGAAGAAAGAGGCATAAACTTGTGAAGGAACTTTAAGTAGTTGCGTAAAGGAATTTGAGATGATGAAAGATGCTTGGGAGATGATGTTATAGTGGTGAGGAAACATTTTGGCATAGTGGTTATAATAGGTATGAACCACCACTTATGAGCCTAGTGAAGAACATTACAAGTGTAGGCATTATTATAAGGAAAATGCATGATGACTAAGGTGGATATTGGTGAGGGGTTTAATGAGGTTAGTGGAGGGTTTAAAGTGTATTTGAAATGCCCAAATGAGGTTAGAACATACTAGGATATATGAGGTGAAGTTTGGAGTTGAACGAGAATTTAGAAACAAAGTCCTGGAGCCGACCGACCTTAGGGACCGGACCTGCAAGGTCGGCCGAGCTCAGTTTACACTACCGGAAAGAGTTTCTGGAATCGACCGAACTTGGGGACCGGACTTACAAGTTCGGTCGGGCTTGTATTTTGAGTATGGATTGAGTCTCTGGAATGGACCGACCTTGGGACCGGACTTACAAGGTCGGTCATGCCTAGAATTTTGTACGGGAATTGGTCTCTGGAATTGACCGAACTTGGGGACCGGACTTACAAGTTCGGTCGGGCTTAAATTCCCACGGGGAAAACTCTCGGGAATGGACCGACCTTGGGGACCGGACTTGCAAGGTCGGTCGGGGTAAAATTTTCAAACGGTAATACGTCCTGGAATGGACCGACCTTGGGTAAGGTCGGTCGTAAGATCGGTCGAGCCAAAAACAAAAAAAAAAGAAATTTTAAATTCTAAAGATGTTAATTGGTAATAAGGTATGCCTTTGGTAGGGCAACAATGATTAGGAACCCAAGAACCTAAGGGAATAAGTTAGGTTAAGTATAAACCTTAAGTTAAAGATAAGTTTATATGGTTAAGTGGTAAAGACTTAAGAGGGTATCGGATGGGAATCTTTAGGGATTAAGTGAGTTAAGGAAGGTGCAAATAACTAACGGCCTAAAAATGAATCAATGTTTTAGGTTTGTGAATAGGGACCCCGGAGATGGTTAAACAAACGCCAGTCGACGGTGAACGGTACAGTCTTTCTTGTGACCTGCTTGCTAACGAGGTGTCCCTCGGCTTGTGTGCTATCTGTTTAATTGCTATGACTAAGACAAGATAAAGCATGCAATCGGTTATATTTGTTCTCGTTGTGAATGTGTTTTCTTTACACTAACCCACGAGACTTTGAGATTGTTACTAACTAAGTTTAGCGCTTATTGAGTTAAGGTAAGGAGTTAAGTATTGCTATATGTTGGTTAATACCCGATAAGGTTTAACTAACACATGGTTTGTAAGATTTCACTAACTGGAACTAAAGGGGGGAGTGAGGAACCCGGGACTGACTCCGGTCATGCATGCTAAGGAAAAAGGGGGTCGGTATCTGAATCAGATCCGACTTCCGCTTGAGGACTTGTCTTCGGACTCGTTGCCTAGGGTCGGTTGCCGACTCAGCTACACTGGACTCCCGTCCAAGGTAGGTGGCATTAAGATGGTGCGGTAGGATCACCTAAATCCTAAGATTAAGATAAGATACAACCATTTCTAACTAAAGAACGGTTTGTATTCTGAGGTTAAGTTAAGAGCTAAGGTTGTGGAAAATTAAGTTGGACTAAGGATAAGTGGCATTGAGTTTGAGGAGTTGAATATTTAACTCACTTACTAAGGGAACGCATTTAAGACGTTCAATGTGTGCGAACTACTTGTTCATTGTGGATTGTTGTTTATAGCACTTCATATCATGATTGTGTTTCTAATCAATTTCCATGCTATCGACAATTAGTCGTCGTAGCCCCGTTAGCTTGGGGGCCATGAGAGGGCGTACCAGCATTCGTGCTGACCCCCTTTGGGGGCTGTTTTTATTTTGCAGGTAAGTGCCCGCTGAGGAGTCACCCTGAGAGTGGGGGTGGTTAGACTTAGGATGGGTTGTTTATTTTGAGCACGGGTTGCGCCTGTGCACCCGCCTGTCTATATTTAAACTAATGCAGTTTGTGCTTATGACTTAGATACTTAAACTCGGTCGGTTGGTGTTTTTGGATGGCTTGTATATTTTGGATAAGTGTTGTAAATCGGCAAGGTTCGGTATTTTCTAATGATCAGACCGTGGCAAGGTCCCGGTGTTTGTTATATCCGCTGCGACGTTTGTGATTAAGTGTTAAGTTTTGCGAGAAACATGCGATTAAGAATGACCTTGTATGACCTTCTAAAACTCAAACCAAATGGTCATACCCTCATTATATGATTATACAAACTTAGTCCCTAGGCTATATTTAGCCAAAAACGCAAAACGCTCGGGAGTGCTCACGCACGCCCCTTAAAGCACGAAAAGCCCGGAGAGGTGCCGAGGCGGCACGAACTCCTATATAATTCATTCCTAGAGTTCCTATCACCACTAATAATCATTATAAGGAGAAACCCACGAGCTAGTTCTCAAAATTCAACAGATCCTGGGGGAATTCCTTAACGCTCCTTTTTACCCCGGGAGTGTCCCGATAGCTCGAGAATTATGTCAGAGTTTATGTAACCCCATAAAACTCAATGTAACACCTTAATACATCATATTTACTATAATAAATGTTTTATAAACACTTGGAACTCATAAAGACAAATCATTTCCCAAAATTTCCTTAGAGCACAAAAACACACTTTTCGGGTACCGAAAAGTCGCGTTTTACACATTTAACTTGTACAAATTATTAGCTACGAGTTTATAAACTTAAAATGACATGAGTTAAGCATAATAATCAGGGGATAACAATGGTGACTCACCATCTCTAAGGGAGCCGATTTTGACTACTAGAAAGACATGATTTTTATGTCTTTAAGTCACTTTCACCATTAATAACTCCACTTTGACAAATCTGGCTCCTATCATTAGTCATGGCCGATTGAAGCAGCTGGCAGGACCTTCAATTTCAACCCATATCTCATTGATTGAAGCCTTATACAATTCCAAATCTCCTTTTGCCTAAAATGTCTTCTTTTCACCTAATCCTTGACAACTTAGGAAGCTTGTCTCTTCTCCTCTTCTAAGTGGTGATTTCTGTCCCATTTCCCAGCCTTCATTCACGCCAGCTCCCTCCCCTTCCAGACCTTCAAGTTTCCATTGGTAAGGGCTCTCAAACCTTAAGTTATTCTAGTTATACTTTAACACCATTTTTTAGCTTATTTTCGGTTCTTTGCTCCAAGGAAGTTCTTCTAATTCATCCCATTGATCTAGATCAACATCAGTCATCACTCAAGCTAGGAATTTCGTGGCTAATCAAAGGAAACACTTAAGAAAGGTGTTTGAAGGCTTAAGGTAAGAAAAATGCCTTAAAACCTCATTTTCTTCCAAGACAAGTTCATGGACGAAATTGTCTTGTTTTCTTCTGTCCATTAACTTCAATTTCTCCATGGTTTGACAAGGTATTCACCCCTACTCATTCAAAGGCGTGAGCCTACACCAAATTCCCTAAGGTAAATCTTGTTTTAAGGTTTACAAGAGTTATTTCTAAGTTATAAGCTTAGATCTCTTCAAGAGCTAATTGATTTCTCTCTCCTTGTCAAGCCGAAAATACATTGTTTTGAACTCCATTTTGAGTCATCAAGGTAAATCCTAATCTTTTATATAAATTATATACATAATACCTTAGTAAATTCCTTAAGGTTTATTTGGGAATTCAAGGTTTAACTTGAGGTATCCTTGTTCTAATATTCAAGACACCTACAAAGTAGGGTAGATCAAGGTTGTGTGGCCAAATATCCAAGGAGAAACCAAGAGGAAATCAATTACTAAGAGAGTAAGTAATTTATTCAAGCATATATATGTAGATCTATGATTTAAACTATGTTTTATAACATTAAATCATTAATTATCATCTTATCAAATTAAATCCTAAATTAAGGAGGATTTAATTATGTGTTTTGATAAATTAAAGATGGAATTAAGGTTTAAAATTGATTTAAGGAGTTTTAAGGTAATTGATTGGCTAAAAATATAATTGCCAAAAATATAAGGATTAATTTGGTGTATTATAGCTTAATACTATGTATTAAGATGTTAGAAAATATTTGGATAAGTTAATTAGGTATTTTAATACATGAGATATTAAGTTTATAAGTTAAGGGTAAAATATGTAATTTACCAAAACTTGGTGGCAAAATAAAAAAGCCGTGGGATATATTAGATTAGGTGAATTTTGATATAATGGAAAGTATAAACTTATATTATGAATTTTGGGTAAGTTGAAAATAATTACTAGTGTTTAAATGACTAGTTTAAAAGTTATGTGGTAAAATATAATTCTTAGAAGTTATAGGAATATATAGTAAATAGCCGAAAGTATTAAGTGTCATTGACATAATAATGATATATTATAGGGTAGGAATTGATACTATGAATTTTGTGTGAATTAAATAGGTGTTTAGAAGTTAAAATAACAATTTATTAAGTTTTGGGCTATTATGTAAATTATAGAAGTTATTATGAAAATTTGGAGGTTAATATGGGGCAAATCCATAATTAAGAGAATTATAAAGTTCACTTCCGAAAATTTTGAGGAATTAAATATTTAAACTATAGTTTATAAGTTATTAAGTAACTATTATAAAGTTTTGGGGTGAAAATGTAAATAAAGGAAAGAATATACTAAAGCCGAAAGTTTGAGGGGCTATGTAACACCCCAACCGCTAATCCTTCCATTGTCCTCTAATCATACCCGTAATTACCTTACTCGCAGCGGAATACCTACCTACTCCCGGCGGGTGATACAACGCCGTTAACCATCCAAGGTTAACAAGGCTACTAGTACTTACCGTATCGGTCTGATGATTAGAATGAAATACATACATACTACTTACTTTACAATCCCATACTTAACTTACATTTGATTACCGAGTATACTGAATATATGAATTACATTTCATGACTACTTCCCAAAAATGAAGAGTTTATACATCCTCTCCTTACTATCCAATCAAGATTTCAATATCCAAAAAGGTGTACCACATGGTACACCGGCTACTCAAAATGGCCTAGCCATGTACAACTCGGTACACTATTCCAGTCCTACTGCTACATCCCAAAAAGAATCACATCACGTCCTTACCCTACCGTCACGCCTCACGGGTACCTGTGGAGTAAAAACATTCCCCCTAGGGGATCAGCTTACGCTGCATATGATAACCGCATACCCCGCGTACTAGCGAGGGTACGCCAATTATTTGGTCGAGTACATGCGGTTCGTTTCATTCGTACATACATACATGCTTTATACAGTACAATACAATACATTCATTTCACCAAGCATACATACATACAATACATGCAAGAAGTACAATACAAGTCATCCATTCATACTTACCATACTCACCGCATCACGGAGATACAATTCTCCAATACATACAAAGGTCTTGTTAGCCTCATTACACACCCGGGTTAATCGGGTGTTCAATACTTTTACTCCGGGTCAATGACTTACAATAGTCAAGACCAATACAAATACAATACTTACTTCTTACATACTTTACTTCCAGTTAAGTCGGTATGACCTCCGGGCAGGGATTACTACATCCCACCACCGGGCTTTAGGGTGGCCCACTAATCCAGGATGCTACCCATTCAAGGGATTTGGTCCAAGGAAAAGATTATAGCCAGGATTCGGATCCAACCTCTTGTGTCTCCTTATCCTCACGCGTGGCCGAAACTATATCGGGCTTCTACTCATTCCATTTTACTCATTACTCATGTTAGGAGTTAGATCGTTAGGAATTAGTAGAAGTCCATACTTACTTTCCATACATACATACAATACACAAGTACTCATACTTACACATACGCTTCATTTCCATTCATACATTTCATGAATTATACAAACTAAATGTTCAAGAGCATAAAACAAGAACAATATAGTTCAAACACAATTAAGTGCAATATAAGTCCGATTCGTGCATTTATCTTATTGGTGATCACATAAGCACACAAATCGGGGTAACCAAGTTAGGATACAGGGCATGAAGAAATCATACCGTTCACAGTCGTAGGGTACTACCGGTTCCTTTGGAGCTCAACTATGGGATTCCTATACATACATGAAGTAGTATGATCAATGATCTATTATTGATCTACTTACTCCTTCATTGATACTTTCAATGTATACTTACTACTTCATTACTTTCTTACTTGGTTATAAAACCCTTCTTTTCCTTATTACTTCTTAAGCTTGCTTCCTTACTTATTTACTTACTTTCTTACCATTACTACTTCATTAATGGTGTGTTACTACATATATATGCATATGTGTATATAGGCATATAATATATGTATATATGATTACTATAACCATATAGTTAAAACATTTTTTTTTATTCGACCGGACTTGCGACCGACCTTGCAAGTCCGGTCCATTCCAGTAGACTAAGTCGTGTAAAATTCCAGGGCCGACCGACGTTGCAAGTCCGGTCCCAAGGTCGGTCCATTCCAGTAGGTTTCGTCTTTGAAAGTTTTAGCCCGACCGACCTTGCAAGTCCGGTCGCAAGGTCGGTCCATTCCAGTAGCTTGCATTACGGGAATTTTTCTGGCCGACCGAACTTGCAAGTCCGGTCGCAAGTTCGGTCCATTCCAGAAGCTTTCATCTGCGGAATTTTTCTGGCCGACCGAACTTGCAAGTCCGGTCGCAAGTTCGGTCCATTCCAGAAGGTTTCAGACAGGAGAATTTTCTGGTCCGACCGAACTTGCAAGTCCGGTCGCAAGGTCGGTCGATTCCAGAAGGTTTCCCGTCTTGTAAATCTGGGCTCGACCGACCTTGCAAGTTCGGTCCTAAGGTCGGTCCGGCCCAGTACTTCAGTTTTAAAATCTGTTTTTGGGTGTTTTCTTTACCCATTGTTTCCCCAATCTTTACCAATACTTTCCTACATGTTTACCACTCATTTAGATGTTCTAAATCACCTTAATCCATCTACCAAACTTACTACTCAAACCTTACATTCCCTTACACATTTTTCCTCATTTCATTTCAACACTTATACTAGTTTTCTTCACACTAATGCTACAGATTTTTGTTTTCCTTCCTATGCTACAGATTTTCACCTTAGCCCTTATACTCCAATACTCCCTCAACCAATGCTACTCTTAGCATCTTAAATACATTAACTCTCAACCTAATTCCATCCCATTTACAAACTCATACTAAAATCTGTTACAAGCTACTAAACATCCCTTTTAAACTCTCCAAATACTTCCTCTTCATAAACAACTTAAGTCCTCTCATTTCTACACAAAATTTGACATAGTCTCCCCTATATTTCTAACATTCTCCACACACTATTCCAGCTCACATAGTCATATTCTCACAACCTGTTTACTCAATACATTATACTCACATTTCAATACTACTACAACAACAATAAAATCCTGCACACATACACATACTACCCATGGTTTTCCCAAGCTTTTAAACTTCATTTTAAAAACTTCAAAACTGTTCAATACCATTACTCATCATACTACAACATACTCACTACTCATTACTCAATTCACTACTCATTTTACTACTCCAAAAACTGTTACAATACACAATACAAACTAGCTCAAGGTAAGAGGCTTTACCTTGTTCTCTCTAGTTTTCTTTCTTCTTTCCTTTCCTTCTCCTCTTTCCTTCTTCCTTTGTTCTTCTTCACACAATACTCAATGCTACACCACCACACCAATACACACTATCCATTTAGCATTCATTTTTACTCTAACCCTAGAATTTAATGTTTTAGGGTTTAGGAAAGAGTATTACCTTCCAATGAATGGATGAAGTTCTTGACTAGCAAGAGAACAAGATTCCTAGCCCAACAAAAGAGCCAAAATCGGCTGGAACAACAAGGAACCAAGAGTTCAAGACTGAAAATTCTTAAAATGCTAATGAGAGCTAGGAATGATGGATTTTTGAACTTCTTTTTACCTCAAGATGATAAGGAGGTGAAGGTGCTTCTAATGGTGGACTTGAATCTTCAAATGGGGAACACCCAAAACAAAAATGAAGCTTTTGGATTTTTGAAAGGAGGGAAATGTTCTCCTTTGCAAGGGGATTCCAATGGTACTAATTTTGTAATTTTTGGAGCAAGATTAATGGGTTAACAAGAGGAGAGAAGGAGGGAGTTGTGTGAGTTTCTCTAATTCTCCATGGTTGTCGCAAGGTAGAAGAAGAAGGAAGAAAAGAGAGAATAGAGAGGAGGGAAATCGTGAGAGGAAGAGGGGAGTGAAGTGAGAGAGTCTTATTTTTTTTTCCTTTCTTTATTTCCTTGTCTTTTAGTTAATAAGAGAGAAATAAAGAGAGTGAGAGAGGGAGGAGTGCTGGCCGCCCCCTACACACACACACAATCTGATTTTTACTTTTTATTTGCAATGTGGACACACTAAGTTTGTTTATTTGCATTCTTACCCCACAACTTACCGGTTGTTACAGTTTTCACTAACCGGTACCCGTTTTCCAGAATTTTCTCGTTTAATTAATTTTATTGGTTCTAAAGCTCCACTAATATTTGTTAGTGACTATTTAGTTGACCAAAATTGTTACGAGTCTATTTGACCCGCTTAAAGTCACGTTTTCCCGGTTTCCTTGAAAAACGCGCTTTAAGGTTCGTTTATGCTTTTAACCCATTTTAAAGGTCCGTTTTCTTCGGGATTTGTTCCCTCGTATTTATTTAAGTGTAATTAAGCCTTTAAAAATATAATTAGCCTAATTAATCACTTTTTTTAATTACGGTGTATTTCAGGCTAAGTGGTAATTTTCGAAAGTTATATTATTCATAGGTTATATACCAAAATATTAAAGGTGGTTTTGTAATATAATTAAATAAAGAATTAAAACTATATAATTTAATGAGATTAGAGTTTAAATGTAAAGTTTATGAATTATTATGATTGTTTTGTAAATAACCTTAATATAAGTGTATGAATTTAGATTTAAATAAATATAGGTTCTATGTGGATATTTGGAGGAATTAGAAAAAAGGAATTTTTGATTTATAGGATCATAGAATTAAAAATATGGCTTATATAGTTATAAGGAATTTAAAGGTAATCAATAAATATTATTTATGGTTAAAAAGGGGAATAATAAAAACTTAAAGAATATTATGTCCATGTGTGGCATATAAATATAGTTGAGGAATTATAAGTTATTATGTCATCTAGACAATTAAAAATATGTAACATAAATAGTACATGAATAAATATATACATATATGTATGTTAAAGGATTTATAAATAAGTCAAGTGATGCATTAAATCATACGGTAATTAAAAGGAATTACCCCACAATATAAATTATTCATTAAGACTATATAAATTAGAATGTATATAAACACCTTAATTATCAGTGAGGTTAAGAGGTTAAAGAAACTATCTAAGTATGAAGAAATAAACCTCACATGAAATAACGAATACGAAATCGTTAAATGATCCAATAAAATTATTATACAAGGGTAACATAAATTAACCCTCTCAGTTAATCCTAATATATGACAAAACTTGACCAGACGTTGACCAGGATATATTCAACTGCAATCTACGGTGAACGGTATGGGATTCTTGCAACCTGTTTGCTACCGGATTACACCGGCTTGTGTGCTATCTGTTGTTTGAAATAACGACCAAGATAATTATTGTAAAATGTTGTATTACTCTTGTGCACTGTTGTATTATTTTATATGCGTGAATGATGCTAACTACAACGTGTATGTCCCACGCATACAACACTACATTACCAGTGGATTAAATACCTGCGCTTTATTGTACTGAGAACTTGTACTCAAGCTTCTCACTAACTTCACTTTATAACAGACGTCGTTATCCTAAACGTGATAACTGACAATACACATTGAGTTCTGGATTAACGTCCTTGTATGACACCTAACAATCCTATACTACGAGAACGTGGAGCCCAGTTGGATCTGGCCATGCATGCTACAGGAGTTGTACCTGTCTCAGGTCATCTCCTATTCAATTTACGTCGCGACGGGAGTTTTGGGTGCACTATGTCACTCACCGGCTGCGTACCGGAACAGTTCATGTGGGGAGGAAGACTTCATTCCTCTCGAGGGTTCGATTCCCATCTCTTTTTAAGTACAGGAGTTAACTACGTTATCTTCTGAGGGACTAATTACCCACCTTTCTTTTAACGAGGTCACTATACCTTCACTATATTGACATACTCTTATACACCAGTCAGTCCCACTATGTGGACCCGACTATTATCAAATGATTACAGTTCATCTAACTTGACCTTCTGAAGTCTTGTTCTATGTGACATTGTTGTCCTTGTATGGATACTTGTTATTATCATGTTATGCTTGATTACAGCTTTATAAAAATGAACTGCATGTATTCGACAAGGTAGTTGGTGTGGCCCGGTAGCCGATGGGCTGCACGTTTTCCATACCAGCATTGTTTGCTGAGCCCTTTTGGGAGCACCCCCATTTTTCAGGTACCTGAAGTTGCAGAAATTACCACACCGAGTGTAGGTGGGGTAGATCAAGCTATGGGAGTTTATTACTAGCTATTTGTTTTACTTAATTATTGTACCTTTGAGTTTGATTCCTAGTATCTCGGATTGTATTCGTATTCGGACCGCGACTTTTGAGATTTGTATTTGGAGTTAGCCTTGTTAGTCACAAGGGTGGCTAATGGCATTGTAATACCGCCCGGTTATTGTAATTTATTCCGGTGCAGTTTAAGTTTATTTGGGAGCGATCGTCGTTCAGGTTATTAGATTTCGGGTTGGGGTGTTACAAAAAGTAGTATCAGAGCGTAGTTACGCTCTGGATACAAGAATACACCGAGATTAGGATTTCCAAAGCTTTAGGTTACGGGTTGAGTGATAGTGTAGAAAAGAGTTTAAGTTAATTTTTACTTAGACTACTATCCAAGACCAAGATTGTGACCGTAGTATCTAATATACATCAACATCCTGCAGATGTCAGGAAGAGGTGGACGCCGCGGACAGATAGCTGAGGAGTCGCCTGTCAGGCTGGCTGATATTGCTACTTTGATAGCCCTAGCATTTGCACAAGCGGGAGTTGCGCAGCAGCAGCAGCAGCAACCTCCACCACCACCACCCAGAGAGAAGGATTGGGTGAAGAGTTTGGCTGATCTCATGCCAACTGCATTCAAGGGACAGACTGACCCTGCACACTTGGAGACTTATATCATGGAAATGGAAACAGCATTTGAGACACTAGCCGTCCCAACTAGGGACAAGGTAAGGCTTGCTGCCTTTTACCAGAAGGATGCAGCAAGGGATCGGTGGAATATGATTAAGGCCGACCACATGGACGATCGAGCTTTCCCTTGGGGAGCCTTCACCGCACTCCTTAGGGGCAAGTACTACCCGGCCCACACCAGGATGGTGAAAACTAGGGAATTTGACGTGCTGGAACAGACTGGAAAGATGACCGTGGATGAATACTATGTGAAGTTTACTTCACTACTCTGACTGCTACCCAGATTAGGATACCCGGACCAAGTTTTGGTCGACCGGTTCTATGGGGGACTGAGCCCTCGGTTCTAATTTGGGATGGGACCAATCATTCCCACCAGCTTACAGGTAAAACAGGAAAAATATAAACCAGTCGGAATTTTATTACCTACTATACTCCGTCGTGGGAGATTTGGAAACTGATATCTTGAGATTTCAGGAATGTTACGACGCTGCCTCCGTTGTGGAGATCACATGCAAGAGAAGGGATGCCTTGAGCTCCCAAAAGAGAAAGGACGGGCCTGGCAGCGATGATGCTAAGCAGGGAAACTCCAACAGAAGGAACAAACCCTTTCAGAAAGGCCAGGGGTCCTACCAGGGGAAGGGGAACCAGACTACTGGGAGCCACCAGCTAGTAACCCACGGAGCAGCAAAGACACAGAAAACCTACCCATCTAAGGGTAGGCACTATAACCAAGCAGTTAAATTCGAAACTTATGTGATTACTTCGATACCGTTGAAATATGTAATTGACCTCGATTGTAATAGGTTTTGGACAAGGCTCCAATACGGGCCAAAGGTTTGTCCGCCACTTCAACTGTAGACAATATGGAAAGGATCACCCCGGGGTGGACTGCCAAGGGGAGAAAGTCCAGTGCCGCCACTGTCAGAAACCTGGAGAACAAGAACTACCGCCCGGGAGCAAAGGCAAACACCGGCCATAAGAGTGGAGCCAGCGATACTCGCCCTCCACCAACCAACCAAGCTCAGGGAGCTAAGGGCAAAGGCCCAGCATCAGGACCCACCCTGCCTGTTATGGACTGCTCAGATGAAGCTGGTACTTCTACCAACCCAGGTATTTCTCAACCCATACGAACATGTCATTGAGCAGTGAATGTTGTGAATGAGTGCTTGCATGCCTTAAGTGCCTAATTGAGTATGAAAGAACTAATAAGACTCACTAGTAGAATTTTAAACCACGTAGGAAGCTATAAGATATGCTTTCCTATCCCCTCACCGCCCCCTGGAAGAAAACATTATCAAAGCACAAGAACCAGCGAACGAACAATGTAAGGTTATCCAACCAGGTTTGATACTACTCAAAGGATACCTAACACCGGAAACACAAATTGCAATCATTAGAAGATGTCAAGAATTGGGAGCAGGACCAGGAGGGTTCTACACTCCCGAATTTCCAGGAGGATAAAAAATGAAGCTGAAAATGATGTGCTTAGGGAAGGATTGGAATCCTTACTCAAAGACCTACCAGGATATAAGAAATGGAGATGGGGCGCAAGTACCAAAAATCCTAGAAGAGTTTTACAAATTGTGGAACAAGTAGTTAATACAGCTCAACAGTTAGAAGAAGATCCAGTTCCCAACCTAAGGGCTGATCTATGTATCATCAACTTCTATGAAGAAGGAGGCCGCTTAGGACTACACCAGGACAAGGATGAAACACAAGGGTCCCTCGATCAGGGGATACCAGTATTGTCTTTGTCAATTGGAGATGACGCAGAGTTCCTTTATGGCGAGCAGAAGCGTGTGGACCTTGCGAATAAAATCATATTGAAGTCAGTAGATGTTTTAATAATGGGTGGAAAGTCAAGATTGTTATACCATGGAATTAAAAGGATTAAAATGAACTCAGCCCCTTCGACAGTGATAAACGCCACCCACATGAAACCAGGAAGATTAAGTTTGACTTTTAGAAAACACTAGCATTGTAATTAATGGTGGCCACGGGTCCGGTTCCACCGGTTCCGTTTCCGGTTCCACCGGTTCCGGTTCTGGAAAATGTGTATTCGTATTCGGAACCGGTCTGGATGGTTCCGGTTCCGGTTCCGGTTCTGAAATCTGGATTCACTTCGGATTCGGTCAAAAACCCGGTTCCGGCCGGTTCTGGTTCTGGTTCCGGTTCTGATCGGTTCCAACCGGCTCCGGAGCGGTTCCGGAAAGATTCGATCGGCTACAGTTGCTTCGTTTTAGCTCCGATTTGAGATCCGTTTGAGCGCACACGTGCTCTTTTCATCCACTTTACTCCTAGATAGGTTATTCTTCAAGTTTATAATCTTAAATGTGTAAGAAACAAAGAGTTAGGAATTTTTATTGAATTTATAAAAAATAAGGAACAAAGAGAATTTTATTATATGATTCACTGCCTCATTAAAACCTTATTAGGTAAAAACTCATTGGGAAAACCCTAATAAGGAAAAAGAGTATAGCTACTAAGAGGTTACATGATTTCAATTTGCAAGTCTTAAAAAAAAGATTACATGGAAAGAAAGTAATACTAAATTACTAATACATTCTTAAATATTACACGGTAACTTCAACCGGTTCCGGGGCGGTTCCGGTTCCGGTTCCCAGTTCCGAATCCGACGACGGTTCCAGGCGGTTCCGGTTCCGAGCCCGGTTCGGGCCCGAATCTCAAAACATGTATTCGTATTCGGAACCAGCTGAGGCGGTTCGGTTCCGGTTCCGGTTCCCATCAGTTCCCGGCCAGTTCCGGTTCCAATCGGTTCCAGGTAGAACTGCCGGTTCCGGGTAGAACCGGACCCGATGGCCACCATTAATTGTAATTGTCTTTAGACATCTGAAAGAAGATCATCTCATCAATAAAGCATTATTGTTATGAAAAGTGAATGTCATTCGACCTCCATCATATGTCAAAGTACTTACCCAGATTCTGTTGTTAGTTGCGCTAAGGAGACGGAAGGTGCCTTAAGTATACTACTGAGAGGAGGCCAGCAAGGGCGGCACGATCCTCACTGGTACCTTTTCCTGTCAACGGAGTGGATGCATCAGTACTGTTCGACTCTGGAGCCTCACATACTTTCGTTTTCGCCTTCGCTCGGGGAAGTTGGGGCTAGACGTTGTAGAGTTACCTGATTTTAAGTGGCACTCCCGTCTAAGGAGAAGGTCAGTTGCACTCGTCTTTATAGAGGAGCCACTATCCGTATTAAGAGGAGGATTTCCCATTGACCTAATTGAGTTCAGAGGTCTAGTATTCGACATTATAGCCGGGATGGATTGGTTAGGGCGGCACAGAGGCCGCATCCTTTGCGCAGAGCACAGACTGTTACTTAAGAGCCCATCAGGAGTGACAGTGTCTTATCGCCAGAGCCCTAGAGCACCGTCATAAAAGTGATATCTGCTATGTCCATGTACAAAAGTCAAGAAGCAGAAAGAAGTATATTTATGCTATGTTCAGGATGTAGAGCACGACCCAGATTTTGATTCAGATATGCCAGTGGTGTCAGAATTTCTGGATATTTTTCCAAAGGAACTTCCAGGCTTACCGCCATCCAGAGAGGTAGAGTTCTCCATCGAATTACTACCAGGTACCGGTCCCATAGCTAAGGCACCGTACCGTATGCACCAGCAGAGATGGCTGAGTTGAAGGAACAGTTGAAGGATTTATTAGACAAAGGATACATATGACCTAGCGTATCGCCTTGGGGAGCACCAGTTCTTTTGTGAAGAAGAAGGATGGAAGCCTTCGGTTATGTATCGATTATAGAGAGCTTAATGTAGTGACAGTGATGAACAAATATCCACTACCACGAATTGAGGATTTGTTTGATCAGTTAAGAGGAGCAAAGGTGTTTTCAAAGATCGACTTGAGATCAGGATACCATCAGATACCTATTAGAGAGCAAGACAGAGAAAAGACAGCATTCAGAACACGATATGGCCACTATGAGTTTACAGTTATGCCTTTTGGCTTGTCAGACGCACCGGCAGTCTTCATGGACTTAATGAACAGATTATTTGGAGAGCAGCTGGACAAGACCGTAGTTGTCTTCATCGATGATATTCTAATTTATTCAAAGTCTAAGGAAGAGCATGAGAGTCACCTCCGACGTGTACTCGAGATTTTAAGGGAGAACCAGCTTTATGCTAAGTTCTTCAAGTGTGAGTTTTGGCTAGATCGAGTTTCCTTTCTAGGACATGTTATCTCAGACGCTGGGATCGCAGTGGATCCAGCAAAAATAGAAGCAATTCGCACCTGGCCCAGACCAAAGACAGTGACTGATATCAGGAGTTTCCTTGGGTTAGCAGGTTACTACAGAAGGTTCGTCAGAGACTTCTCCAAAATAGCAAAACCTATGACAAGTTTAATGAAGAAGGACGCGCCATTCACATGGACTACAGAATGTGAAACCTCATTCCAGTATTTGAAGGATGCTTTGACATCAGCACCAGTTTTGACTATACCTGAAGGCGCAGAAGGTTATGAAGTTTATTGTGATGCATCAGGCAGGGGATTAGGGTGTGTACTCATGCAGAATGGGAAGGTAGTCGCCTACGCTTCCCGGCAGCTTTAGAAACATGAGGAGAACTATCCCACACATGACTTGGAACTTGGAGCAATTGTATTTGCATTGAAGATCTGGCGCCACTACCTGTATGGTGTCCAGATAACCGTATACTCGGATCACAAAAGTTTGAAATAAGTATTCACCCAGAAGGAGTTAAACATGAGGCAACGAAGATGGGTTGACTTTCTCAAGGATTACGACATCGATTTGCAGTACAAGGAAGGAAAAGCTAATGTTGTAGCAGACGTATTGAGTCGACGAGCACATTCCTTAAATGCCATTGTGGCTAGTTCGAGTCTTATGGATGACATACGTAACGCACAGCAGAATGATCAGCGATTGATGGAGATCGGTCAGAAGTTGTCTGACGGTACATTTGAAGGAGGGAAGTATGAGTTCCAGTTACACGATGATGGGCTGATCAGATTAAAGGGCAGATTGTGTATTCCCAAAGACAGCACAGATATAAAAGACCATATTCTACGAGAGTCCCACACTTCTTCCACATCTGTCCATCCAGGAGCTTCTAAGATGTACAAAGATCTAACCAGGTATTTCTGGTGGAGTGGTATGAAGGGCGACGTGACAGAATATGTGATTCGATGTCTCACTTGTCAGAAAGTGAAATTCGAACATAGACGACCAGGACGCATGGTACAGTCTATGACAGTTCCTGAATGGAAGTTTTATGATATCTCTATGGACTTCGTGGTGGGACTACCACCTACGAGAGGAGGACTAAATATGATTTGGGTTTTTGTTGATCGACTGACCAAAGTGGCGAGATTTATACCAATGAAAGACACTTGGAAGGTACCAAAGTTGGTAGAACTGTTTGAGAAAGAGATTATCAGACATCATGGAGTACCAAAGACTATTGTTTCAGATCAAGATACCAGATTTCTTTCACGATATTGGCGAGCTACTCGCGAAGCACTTGGAACTGAATTGAAGCTTAGCACAGCGTTTCATCCTCAGACGGATGGTCAATCAGAGAGGACTATTCAGACCTTAGAGGACATGCTACGAGCATGTGACTTGGATTTCCAGGGCAACTGGATAGATAGGTTACATCTAATTGAATTTGCATACAACAACAGTTATCACGCCTCTATACAGGTGTCCCCTTTTCAAGCACTATATGGCAGACCATGCCGCACACCATTGTACTGGGACGAGTCTAGCGAGACCGTCATCATTGGGCCTGAGTACTTAGAGCAAGTTCAGGCAGAAGTACAACAGATCAGAAATAATATGAAAGCAGCACAAGACAGACAGAAATCATATGCTGATGAGAGACGACGAGACCTTGAGTTCGCAGTTGGCGACCAAGTATTTCTACGAGTATCACCGATGAAGGGTGTATTCAGATTTAGACAGAAGGGCAAGCTAAGCCCGAAGTTTGTAGGACCCTACGCTATCACAGAGCGGGTGGGCCTTGTGGCATATCGACTTGATTTGCCAGCAGAGTTGGGCAAAGTACACAACGTTTTTCATGTGTCTCAGCTTAAGAAATACATGCCTCATCCTTCTCATGTTCTACAACCAGAGACACTATCATTAGAACCAACAATGCGGTACATGGAAACACCGCAACGAATCTTAGATAGAAAGACACGAGATACTCGAAACAAGACTGTGAGCCTCGTAAAGGTTCTTTGGTCGAACCATGATGTTGAAGAGGCCACATGGGAATTAGAAGTGGATATGCGAGCAAAGTTTCCCTCATTATTTACCGACTAGACACCTTAGTCTAGGGTACGTGGGCGTACCCCTTTTTTAGGGGGGTAGAGCCTTTTTCGTTTGTGAGTTTAGTGTGCATCTTGTTGCACTTTGGTGCATTTCTGTGACACTTTGTCTTGTATGTGTTCTTGTGTAACACTGTATTTGAATGTACTTTGTACTTCTACTTGCTGATGTGTACTTCGTTACACTACAATGGAAAGATTATGTGCACTACACTGCACTATTTGAAATGAAATGTGATTGTGTTTACTACATTGCACTACATTGTAGGTACATGATATGACCTTCCAAAGTATTATTGTTGTGTTTGATGTACACTATGAACTTAGGAATATAGAGACTTGGGACTTGATCCCTAAAAACTAAATTGAGTTGTGGATACTTAACGGAACTTGTTTCCCCCACAACCTTATAAATATTAGATATGAGACTTCGGGGCGAAGTCCTTTTTAAGGGGGGTAGATTGAAATACCCCAAATCTAATTAACATTATAAAACCATTATTTAATGGAAAATAATCCAAATATAAACCATTTCACGTATGCATGCAAACACATGCATGAAAACGGTACGTAAAAATAATCGTTTCACCATAAACGCTAAAACGCCTTAGAAACATGCGATTAAGCATGACCTTGTATGACCTTCTTAAACTCAAACCAAATGGTCATACCCTCATTATATGATTATACAAACTTAGTCCCTAGGCTATATTTAGCCAAAAACGCAAAACGCTCGGGAGTGCTCACGCACGCCCCTTAAAGCACGAAAAGCCCGGAGAGGTGCCGAGGCGGCACGAACTCCTATATAATTCATTCCTAGAGTTCCTAACACCACTAATAATCATTCTAAGGAGAACCCATGAGCTAGTTTCTCAAAATTCAACAAGATCCTCGGGGGAATTCCTTAACGCTCCTTTTTACCCCGGGAGTGTCCCGATAGCTCGAGAATTATGTCATGAGTTTATGTAACCCCATAAAACTCAATGTAACACCTTAATACATCATTATTTACTATAATAAATGTTTATAAACACTTGGAACTCATAAAGACAAATCATTTCCCAAAATTTCCTTAGAGCACAAAAACACACTTTTCGGGTACCGAAAAGTCGTGTTTTACACATTTAACTTGTACAAATTTTTAGCTACGAGTTTATAAACTTAAAATGACATGAGTTAAGCATAATAATCAGGGGATAACAATGGTGACTCACCATCTCTAAGGGGGCCGATTTTGACTACTAGAAAGACATGATTTTTATGTTTTTAAGTCACTTTCACCATTAATAACTCCACTTTGAAAAATCTGGCTCCTATCATTAGTCATGGCCGATTGAAGCAGCTGGCAGGACCTTCAATTTCAACCCATATCTCCTTGATTGAAGCCTTAGACAATTCCACATCTCCTTTTGACTAAAATGTCTTCTTTTCACCTCATCCTTGACAACTTAGGAAGCTTGTCTCTTCTCCTCTTCTAAGTGGTGATTTCTGTCCCATTTCCCAGCCTTCATTCACGCCAGCTCCCTCCCCTTCCAGACCTTCAAGCTTCCATTGGTAAGGGCTCTCAAACCTTAAGTTATTCTAGCTATACTTTAACACCATTTTTTAGCTTATTTTCGGTTCTTTGCTCCAAGGAAGTTATTCTAATTCATCCCATTGATCTAGATCAACATCAATCATCACTCAAGCTAGAAATTTCGTGGCTAATCAAAGGAAACACTTAAGAGAGGTGTTTGAAGGCTTAAGGTAAGAAAAATGCCTTAAAACCTCATTTTCTTCCAAGACAAGTTCATGGACGAAATTGTCTTTTTTTCTTCTCTCCATTAACTTCAATTTCTCCATGGTTTGACAAGGTATTCACCCCTACTCATTCAAGGCGTGAGCCTACACCAAATTCCCTAAGGTAAATCTTGATTTTTAAGGTTTACAAGAGTTATTTCTAAGTTATAAGCTTAGATCTCTTCAAGAGCTAATTGATTTCTCTTCTCCTTGTCAAGGCCAAAAATAAATTGTTCTTGAACTCCATTTTGAGTCATCAAGGTAAATCCTAATCTTTTATATAAATTATATACATAATACCTTAGTAAATTCCTTAAGGTTTATTTGGGAATTCAAGGTTTAACTTGAGGTATCCTTGTTCTAATATTCAAGACACCTACAAAGGAGTGTAGATCAAGGTTGTGTGGCCAAAGATCCAAGGAGAAACCAAGAGGAAATCAATTACTAAGAGAGTAAGTAATTTATTCAAGCATATATATGTAGATCTATGGTTTAAACTATGTTTTATAACATTAAATCATTAATTATCATCTTATAAAATTAAATCCAAAATTAAGGAGGATTTAATTATGTGTTTTAATAAATTAAAGATGGAATTAAGGTTTAAAATTGATTTAACGAGTTTTAAGGTAATTGATTGGCTAAAAACATAATTGCCGAAAATATAAGGATTAATTTGGTGTATTATAGCTTAATACTATGTATTAAGATGTTAGAAAATATTTGGATAAGTTAATTAGGTATTTTAATACATGATATATTAAGTTATAAGTTTAAGGGTAAAATATGTAATTTACCAAAACTTGGTGGGCAAATTAAATTAAAGTCGTGAGGTATATATTAGATTAGGTGAATTTTGATATAATGGAAAGTATAAACTTATATTATGAATTTTGGGTAAGTTGAAAATAATTACTAGTGTTTAAATGACTAGTTTAAAAAGTTATGTGGTAAAAATATAATTTTTAGAAGTTATGGGAATATATAGTAAATAGCCGAAAGTATTAAGTGTCATTGACATAATAATGATATATTATAGGGTAGGAATTGATACTATGAATTTTGGGTGAATTAAATAGGTGTTTAGAAGTTAAAATAACAATTTATTAAGTTTTGGGCTATTATGTAAATTATAGAAGTTATTATGAAAATTTGGAGGTTAATATGGGGCGAATCCATAATTAAGAGAATTATAAAGTTCACTTCCGAAAATTTTGAGGAATTAAATATTTAAACTATAGTTTATAAGTTATTAAGCAACTATTATAAAGTTTTGGGGTGAAAATGTAAATAAAGGAAAGAATATATTAAAGCCGAAAGTTTGAGGGGCTAAGTTGTAATTTTCGAAAGTTATATTATTCATAGGTTATATACCAAAATATTAAAGGTGGTTTTGTAATATAACTAAATAAAGAATTAAAACTATATAATATAATGAGATTAGAGTTTAAATGTAAAGTTTATGAATTATTATGATTGTTTTGTAAATAACTGAAATATAAGAGTAAGAATTTAGATTTAAATAAATATTGGTTCTATGTGGATATTTGGAGGAATTAGAAAAAAGGAATTTTTAATTTATGGGATCATGGAATTAAAACTATGGCTTATATAGTTATAAGGAATTTAAAGGTAATCAATAAATATTATTTATGGTTAAAAAGGGGAATAATAAAAACTATAAGAATATTATGTCCATGTGTGGCATATAAATATAGTTGAGGAATTATAAGTTATTATGTCATCTAGACAATTAAAAATATGTAACATAAATAGTACATGAATAAATATATACATATATGTATGTTAAAGGATTTATAAATAAATCAAGTGACGCATTAAATCATAAGGTAATTAAAAGGAATTACCACACAATATAAATTATTCATTAAGACTATATAAATTAGAATGTATATAAACACCTTAATTATCAGTGAGGTTAAGAGGTTAAAGAAACTATCTAAGTATGAAGAAATAAACCTCACATGAAATAACAAATACGAAATCGTTAAATGATCCAATAAAATTATTATACAAGGGTAACATAAATTAACCCTCTCAGTTAATCCTAATATAGGACAAAACTTGACCAGACGTTGACCAGGATATATTCAACTGCAATCTACGGTGAACGGTATGGGATTCTTGCAACCTGTTTGCTACCGGATTACACCGGCTTGTGTGCTATCTGTTGTTTGAAATAACGACCAAGATAATTATTGTAAAATGTTGTATTACTCTTGTGCACTGTTGTGTTATTTTATATGCGTGAATGATGCTAACTACAACGTGTATGTCCCACGCATACAACACTACATTACCAGTGGATTAAATACCTGCGCTTTATTGTACTGAGAACTTGTACTCAAGCTTCTCACTAACTTCACTTTATAACAGACGTCGTTATCCTAAACGTGATAACTGACAATACACATTGAGTTCTGGATTAATGTCCTTGTATGACACATAACAATCCTATACTACGAGAACGACGAGCCCAGTTGGATCTGGCCATGCATGCTACAGGAGTTGTACCTGTCTCAGGTCGTCTCCTATTCAATTTACGTCGCGACGGGAGTTTTGGGTGCACTATGTCACTCACCGGCTGCGTACCGGAACAGTTCAAGTGGGGAGGAAGATTTCATTCCTCACGAGGGTTCGATTCCCACCTTTTTTAAGTACAGGAGTTAACTACGTTATCTTCTGAGGGACTAATTACCCACCTTTCTTTTAACGAGGTCACTATACCTTCACTATATTGACATACTCTTATACACCAGTCAGTCCCAGTGTGTGGACCCGACTATTATCAAATGATTACAGTTCATCTAACTTGACCTTCTGAAGTCTTGTTCTATGTGACATTGTTGTCCTTGTATGGATATTTGTTATTATCATGTTATGCTTGATTACAGCTTTATAAAAATGAACTGCATGTATTCGACAAAGTAGTTGGTGTGGCCCGGTAGCCGATGGGCTGCACGTTTTCCATACAAGCATTGTTTGCTGAGCCCCTTTGGGGGCACCCCCATTTTTCAGGTACCTGAAGTTGCAGAGATTACCACACCGAGTGTAGGTGGGGTAGATCAAGCTATGGGAGTTTATTACTAGCTATATGTTTTACTTAATTATTGTACCTTTGAGTTTGATTCCTAGTATCTCGGATTGTATTCGTATTCGGACCGTGACTTTTGAGATTTGTATTTGGAGTTAGCCTTGTTAGTCACAAGGGTGGCTAACGGCATTGTAATACCGCCCGGTTATTGTAATTTATTCCGCTGCAGTTTAAGTTTATTTGGGAGCGATCGTCGTTCAGGTTATTAGATTTCGGGTTGGGGTGTTACAATGTTTGACAGAGATATGTTATAAGTATGTGGGAGTGTGTCATGGACCACTCGCCTTTTGGTGTATGACTTTTGATACTAGTTATGTGGACCCGATATGAGTAACCTTGGAACCTTGACGGATTATATATATGAACAGGATGTTAATGCTTACATCATCATGTAGCCCATACCCAACGATGTGGAGTCAATGAGACCGGAGATTACCGAACCAGAAATCCACCCGCATGGCGCACTTGCTATTGCAAGCGCTATGACAAGTAAACCACTGAAATTTCCATCTGCCTTGCGCACTTGACAGAGCAAGTGCTGCAACTGCAACTACTACTTTTTAGTTTTTATTATATATACCAAAAAAAAATTATTTTCATATTTTTCATACAAACCCTGAGATTAGAAACCTATGCAACTGGAGGAAGTATACAGCCACAGTGATTGTAAACCACACCAGTTTAATTGTTCGAGAATTTTCAGACAGGGCTTACTAGTCAAATACCATCAGTGTATACCCGCATTTAATGCTACTCACTACCAGTGATGAATGTTTAGTCCTTATGGACAAGCATACCCTTTGTAGATGCACCACCGTCAGTGAGGATGGTTGGGAAGTGAAGAGCCAAGTTGCTCAAGCTATTATGCAATCTGCAACATATCCAATTAAACGGATGAGGGAATGAATATGAACTATGGATGAGATATGATCACGATAAACAGAGAGAAAAGGAATATGTGTGTACTCAATGAGATCAAGTTAGAAGAACCAAGTTTGCTAAATATAGCACAGATTTTACTTACACCGGCTAATGGCACGAATTACCACTGATGCCACTAGGGCAATAGCACTTACAACAAGATAACCAACAACACGAACTAGTGAACAACAAAAAAAAGAAAAAAAGAAGAGAAAAGAAAAAGGATATCCATCAAAGGGAGATTGACAACAGAATACTTCACAATACCCGTGTGACAGACATGACCAGTTTACTAAATGAGTCATGGGACGACCGCACTCCGATAGGAGCATGTGGGCCTGACATACTTATTTATGAGTTAGTCGGGTAAGTAGTAATGTATCAGTACGGTACCCCATGCAAGTAGACAAGTAGTGTTAGGAACACGAGAAGTAGTCAACTCCGTACTAAGGACAGTGATGCAGATTACCTCGAAGATGGACGAGAAGAGCCGCAGTTAAACCAACGGGCTAGGGAAATAATGAACCTTCAACACAGAGCAGTAGACAATATACGGTGAAGACAAGGAAACCTTTCAAGGACGTGAACACTAAGGAAAGAAACATGAAAACCCATTATGGATGAATAATATGTAGAATCCTCATAAAGATCGAGCAAATTCTTGCAATCCAGAGGAAATCTACCAGATGATGTGGACATAAATGCGTGACTACGCAATGATTGGAGTCAAAGCTAATATACTAGCAGATACCTTAAGCAGGAACAATGGACTTGGAATGTACCACTCACATGATAATTCGCTAATCTTATCTGTTTGACTCATTAGATATTAGCTGCTGAGCGTTTACGCCTCTGCACTCTGTAGGACTGAGTGTTTTGGTATTGCACTTGTGCAGTTATTAATTTAGTGGGAATACTGGAAGATGCAACGGATATCAATACAAGTGTGTATCAAAGAACTACAACAGTGTGTTACTCAGGAACAAGACCACCAGGAGACACGAATGACAAGCTTCGTCTCCGTGGACATGTAGGCTGGTACGTCTTAATATTACAAGACTAGTGCAAAGAGCACTAAGTACTAACAATAGCCAATGTCATATTACACCTCAAGCTGAATGTCAGTGAGAGAAGACACACGCATGTATGCTAGTAATCCAAATGAGAGGATACACAGCAATGAAAAGAGGCAAACTGAGCCTATGTTCATGGGTCTGCACCTCATACGGAGCGAGTGGCCCATTAGAACGAACTTGGGAGAGAGCACAAATAGTTTGGTGCCTCACCCCTTATATATTGTGGAGCCTAGAAGGGCTAGAGTCATACCCGTCTCTCTGATATTGGGATAATCCACGAGGTGGTAAACTCTATGAGAGCCAAGTATCCAGCGCTCCTTGTTGAGCGGCTGTTGTATACCTGTGGGGTACGGGGGCGTAACCCTTTTTAAGGGGGGTAGAGCCTCTTGGTTGTGCACGTGTGTGCACTAAGTTTTGGCTGTTTGTATGCGGGGTCCAGTGTTTGTGGTATGCGGGGCATACGAGGTTTGTTTATTTGTTGTTTCGTATGCATGGCGTACAGTGAATTGGTGGTGTGCGGGGCACACGAGGTTTTGTTGGTTATGTTTGGTACGCGGGGCGTACGTTGTTTTGTTTGTTTTGTGTGTGATATGCATTTGTATATATGTATCTTATTAGATACCTGTTTGAATGTTGTACTTACACCCATGTGTGTAATTCCTTTCTTATGCTACTTGTGATATATATATTTATATTGCTTTGTAGAATGATTACATATGGTATCGCCTAGATACGAAATGAATCATTAGATATGGAATGTGGAACGATGGAATATTCTTGACACCTCGGGGAGGTTGTCAGGGTCTGTAGAACTGATAGGAAATAATGGTGCTGATGGATCACCTATATCCATATATGATTGAACTAACTCCACAAAGTGATGGATATATGCTGTATAAGCACAATACGATGTGTGTAAATGATATATCACATAGATATACATTATGGGAATAATGGATAGTTATATATTTATATACATTACCTATTTGATTAAGCGACTTCGGGACGAAGTCTTTTTAAGGGGGGTAGATTGAAATACCCCAAACTAATAAAACATGGATTAAACATCTAATCACATTGATCAAGGCCTAAACATGCCTTAAAAGTCAACTGAGAACAACAGTGGTCAACACAAAGCAAGATATTGCACCCTTTGACTGTTTAGGGTAAATAAATACCCAAATGAACTTCTTAGGACCTAAAACTTTGTCCTAAGCATTATAACACATAAATAAACATATTACAATTGTTGGACAACACTCCAACACAAAGAACAAGCATTTTCATGCTTCAAGGTCAAGTAGGGCAAAAATGTGCTCTAAGAAACCCCTAAAGGTCTAATGACCTCTAAATTATATAAAATTGGATTCCATGATCAAATATCATGTAAGGAACACAAAAAAACTGTCCTCAAAGAAAACTGAGCTCAGAAACACCTTGCGACACAAAATGTGCACTAAAACACCTTAAAGCACGTTTTTATGTAATTGCCTTCTAAATTGGTTTTTAATGGGCTTAAAGGTTATAATTACCTTTAAATATGATAATATCATATTATATCATATTAGGAATTTAATTCCAGAAATTTACAAATTTTATATTAAAATATTAATAAAACCCTAAAAAGGGGCCCGTTTGAGTCAACATTGACTAAGAATGGTCAAGAGGTCAAAGTTTGACCCCTTGGACCCCATGGAGTCGGTATCACAAGCAGGGAGAGTTTGAATTCGCCACTTGCAAGCACAAGGGACAAGTCTCCAACACATTCCTTAAATTAAGGAGCTACTTTTACCTTTCTAATACAATAATGTAAATATTCAACTTTGGCTCCTTATTTGACTAAGCCTTCATGTGAGAGACTCTCCAGCCCCTCCAATAATCGATGCCACCCATCCTTGATGACTCATCAAACACTAATTACATTAAACAAAGCAAAAATGTGTTTTAAGACAATTTGACCTACCTTTCTCATTTGCACTCCATTCCAGCCGACACCAAGCAGCTCCAACCTCTCTTTTGCCTCTCTAAACCGTGGAGAGCATGCCAAATACAGAGAAGAACAACAATTGACATAGGTAAGCTTATTAAGCCATTTTATGTTTATTCTCTTCACATTTCTTTCCTCTTTCGATGGATCTAAGCATCAACCATTTCCATCCATGGATCTAGCTTGTTTTGGAGGTCAAAAGGAGGGCAAATCTCGGCTGTAACAAGGGAAGGAGGTGGAGAAATCTAATCTTGTTCTTAAGGTATAAAAATGTGCTTTAAGCACTTATCTTTTGATTCTCTTCAGATCCGATTGTGAAACCTTGTTTCTTAGGCTTATAATCTTCTTCCTAACATACTTATTCAGTGGATCTATCAAGAGCTTCAAGGTATAGCTAGATCTAAGCCCAAAAACACCATATTTGGCATTTTAATCTAGGTAAAAATTAGCCATCTTCTAATCTAAGTTATACCGGTTTTAAGCCTTGGTTTAGTAACTCTTTTGCTGCTCTTTTCCTACTATAAATACAGGCCGAAGACAACCTTTACTTGTCTTGGTATTCTAAGGTAAATTTTACCTTGAAATATACATTAAAACACTTCTTATGGTTAGATCTTGCTTGGAGACTAACTATGCCTTAATTGCTGTTTGAAAACATGTAAATGATGCTGTGGAAATTTTATCCTAAGCAGGCCGTGGCCAAACAAGGCCTTAACTAGGCAAAAACAAGGTATAAATCACTTAAACCTACACTTGGTATATTAATAGTGTTTATACATATATATATATATATATATATATATATGTGCCATGAGTGAAATGGTTTAATAAGGTCTTATTTTGACCTTAGGTGATTAAGGAATGGTTTGGTAAATTTATTTAACTAATTAATTAACATAATTGAAAATTTTAAGACATTATGTGGAAATTGGTAAATATGGAAAAAATATGTGTAAGGGCCGAGAGTTTAATGCATTTTTGGGCATTTATGTGTAATTTATTTTATAAGCTAATGTTTGTAATAAGGCCATGTACTTTAGGCCATTTTATTTATGTATTTATAAGGTTTTATTTAAGTTTAAGTAGTATATATATACTACCGTAAGGAAATGGGGTATATAGTGCAATTAAATTAAATTTGGGGACTATATAATAATAAAGCCGAAAATTAGAGGTTTAAATGAGTTTAAATAAAAATAATAAGATTATATAAAGTTTTGGGGTTAAATGGTAATTTCTAGAAAATAAGGGTACAAACCGTAATATATGGATATTGGTGGTCAAGGAAATATTAAGGAGGTCAACCTTGACCATATGGTAGGTTTTGACCAAATTAAATAAGTTAGATAACTTATTTAAAGTTTTATAATAAGATAAGTATTTAATTGTAACAATTTTATAACATATGTGGTAAATATGTTATTACCGAAAGTTAAGGGTGTATAATGGTATTATAAACACCCATGGGCTATTAGGAATTTTAGGAATTTATTTGGTTGCTTTTGGAATTAAAATAAACTATATATGTATAATATATAGTTATTATGTCATTATGACATTTTGGGATAAAAGATGGGGGTGGAAATGAAATATACCGAAAGTATATGGTTAGTAAGGGTAAATATACCGAAAATATATGTCATTATGACATTTAATAAGATATGTGTATAATATATAGTTTTAATGATATTATAAAACTATATGTTATAAATTGGCCAAATGGCAATTAAGAATATATTGAGGTCTGTTCGGAAATTTTACAAAATATAACCATAGGTTATCCATTTATAAGTTAAAAATGTTATATTATATGATATATATAACATAGTATAAATAAGGGGTGAATTTGTAAATAAAGGAAACTACGGTATATGAAAAAGAATATGGTTTTGATATGGTGCCCATGCGGCAATAATAAACAGTTTTGTATAAAACTATAGGTTATAAATTAAAGGAAATAAAAATATCATAATATATATATAGTGAAATACCCCAAACCTAGTTATGTTGTGTTCAAGCACCTAAATAGGGTGTAACAAGACTAAAAAGAGTCTTAGAAACCTTACTAACAAAATTAAACAAAAGAAAACACAAATGTGCTTTAAAGTCAATAAGAGCTAAAATGTGCTCTCTAAGCTTGGGATAAACTTGAGTAAGGCCTAATGAGCTTACCAAGACCCATTTATATACTATGAACATATTAAACCAATTACCAAAGAAAACCAAGCTTGAAAACAAGTTAAAACACAAAATGTGCTTTAAGAAGTCTTAAAGCACGTTTTTGAAAATTTTCTGTAAATGAGTTTTGAATGGCTAAATGTCCATCATTACTCTTAAATAATATGTGTACTATATAGTATCACATTTGGGTGGCTATATTAGTGGGAAATCAAAAATTTCACTTCTATGTGCCTTGTATAAGTGAATAGTACTTTTTATAACTAGTTTATAAATATGTTGTATTAAGTAATTAAATTGACAAACAAAGACTAAAATGCCCTTATACTAATAAAGGGGCCGTTTTTTATAAGTGTGGTGACTCACCACTCTCTAGTTAAGGTAATAAGTAATTAAAGCAAACTAAGTAAAACTACTTTTACTTTATAACATAAATATCTTCTAAAAAGCAACTTCTATCTTCATTCTCATTTCTTTCCTTCATTCCCACGGTTTGCAAACACCACTCTTCTTCCTTTCTTCCTTGTTCTCTCACGGTAATACCACTATCACCATTAGAGCCCACCTTTGACCACTTGCTAAATCTAGCTCACTTGTCCAAATCAAAAACAATACCACCAATCTCTTCCTCTCATCAAGCTCTTCATTCCTATCTCCTCAAAACTCCTAGAGCTCCATTTTGGTGCCAAGGTGTTCCACCATTGAAGGAGCTTGAGCTTGGATTTCTACATATTATTACTCTCCTTTACTTCTAGGTAAGGAATCTCAAACAAAAATCAAGTTTCCCTCTTGTTTTTGTCATGTCCGAAAATACACATTGATGTAGCTCATTGTGTGATTTTGTTCTAGCTTCATTTCAACTCTTCATGGACTAGGTGGAGTCCTCTCTTGTTGAATATCCAAACTCTCTTCAAAGAACAAGGTAAAACAACTACATTATGTTTTGAAACTATGTCAATTAGGGTTACAATGAGATGAAGCCTATAGCTTGAATACTCATTATAAAGTTTGTATATTGTTTAGAACTTGTCAAAGAAGCAAGTACTCTATTGGTTTTCTAAAGGAAACAAGAAAGAAGTTATCTTGGCAAAAGAGTAAATCTACTAACCTAATGCTATTTTAATGCCTTAGGAGAAATGAGCTTATAATGCCTATTAAAACTATCTAAAGAGCCAAGGGGAATGACCTAGTGAAGTTTCTTAAGAGACTAGTAAAGGGCATATGTGTGTTGAGTGTATTGCAGGTTAAAGGCATGTATATTGTGGAAATTCAGTGTTTATGATTTAAGCACTTTAAGGGCCTAAGAGCCAAGCATTTTAAGGGCCTAAGTGCCATGCAAACTATATTGTGCACTATGTTGTAATGTGGTGTAAATTTGTGTGAAATTATGTATGTGAGTGTTCTTGATGATTTTAGATGATCTTGTGTGTTAAAGGAGAAGGTAAAGTGTTAAGGCTTAGTAATGTTCTAAGGGAACCCATGTCAAAATTTAGGTAAGAGCAAGAAGTTTTAAGTGTTTACCTAGGTTGGTGAGTTAGAAAGTGTAGGTAGAATAAGAAGTTTAAGAGTTCTTAAGGAATTTTGGTGAACTAGGAGACATACTATAGTGTAATAAGGACTTAGGCATGATCTTAGATTTAAGTAGGTACCAAAGTCACTTTGGGACTTAGGTAAATACCTAGGCAAACTTTGGTAAAATAAGGAGAAGTGTACACTAGGAAAAGAGTTTCAAGAAGGAGATAAGGAATTAGTGTGAGAGATGATGCTTGGGAGATGATGTTAAGTTAAGGAAAAGCATTTTGGGATAGTAGTTACCATAGGTGAGAAACACCATCTAGGAACCTAGTATAAATAACATAAGTGTTAAGGAATTTTTACAAGGAAATAAGTAAATGTTTTAAGGAATTAGAAAAATGAGTTTCATGGATGTTTATGTGGATGTAAGGTTACCAAATGTTGCTAGGAAGCATTAAGAGGCCTTAGGAGATTTGGTGAAGAATTGGCAAGTTTAGGTAAGTTTAGTATGCGACCGACCCAGGGGCCGACCCAGTTTGTGGGTCGGTCGAGTCTCTGTAAAATGCTAGGAAGATGTTCGGTGACGGTCCGACCCAGAAGGGTGGGTCGGACATGGGTCGGTCGAGCCTCTGTAAAATGTTGGGAAAATGCTCGCACATGGACCGACCCAGAATGGTGGGTCGGACATGGGTCGGTCAAGGTAAAGTTTTTCAGACCCGAAGACCACTGGGAGGGTCCGACCCAGTTGTGGGTCGGACGGTGGGTCGGTCGGACCAAAAATTAAAAAAAAAAAAAAAAAAAGAATGTGACTTATGTAGTTAACCCTAGGGTATTTAATGAAGGTAACCTAGGGTAGATAGGCATTAAAGCATGTCATACAAGCATGTTGAATATATAGTAGTGTGAAGTTAAATAATTAATTAACCGACCTTACTAATGTGTATAGGATTCTCTCAAGGTGGGAACGAACAAGGCAAGGACCAAGGTATGGTTTTCTTGCAGTCTGTTGCCTAACGGGTTACCCGGCTTGGGTGTTGTTTGTTTTTGAGTGTTTACAACCTTATAAGATTAAGGCATGAAAAGAGTTTACAGCTGTTATATATTATGATGTTGTGTTATTATGACCCCTTTCCCTTGGTGTGTCTAACAAGACCTGAATGTTGCTTGTATGTGACTTGACAAATGTTGTGTGTTTACTAACAAGTGCTAATCGGGGGGAGTGAGGAGTCCGGTAAGTTCCGGCCACGCGTGTGATGGATGGGGGTCGTTATCATATCCAGTTCGGCTCCCTAGGTGTATGTTTAGGTGGTATTCCAATTTGGTTTCAACCTTTCCTTAGCTTATCCAAAGCTAGTTTACTGACTCACGTCGGGCCATAGGGGCATACTGTGTGTTTGGTGTGCTTGGGATCACTATATCCGACACACCTTGGGTTTAAGTCAACCATTCAAATAACAGGATGGTGATGAGGTAATTAACGAGCTTGGGGGAGATTGGCAACAATCTCTATGCTCATGGTATGTACTAACTGTGGTGGAAGGATCTTCATGTGAACCGTTCTTGTGATGGTATGTATTGATGATGTGATGCTATGCAATTTCCCTTGCTATGCTATGGTATAGTGTATATATATATGTTGGTTGTTCTAAAATGAATGCCATGTAATTATGACAATTGGTTGCGCGTATTCCGTTAGCGATGGCTCGCGTTAGCCATACCAGCAAAGGTGCTGACCCCCTCGGGGGCCCCATATTTTATTTGATTGCAGGATGAGATCGAAGAGGCTGAGTGGCTCTAGGTCCTAGGCGGTAGATATACTTTTGGTTAAATAGGTTGTTGAGCCCGGATGCGCCTGTGCTCCCGAGGCGTACATGTTGATACCCTGCTATACAGTTATGGATGATTGTGGTTTGGAGATGATTGTAAATTAAATACTCGGTATTGTCGGTTATGTATAATATTGGATTTAGTTACTATGCTCGGGAGTCTGATCATCAGACCGGTACGTTGTTATTTATTCTGCCTAGTTAACCACGTGGGTGGTTAACGGCGTTGTAACACCAATTTGTTAGTTTTGTTTAGTTGGTCATTTCCGCTGCGACTGTATTATTGTTAGGCGCGTAGTAGGGGTGTTACAATTAGTATATGGTATAACATTACATAATGTTATATATGTGGTCAAAGTGAAATTTAAATAAAATAAGGTGCTGTACCGAATTATAAAAGATGGGAAAATGAATTTTAGACTATGGTCTATAATGTTATAAATGTTATAACAATTATATGGTTTAAATGGAATTAATAAGTAAGGATATTCACATTAAATAATGTGACAAACCACAAATAAATAAGATTTATAAACTAAGGTATTTATTGAATAAACCTTAGGAGTTATAATTATACAACATAAAATGTTACATAATGTTAGGATAATAATCTTAATATAAGTTGTATAATATAATACAACCAATGGGAATAATCATCTAATATAAGATGACAAAATGTAACATATAATATAAGAGTTTTATAACTCATGGAACTTACCTATAGTGGTAAATATATACATATACAAGAAAAATGTATATAAGGATGGATATATATTATGGTTGGAAACCATATAATATAAAGGTGGTGGTTAATACAAAAAAATATAGCTACAAACCATAAGTTATGAGTTTTTGAATGCAAATATAATTTGTTAAGATAATAGATTATATAATACAATGTATTATAATGGATGGTGGGAAAATGATACAATATAATAATGCATGCATACATGCAATTATAGGTTATATACCTAAGTTTAATGGTGAATAAGATTAAAGAAATATAATGAATTAAACTTAACAGTCGAAATGTTTTTGACGTACGAGTATTAGTAATAAGGCCGACTGGTTTAGAGAAGCCCGTAACAAATAACTGTAGAAATTCGGGGATGAACTGTCAGGGTTACTTGTTATTCGAAAATACCGGATGTAGTTAGTCATGGAGACTGACTTATAGTTTTATTACCGTTTAGATCGTACTTCAGACGAGGACGCTTGACGAGTTAGTGGTCTACACTGCGCATCCTAGGTCTTGGTGAACGGTATGTAAAGGGGTTTGATCCGAGTTGTCCTAAGGAAGCTCCTTGGGCTCGGATTTGGTTGATATCACTTGTGTGTTATGTGTTTTGGATACATGTTTGTGATTATGGGTGTTACTGCATTAATTATTTATGCACGAGCGTCCCACGGGACTAACACTATGTCGACTATAGATCGACTTATATGAACATACATCTACATTAATGTGATAACATGTCGGTTACTTGATATAATACCATAGTATTAATATTAAGTATATGGTAACCTAAGTAAAATACTTAGGAACGAGACACGACATTGTCAGTCTCTAGAGCATGGATCTCGAACATGAATATAACCTAGATTACTTCTAGGTATGCGTGAGACCCATTGTGTAACACCCCTCTCCACAGTCACGCAATAATCTCTCACGTAGCAATAAATAAAACGTCTTACAGCGGAAGAATTAAAACAATTCAATACTCACTTGGGTGTCACCGGCCATTACTCGCCCATGCAAGCAACGAAGCCAACCTACATCCAATTTCCAACATAAACAAACTGCTAACCGCCGTGATAACGAGAAAACTCCTATACATCATACTAAGTCCATAATCATAAACATCGACAAGTGAGCGTCTACCCAAACCTGAATATACATAACCTTACCATAATACAACTCCATGTGCGGTAATTAAAATAAACTCTAATTACCTTGTTCCTGCACTTCGGCTTCGGCGATAATCAACAACCTGCAATGGTGTAGTATCAGCGATAGACGCTGAGTATGCCGGGCCTGGACCCTATTGGTCACTTAGTCATTTTAACCATCTTATTATTAGATTGGTTTCATGCTTTACCATTTTACAGTTATAATCAATACTGTAATATACATGTATAATATACATAATCATCCATCCAAACATTCATAAATACTTAACCATCCATCCAGAACAAACATTCATAAAATATCTCAACCAACAATTGTATATCGAACGTATCGAATAATCCACAGTATAATGTACAATGTACAATCGCCGTAGCGTTCACCATCCATTGTTAATTTAATTTAAATTGGCCTTCAAGGCCCCATCCATATCAAACTGATTACAGTATAATGTACAATGTACAATCGCCGTAGCGTACAGTTTCCATAGTTAATTTACCTTGGCCTTTAAGGCCCCATCCAAACCATGTTTAATTAATACCAATTGGGTGTCTTGTTGAGACAACCCTATAACCTCACCATGGACAGTAGTCCTCCCGTACACACAAAGGTGCTCATTTCGCCAGAGGTCCAGAGGCCCCTGACTATTCTCTTATGTCTCGTAAGACGTCCATATAAAGGCCGTAGCCACCTGACCCACGATCCAGTTTGGGCTCGTTGGGTATAACCTGGAGCGGAACCCAATCGGGTACCTCTCAGTGATCACAACTGCGCAACCAAGTAGTTCGTAAACTACCGGGATTCCTCACCTCAACTCACACCATCTCTCTCTCATAATGTTTAAGATATGCTCTTAGTCTTATGGAGAATAATTATTAATTAGCTGCCCAATGGGTCTCACGCATACCTAGAAGTAATCTAGGTTATATTCATGTTCGAGATCCATGCTCTAGAGACCGACAATGTCGTGACTCGTCCCTAAGTATTTTACTTAGGTTACCATATACTTAATATTAATACTATGGTATTATATCAAGTAACCGTGTAACACCCCAACTCAATCCAATTGTGGTCTCGCAACTTAACAGCATATATACATACACGTCACAGCGGAATTCTTTACAATCCAGGACCTTGCCACGGTCTGACTACAGAATATACCGAACATTAGTACATAACAACCTTAACCAAATACATATTCCTCTTACAATCCTCTCACAACCTATACATCTTACTAACTCAGTCGCCATACGAGTGTACATGCACAACTCGTAGGTCACACTTAATCCTTATTACTTGTACCCCTTCTTACTCTCACGACGGTCGCTTCCTGATGTACCTGTGTAGTAAAAACAGCCCCCAAAGGGGGTCAGCACGAATGCTGGTACGATCCCCTCGTGGCCCCCAAGCTAACGTGGCTACGACGACTAATTGTCGATAGCATGGAGGTTGATTAGATGCACAACATAATAGTAAATGCTGTAAACAACAATCCAAATATGAACAATCAAGTTCACACACAACGAACGACTTAAATGCGTTCCCTTAATTAGAGAGTTAGTTATTTAACTCCTTAAGTTATGTTTCCTCTTAGTCTTAGACCATCCTTATCCCACCTCAATCTTAATCTTATCTTAATCTTAGAAACAACCATCCTTTAATAAGGAGTGGATGTAGCTTATCTTAATCTAATAACACAAACCATCCTTTAAAGAGGAATGGTTGCAACTCATCTTAACCTTACCTTAATCTTAAACTTAACAGTACAAACCATCCTTTAATAAGGAATGGTTGCAACTTATCTTAACCTTACATTAGCCTTAATCTTAACTTAATCTCAATATACAAACCGTTCCTGGAAGGGAATGGTTGTAGCTTAATTCGAACCTGGGATTTAGGTGATCCCACCGCACCATCTTAATGCCACCTACTCTGGACGGAGTCCAGCGCAGCTGAGCCGGCGACCGGCCCTAGGCTACAAGTCCGAAGACAAGTCCTTAATCGGAGGTCGAATCTGCTATAGATAACGACCCCCTTTCCTTAGCATGCATGACCGGAGATCGGTCCCGGGTTTCCTCACTCAAGTTCCAGTTAGTAGTAATCGCAAAACCCTGTTTGTTGGTTAACCTCTTTCGGTTCATATCGTCCCTTATTAGGGGTGTTCCTTAGTCTCACTCAATTCCTTACTAAACATTGGTTAGTAAGTTCTCACAGTATGTTGTGTTAGTTTTCGAACATCACACAACAATACAATATTATAATATGTTCGGTTGCATGCTTTATCTTGTTTAGTGAGCACACAAAACAAATAGCACACAAGCCGAGGGACACCTCGTTAGCAAGCAGGTCACAAGAGAACTGTACCGTTCACCGTTGGTCGTTCGGTTGCTTACTCTCTTCTGAAGTCCAAATCCCCAAGTCCTTGTTTTCTCAAGCTTATATTAACTTCCTCCTTAGACCTTCTTCTTGCATGAATCTCGGCCACCACTTAAATTCCCCTTGCCAATGTTCTTTGAAGTCTCAAAGTAGACTTGGGCATTGAATGAAATAGGACCTCCACTAGTCCTTGGTGAATAAATCAAGCTTAAGAGAATGGAGAAGCTAATGAGCTCTTCAAACTTGATTTTCCTCCATCAATGGAGTTTCCTCTTGGCACCAAAATGGAGCTTTGAAAGATTTGAAAAGATAGAAAGATAGGTCTTGGCCTAACTAAGAGAAATATGTGTTTAGTTTTTGATTTGGAGCTAAAATGAGTAAGTTATGGACAAGGCAAGGTGGTGTTGCCATGGGTGCTGCTCCTACGTGAATGAAGGGAGGAAGAAGATGGTGGAACCGTGTGAAGAAGAGAAATGAAGAGAGAGAAGAAGAAAGGTGGCTAATATAAGATATTTGCTTTAATAAAGCAAATAGTACTCTTTTACTTATCTCTTCTTTTCTTCCTTATTTGACTACTTATGGTGACTCATCCTCCCTTAGAAAAACCGGCCCCCTCATTATAAACAAGATATTTATGGTCTTGTTTGACCAACTAATTGACTTAAGTTGATTAAAACTTAAACTAGTCACTATTTGGCACTATTCACTAATCAGTGCACATATTTCTGAAATTTTTGATTTCCCATTGATTTAGACCTCCTAATGTGATACCAATTAGTACACATGTTGATTAAAGAGTAATGATGGACATTTAGCCACTCAAAACTCAATTCTAAGACAATTTCTCAAAAATGTGCTTTAAGACTTCTTAAAGCACATTTTGTGTTTTAACTTGTTTTCAAGCTTGGTTTTCTTTGCTAATTGATTTAAAATGACCATTAGAATATTAATAAGGTCTTATCATGATATTTGGGTACTCTCCCAAGTCCCTCCAAGCTTAGAGCACGTTTTTGCCCTGATTGCCCTTAAGGCATTTTCTTGTGTTTTCCTTGGTTTAAATTGTCTACCAATATTTCTAAGGCATATTCTGGCCTTACTACATCATAATTTGATGTCTACTTAGCATACTTAGGTTTGGGGTATTTCAATCTACCCCCCTTAAAAGAACTTTGTCCCCAAAGTTCCCATGCATCTTTTCTTATTAGAATGCATGTCTTACCTCATTCCTTAGATCATATAGATCATACTTATGTATACTTAATCTCATTGGATCATTGGATCCACCATATTCTTATACTTAAATATCACACAACATGCTTAAGCATGTGTAGCACTCAAAATTCCTTTTGTTCCTTTTTGATGATTAAAACATTCACATAACTTCCAACGTATTCTCCCATGTCACCGGTCCGTAGACAATGGCTCATTCGTCCTCGTCACCATGGGCCAGAATACAAAACACGCTGCTCTCCCCATGTCACCGGTCCGAAGACAAAGGCTCGTGCGTCCTCGACTTCATGGGCGAGACTCAGTAAAAAGGTAATCCTTTTTACGAGGTCATGTGAGGAATAATTCCTCTAATTAAAAATACAACCAACTCCAATTTCATTTTATCCCAAGGCCTCTATCCTTAGTGTGATTTAATTGTGACCACTGGTAGGGAGTTTCAGGAATCATCCAACCCTGATGTGATCAGCATCAGTGTAGAACTATCCTTCCACCCCAATTTGTGTTCGGTTTCCCTTGATCCCTAGAAAATCAAGTTCCACCTCCCACGTCATTTTCAAACATCCAAATAATTCACCCATGTCCAATTTTCTATCTTTTTAGTTCTTCTAATCATAATCAATACATCTCCAAGGTGTGGACTCATTCCATCAAACATTCCCAATTCATCTCTTAGTAATTACCTCCAGACTTAAATTCCTACTAAATTCTATAACTGTCCCATACCAATTTTCACCATCTTATATCTCATAGCATTACCATTTCCTTCCTCACACTCATATCAAATTGTATCTCATAATGTTATCTTATTCTTATCTCCCACATAGTCTCATATCGACTCATACCTCATATATTCTTATTTCTTAAGTCTCCTTAAACCTCCTCCTTAATTCTCTTAACTTGTACTCACACCGGAGTTAACAAGACAGGTACTTAATATGTATGGCATTCACATCTTCTGTGTGCAATAACCATGATTTATCTCAAAATGTTTGTGTAAAACATATTCTCATATTCTTTTGTGTGCTATGCACACCGTAGTTTATGTACTCAGTACACAAACATACGCTAAGCGGTTTTCGCTCTACCCCCCTTAAAATGGATTACGCCCACGTAATCAACGTCGCATCATCTTTGAACATAAGTTCAAGATGTCTAATTCTCACCAAGCATTCTAGCTTCCACGTCATCTATCTTACTTATAATTCGATCAGAAATGACTTAGTCTCTTTATCGAGGATTCTTAACGGTACTTATACCGTATTCTTAACTTAGTTTGGTCTAATCTCAAAGTAGTGGTCTGCTAGCTTCCGCTGCGCGACTCTGATAATCTTAGGCTTAATTGTCTCAATGGACACGTGTTATCTTTATATATACATGGCCTTAATGAGTTGTAACTCGTCTATCCATTCTCCTTGAAGATCTTACGCTCATACTCTTAGTATTTTTCTCGAATGTCTAAATTGTTCTCCCCGATGATTCTTAGTCTGAAACTACTGTTTAGTGCATATTGTGCTTTACAGTCTTAACCCCTTACATCTTAAGACATGTTCAATGTCTGTACTTAACAATCCGTGCTCTTCGCACTTCATAGTCCTTAATTATCTGTTCTCTGGTTCCTCTGTGTTGCTGGTTCAACTGAATTCTTCTCTTCGGCTTTCTGTGGTAGTAGCTGCTCTTGTGTGATCTTGCATCGTTGTCCGTGGTACGGAGTCGACTACCTCCCGTGTTCTTTACACTACTCGTCTACATGCATGGGGTACCTTACTGGTACATTACTACTTACCCAACTAACTCATAATGAGCGTGTCAGGCCTGCAAGCCCCTGTGGGGTGCAGTCGTCCCACGTCTCGTTTTAGTAAACTCATAGTGTCCGTCACACGTTTAGCTATTGCTAATTATGAAGTATTCTGTTGTCGATCTCCTCTTTCATCGTTCCATAATAACATTTATTGTTCTTCTTGAAGTCAATCAAGGGAAATCCAGTTACTGTGTTCTTGGTTATGGTATGCTCCAGCTCCTTTCTGTATTCTGTACTGATTCGGTCTCTTAATAATTGAGGTCTCTCCCGTAGAGCCTCTTACCTTGTTCCTCATATTTATGCTACTAGGAATGCACTTCCAGTTCCTTAAGGAATGGGTTGTGTGCTTCCTGTGTAATCTTACCAAACCAGGTCCAGACTACTGGCATCAACGCTCAGTTCGTCTACCATCTTATTTCCTTACTTACTCAAAAATCTAACTGCCTCAGTGTCAATATTTGACGGCTCATACTTAATGGTCGCCTTACCGCGCACCATGACTCAATCCACCTTTCTAACTATTATACTCACGACCACTACTACCGTGGTAGTTGGTTCTTACTATGTTGCCCATTGATGGTGCAACCTCTTACTCATTTATTCTAATGTCTTACCTTATACTCAATCCCTTCTTGGTGTAACACACCGGGAGTTCTCTCATTCCGGTATTGGCGGTTGTCGTACCGTGTTGTAAAATAGTTGACACTTGATATGAAGATGTTATGCTCCAATCTCAGATTCATAAGTAGGCTAATTTTTTTCGCTTTCTTTCATCCTTAGTGATGTTATCTATCATGTAGTTTACTGGTTACTGAAGAAGTCATCCACTGAATCACAAGCTCTTCTGAGCTTTGATTAATTGACGTGCCACAATGTGCAGTCACAATGTTTATCTCTGACCATACTAATTCTTACATCCTGGGCGTTGGATATGGGGTCTATCTGTGCAACCTTCCTTATTACTCAAATGTATCTGGTATGTTCTAAGGTAATCTCAAGGTTCATAGTTTCCATTTTCTAAATAAAGTGTATTTTATCTCTAATATGTGAAAGCCCTTTTGAGGGGTTCATTCCCACTCATGGCCTCACAACAAGGAGAGGTATCCCCACCCTAAAAGGCATGGTTCGTTCTCCGCTCCTGTGCTTAACATTATCTAAATTTTCTCATTGGTACCCTTTCTTGGTAATGTTCCTCCCCAATCTAAGTTATAGGTTTGGTAACCGTTCATATCTACAAATTGTAGTCCCTTCGTGGCTTAAACAAGCTCTCTTATAACTTACTGCACCTCGGGCTCTGATGTGGTTAACATCCTTGGCTCGTAGGCTCTTAGTACTTAATGTCTCAGTTCATTATTTGTGTTCTTACTCATCTGCAGGTCATTCTCTTAAGATTCTGGTTCTTTGAGCACTATCCAACGTTAGGTTATACACTAAATGTAGTATCGGGTTTCATGGTAAGTTGCTGCATCCTGCTTCCTGCTATGGAAGTTGTTCAGGTGATCTGAGGTTACTTAATGTCTTTGACAATACTGTCATTTTTTAGACCCATGTCTTTTAGCAAATAAGGATAAGTTCGTATTAGGCGTTTGCCTTAAGGTGTCCAAGTTGGATATCTTCCAGGCATCTTGTACTTCCATCTCAACGCTTCATTCAACTTCCGTTGACTATACCACCCGTTGATGATCAATCATACTTGGGTGTTAATGAGTTAAACAAATAGTATCAGCTGTCATTCATCAGTTATTTGGCTCGACTATACCCGCTCTGTGTGGGTAGTCCGCTGAGCTTCCCTCTGTCGGGATTATACATTTTTTTTTAATCCTTAGTAGGCTATAGCTTATGTTCATTTCTTTTACCCCTATTTTCTGGGTTTTCCAACATCTTCATTGAAGAATGTTGTTATTGGTACTCTTAGTGGTTACTCTGGGAGTCTTATCCCGTTTTCGTTGTAAGTCGATGCTTCAACAGCCTCAATAGTATCTTATAATACATCCCTTGTATATCATTGCTTATATATTGTTTTGCTCGGATCACCGAGCGATCCCTTAAGTTTTCCCCTTGGAGTTCGGGATTGTGTTCTTACCGTACTGTCGGTTGTTGTTGTAGTGGTTTATACTGTTGCTCATATTCATATCGTTTAGTATTCTGTCCAAGTTCAGCTCCATGCTGACTGGTGTGTCACCTCATCTTATCATGGTTAGGCCGTCGGCCTTCCAAGGGTCTTTTGTTTCTATTCTTATGGATTTACAGTGCAGTATCAATATGCATTACAACTGTAGCGTTCTCCTATCTTGCCATGATGGCTTTCCGTGTAGCTAAATCGTGGTAGCACTTGCTATGGCAAGTGCGCCATGCAGGATGGGCTATTGGTACAAGGTACATTGGTAATGATACCTCCTTCTAACTTCCCCGTAATTGGTAGTCCTCAGGACTCCTTCGATAATATCTTATTTTGGATAACTAACCATCCGGCAGTTTCCTTGTTGTTTGACAGTACTGTCATTTATCAGGGCGTTCCTCTTTCTGAGGGAACCCCTTAATATTTTCTTATGTCTTAATCCTCGCTCCTGTCTCCACACATTTTTTTGTGGTTATTAAGTAATAATTCTCCTTTAGGCACTACATCGTAGTCCTATTTTGGTATACAATTTATATGAGTTCCTATCGTCGTCCGCATTATGTTGGCCAGGTTTTATAGCCTTCCTCATTGTATGGGGTTTGGAGTTCCCGTTTCTAACTGGACTTTCCAGTAATCTCAATCCTCATGCTTTGTATTATCCCACTGTTATGCTCACTCGGACCGCTGTCCGGTACTCATGTCTCTTATCATTTCCTTATCCATTGCACGCGTAGTGCTTTCCTTACCATTGGTATCGCGGGTTATTTCGACTGCGTAGCATGTCGACCCTTGTTGCGGGTAATTTCCGTTCCCTTACTGATAGTATTCCATAGGTAGCGCCTGTTTCTCTGTTGCGCTCCATTGAAAATCTCCAAGTTCTCCGTAACTGTTGTGCAACAAGATGTTTCTCGTATTGCTTACTGTTAGCTAACTGCCAGATCGGGTTCCCCCGAGTAAGAGAAGGCTTTCTTCTCTCTGGCGTCTGTTCCACATATGCAGGGTTAGGGATGTGGAGGGCGGGTCTAGGTACTATGGATATCTGGTAAACACCGGGAAGTCCTGACTAACGCACCTCTCACTCTATCACTCAACCCTTAACCCATAACTCAAACTCAACCTCTGTATTCTCCTAAGTTCGGTAATTCTTGTCTTCAGAGCGTAACTACGCTCTGATACCACTTTTTGTAACACCCCAACTCAATCCAATTGTGGTCTCGCAACTTAACAGCATATATACATACACGTCACAGCGGAATTCTTTACAATCCAGGACCTTGCCACGGTCTGACTACAGAATATACCGAACATTAGTACATAACAACCTTAACCAAATACATATTCCTCTTACAATCCTCTCACAACCTATACATCTTACTAACTCAGTCGCCATACGAGTGTACATGCACAACTCGTAGGTCACACTTAATCCTTATTACTTGTACCCCTTCTTACTCTCACGACGGCCGCTTCCTGATGTACCTGTGTAGTAAAAACAGCCCCCAAAGGGGGTCAGCACGAATGCTGGTACGATCCCCTCGTGGCCCCCAAGCTAACGTGGCTACGACGACTAATTGTCGATAGCATGGAGGTTGATTAGATGCACAACATAATAGTAAATGCTGTAAACAACAATCCAAATATGAACAATCAAGTTCACACACAACGAACGACTTAAATGTGTTCCCTTAATTAGAGAGTTAGTTATTTAACTCCTTAAGTTATGTTTCCTCTTAGTCTTAGACCATCCTTTTCCCACCTCAATCTTAATCTTATCTTAATCTTAGAAACAACCATCCTTTAATAAGGAGTGGATGTAGCTTATCTTAATCTTAATAACATAAACCATCCTTTAAAGAGGAATGGTTGCAACTCATCTTAACCTTACCTTAATCTTAAACTTAACAGTACAAACCATCCTTTAATAAGGAATGGTTAAAACTTATCTTAACCTTACATTAGCCTTAATCTTAACTTAATCTCAATATACAAACCGTTCCTGGAAGGGAATGGTTGTAGCTTAATTCGAACCTGGGATTTAGGTGATCCCACCGCACCATCTTAATGCCACCTACTCTGGACGGGAGTCCAGCGCAGCTGAGCCGGCGACCGGCCCTAGGCTACAAGTCCGAAGACAAGTCCTTAATCGGAGGTCGAATCTGCTATAGATAACGACCCCCTTTCCTTAGCATGCATGACCGGAGATCGGTCCCGGGTTTCCTCACTCAAGTTCCAGTTAGTAGTAATCTCAAAACCCTGTTTGTTGGTTAACCTCTTTCGGTTCATATCGTCCCTTATTAGGGGCGTTCCTTAGTCTCACTCAATTCCTTACTAAACATTGGTTAGTAAGTTCTCACAGTATGTTGTGTTAGTTTTCGAACATCACACAACAATACAATATATATAATATGTTCCGGTTGCATGCTTTATCTTGTTTAGTGAGCACACAAAACAAATAGCACACAAGCCGAGGGACACCTCGTTAGCAAGCAGGTCACAAGAGAACTGTACCGTTCACCGTTGGTCGTTCGGTTGCTTACTCTCTTCCGAAGTCCAAATCCCCAAGTCCTTGTTTTCTCAAGCTTATCTTAACTTCCTCCTTAGACCTTCTTCTTGCATGAATCTCGGCCACCACTTAAATTCCCCTTGCCAATGTTCTTTGAAGTCTCAAAGTAGACTTGGGCATTGAATGAAATAGGACCTCCACTAGTCCTTGGTGAATAAATCAAGCTTAAGAGAATGGAGAAGCTAATGAGCTCTTCAAACTTGATTTTCCTCCATCAATGGAGTTTCCTCTTGGCACCAAAATGGAGCTTTGAAAGATTTGAAAAGATAGAAAGATAGGTCTTGGCCTAACTAAGAGAAATATGTGTTTAGTTTTTGATTTGGAGCTAAAATGAGTAAGTTATGGACAAGGCAAGGTGGTGTTGCCATGGGTGCTGCTCCTACGTGAATGAAGGGAGGAAGAAGATGGTGGAACCGTGTGAAGAAGAGAAATGAAGAGAGAGAAGAAGAAAGGTGGCTAATATAAGATATTTGCTTTAATAAAGCAAATAGTACTCTTTTACTTATCTCTTCTTTTCTTCCTTATTTGACTACTTATGGTGACTCATCCTCCCTTAGAAAAACCGGCCCCCTCATTATAAACAAGATATTTATGGTCTTGTTTGACCAACTAATTGACTTAAGTTGATTAAAACTTAACTAGTCACTATTTGGCACTATTCACTAATCAGTGCACATATTTCTGAAATTTTTGATTTCCCATTGATTTAGACCTCCTAATGTGATACCAATTAGTACACATGTTGATTAAAGAGTAATGATGGACATTTAGCCACTCAAAACTCAATTCTAAGACAATTTCTCAAAAATGTGCTTTAAGACTTCTTAAAGCACATTTTGTGTTTTAACTTGTTTTCAAGCTTGGTTTTCTTTGCTAATTGATTTAAAATGACCATTAGAATATTAATAAGGTCTTATCATGATATTTGGGTACTCTCCCAAGTCCCTCCAAGCTTAGAGCACGTTTTTGCCCTGATTGCCCTTAAGGCATTTTCTTGTGTTTTCCTTGGTTTAAATTGTCTACCAATCTTTCTAAGGCATATTCTGGCCTTACTACATCATAATTTGATGTCTACTTAGCATACTTAGGTTTGGGGTATTTCAAACCGTCATGTTATCACATTAACGTATATGTATGTTTATATAAGTCGATCTATAGTCGACGTAGTGTTAGTCCCGTGGGACGCTCGTGCATAAATAATTAATGCAGTAGCACACAATCACATACATGTATCCAAAACACTTAACACACAAGTGATAACAAACAAATCCGAGCCCAAGGAGCTTCCTTAGGACAACTCTCAAACCCCTTTACATACCGTTCACCAAGACCTAGGATGCGCAGTGTAGTCCACTAGCTCGTCAAGCGTCCTCATCTGAAGTATGATCTAAACGGTATTAAAACTATAAGTCAGTCTCCATGAGTAACTACATCCGGTATTTCCGAATAACAAGTAACCCCGACAGTTCATCCCCGTTTTCTACAGTTATTTGTTACGGGTTTCTCTAAACCGGTCGGCTTTGTTACTAAAACTCGTATGTCAAAATATTTCGACTGTTAAGTTTAATTCATTATATTCCTTTAATCTTATTCACCAACAATCTTAGGTATATAACCTATAGTTGCATGTATGCATGCATTATTATATTATATCATATTATTTTCCCGCCATCCATTATAATACATTGTATTATATACTCCTTTATCTTTAGCAAATAATATTTGCATCCAAAAACTTATACCTTATAGTTCGTAACTATTTTTTGTACTAACCACCACCATTATATTATATGGTTTCCAACCATAATATATATCCATCCTTATATACATTATTCTTGTATATGTATATATTTACCACGTAGGTAAGTTTCGTGAGTTTAATAAACTCTTATATTATATGTTACATTTTATCATCTTATATTAGATGATTATTCCCATTAGTTGTATTATATTATACAACTTATATTAAGATTATTATCCTAATATTATGTAACATTTTATGTTGTAATAATTACAACTCCTAAGGTTTATTCCATAAATACCTTAGTTTATAAATCTCATTTATTTATAGTTTGTCACATTATTTAATGTGAATATCCTTCCTTATATTAATTCCATCTAAACCATATAATTGTTATAACATTTATAAAATTATAGACCTTAGTCTAAAATTCATTTTCTAACCTTTAATATTTCGGTACAGCCCTTGAATTTATTTAAATTCTATTTTGACCACATAACATTATGTAATGTTATACCATATACTAATATCATTTGATATGATATTTTTATTTCCTTTAACTTATAACCTATAGTTTTTATACAAAACTATTATATATTGCCGCATAGGCTTATATTTAAACCTTATTCTTTTCCATAAACCATAGTTTCCTTTATTTAAAAAATCACCCCTTTATTTATACCATGTTATATATAACATTTAATATAACATTTCTAACTTATAAAAAGGGTATAACCTATGGTTATATTTTTGTAAATTCCGAACAGACCCATATATGTTCTATAATTGCCATTTGGCCCAATTTATAACATATAGTTTAATAATTCATTAAAACTATATATTATACATATATCTTAATAAATACTCTTATATTATTCTAAAAATCACCAAATTTCACCAAAGGGTTATAATTACCTTATTAACCCATATACTTTCGGTATTTGCTATACCACCACTTATATTTCTCCAAAGTGTCATAATGACATAATAACTATATATTATACTTATATAGTTTATTTTAATTCCCAAAATCAACCCAATAAATTCCTAAAAATTCCTAATAGCCCATGGGTGTTTATAATACCATTTTACACCCTTAACTTTCGGAAATAACATATATACCACATATGTTATAAAATTGTTACAATAAAATACTTATCTTATTATAAAACCTTAAATAAGTTATCTAACTTATTTAATTTGGTCAAAAACCTACCATATGGTCAAGGTTGACCACCTTAATATTTCCTTGACCATTAATCTCCATTTATTACGGTTTTGTACCCAAACTTTCTAGAAATCACCATTTAACCCCAAAACTTTATATAATCTTATAATTTTTATATAAACTCATTTAAACCTCTAAATTTCGGCTATATCCTTTTATAGCCCCCAAATTTAATTTAATTACACCTAAGACCCCAATAATATGTGGTAATGCATATTTAGCACCTAAACTTAATTAAAAGCTTATAAATGCATAAATAAAGTGGCCTAAAGTACATGGCCTTATTACAAACATTGGCTTATAAAATAAATTACACATAAATGTCCAAAAATGCATTAAACTTTCAGCCCTCACCATATCTTTTCAATATTTACCAATTTTCCACATAATGTCTTAAATTTGACAATTATGTTAATTAATTACTTAGATAAATTTACCAAACCATTCCTTAATCACCTAAGATCAAAATAAGACCTTAATATACTCATTCACTCACGGCATATATGTATAAATATGTATAAACACATATCAATATACCAAGTGTAGATTTAAGTGATTTATACCTTGTTTTTGCCTAGTTTAGGCCTTGTTTGGTTTCGGCCTGCCTAGGATAAAATTTCCACAGCTTCTTTTACATGTTTTCAAACAACAATTAAGGCATAGTTAGTCTCCAAGCAAGATCTAACCATAAGAAGTGTTTTAATGTATATTTCAAGGTAAAATTTACCTTAGAATACCAAGGTAGCCAAGGGTTGTCTTTGGCCTAAATATACAGAAGGTAAAGAGCATCAAAAGAGATACTAAAGCAAGGCTTAAAACCGACATAACTTAGATTCGAAGATGGCTAATTTTTACCTTGTTTAAAATGCCAAAAATGGTGTTTTTGGCTTGGATCTGGCTATACCTTGAAGCTCTTGATAGATCCACTGAATAAGTATGTTAAGAAGAAGATTATAAGGCTAGGAGAAAATGTTTTACAACCGGTTGAAACACCCCTAATAATTAAACACATGAAATCATGAGTACGTGTGGTATGTTTAACTAACCGATCACATTAACGTACAATCGTACTACAACTTATACCCTAAAATACTAAAGGACACACGTATGTCCGTGAATGTGATAACAAGTCACATTGTAATATAAGCATTGGTGCTCTTCGATTTCGGAATTAATAAATACAATTGAGTAAACTAAATTAGCCATGTTGGGACCCTTGTACACGAAGCAGGTGTAATGCAGTATGCAACCTGAAATATATGAAGTACTTGTTGACTTATAACGATTGTACGAAATAACATATGTTAAGGGGATATGATATACGAACTACGTTATCGGATACAAACATATGCAAGAAACATTACAACATAAAGACTCATTGAGTCACACGAATAAATGTCTAGTGGAGTACTACAACACTCATATGTATAGTAAAGTTAGATTAACAATTAATCTACCCCACCTCGGGTGATTTCCGAAATTACTGCTTAGTCCCACAAATTTAGTGGCAATTATTTAATTACCCATCCACACCTTGCTTTACCGAAAAAAAAAGGTATGCAAGCTTCACTAATTCACGGTTGCGCAAGTTCAAAGAAGGGTCTCCAACTTCTCGTAACTGCGACTCAAACATCCTCAATTCCATTCCCTTCCCTGTATGCCGGATGCGAGGAACATTACCAGTTGAGAAAGCCGGAACAAACACGAGACCAGTTTTCCTCTGTTCATCGGCGCCAACCGTTAATCTCTCCTCGTGCATGCCCGAATCTGGGAGTTTTGCCGGTCCTGGGAATCTGGAGACAACACAACCCAACTATCAAGGTAAGGAATGATCAATCTTTCCTTATACCTTCCTCGTTTTTTCTGTCTGGAAATCTCCACCGGCTAATTCCATTTTTCTCTCCCTTCTCCATGCGCACCATCATCTGAAAATGTCTCCCACGAAGTGTATTGAGAATCCCCAAGGAAAACCCACGCCATTCCTTTGAAATACTAGCGCAAGGTAAACTCCTCTGGTTACTCTTTACTTCTGTTTGTCTTTTCTGTGTTCTGTTCAGTCCGAGGAACTTGCTCATACCTCTAACTCCCTGCATGTCGAATCTGGGTTCAAATTTTGGAAACTCGGGAGCTCACCAACTCAACAGAGACAAGGTAAAGACCGGGTTTCGACTGCTTTTCTATTCCTCTTTACCTCCTCGTCTTCCCTGCTTTGCTTTCTGCCCGAAACACCCCAGTTGCTGACTCGTTTTCCTCTCAACGGTTCATGCATGCAAACCTTTCCGTCTGTTTTCGTTCCTCACATGCATGGTGCCTTCTAGGAACCCCACCCTGGCCGTGAGTGGAGGAAGAAATTTACTCCATTTGGATCAAGGTAAAACACCAACCTTCAGCTCTTATTATGCTCTCCATCCCTTAATAACTCAGACGGGTTTATAGATGCTAATCTAACCATATCCCATGCCCTGTTACATGGCCAAGGGAAATCTTGGGACATCCACCAAATCGCCAGAAACTACGGGGGGAAATCTAGAGGAAACGTCCCCTATCTCAAGGACTGAAAGCTGTCCAAGGAAAACCGAAGAGAACAGCAAGGAAATCCAGCTGAAAACCCCAAGGTTCTAACCCAAAATCCCTACCTAAACTATGCTTCACACTTTTGTATGAATCTGGTCTGAAAGTATGTTGTTAATCTTGGTAACTTTGAACTGGAGAAGTAAATTGTTGAGTGCGGTGATATTAATGCACTAAGTTAAGAAGCGCAAACATGTTTGAGGGTTGCCGAAAATAAGTGTGAAGGTCTTTGGGTATCAAGCTAGAAATTCACTGGGCTAAACCTGATTAGATGTTGGGTTGGTGTTTCAATTCTGAAAATTTTGAGTCAGCATGTCTTGGAAATATTGCTATGAGAGCTGCTATAATGTCACTAAATTGTGGAGGGAAGACTAACTAGGCAAAAAACCGAATGATGGCTAACTAATTACTTGTTGAAAACCTTGCCAAAACGGGTGCTGGAAATATAATGGATGTTCAGGAAGTGGGACAGGAAACATGCTTGAGGCTAAGAATTGGCATAATTTAATGGTTAAGACGTTTTAGGAAAATAACTAGAGTGAGGACTCAATCACTAGTAAGACCGGCAATGTAGGTGTCCTAGGAGTGCAACCATGTCCATGGTTGTCAAGGGCGGGATCTGAATAGTAATTAGTCCAGGTGATGTCTTAAGGCAAAGATCTAGAAAATAGTCCCAGGATACTTAACGGATTTGGACTAAGAACATGTAAAAAAAAAAAGAAGCTAGGAGGGTTAATGTTATATAAGGACTTTGAAATATTAGTAAATGCCTAGGATTAAGCTTGGGTACACAGCTAAGTGTTTAGTAAGTCCAGGCACATAAAATGACCATAGGGATTAACTAGTAATTATGAGTAAAATGTAGTGTCGATTCGGTAGTAAGGAACAAACCGAACAGTACACACTTATAGTGATTCAGGAGTTTAGTAAGTTAAATAGGAGGTAACAAGTTTCGGTTTAGCTTTAAAGTGTAAAAAGTTATTCGAGGGGCTAAAGGAATTTATAAATGTTCTACGGGATTAAATGAATAGAATTGTAGGGCAAGTTAAATTGCTAACCAGTAACTACTCTAGTAAAACAGGGATGCTGAAACCCATTAAGGAAGTAGGGTTACCAAGGCCATCTATTACACATGAGAGTAGGACAAATGTTATAAGTGGTCTTACAAACAATAATGAAATACCCCAAACCTTGGTATGTTGTGTAAATGTTAAACTATGGTATTTAAAGGCTAAAAAGTGCCTTAGAAACATAAATGAACCATTTAAACCATGGTAAAACACAATAAAACACTAAGACACGGTGTGAGCAAAAACATGCTCTAAGCTTGGAGTGAACTTGGTTAGGACCCAAAGAGCCTACCAAGACGTGATAATATTTAATTATGATTTTATAAGGCTAATTAAGTCCTTAGGAAACCTTGGTAGACATTGGAACCAAACAAAACATAAATAAATACCTTAAGGTCAATATGGGCTAAAAAGTGCTCTAAGCTTGGGATAAATTTGTATAAGACCTAATGGTCATACCTATACCTTATAAATATGTTAATGAACATATTAAATCAATTACAAAAGATAACCAAGCTTGAAAACAAGTTAAGTCACAAAAAGTGCTTTAAGGAGTCTTAAAGCACATTTTTGAAAAGTTGTCTTGTAAATGAGTTTTGAGTGGCTAAATGTCCATCATTACTCTTAAATATATATGTGTACTATATAGTATCACATTTGGATGCCTATATCAATAGGAAATCAAAAATTTCACTTCTATGTGCCTTGTTTTTGTGAATAGTGATTTTAATAAGCTAGTTTGTAACATATGTTATCATAAGTAATTAAATTGACAAATAAAGACTAAAATACCCTTATGTAATAACGGGGGCCGGTTTTCTAAGTGTGGTGACTCACCACTCTCTTGTTAATATGAAAAGTAAATAAAGATGACTAATTAATGTACTATTTGCTTTATAAGCACAAATATCTTCTAAAAAGCAAGTTTATCTCATTCTCTCATTTCCTTCTCATTTCACACGGTTCCAAGTCTTCTTCTACCTCCCTTCTTGCTGTTCTCTCACGGTAATACTCACCACCACCATTAAACTCTAGCTTTGACCTCTTGTAAATCCAAGCTCACTTAACCAAATCAAAACAAACACACCAATCTCTTCCTCTCCAAGCTCTTCATTTCTATCTTCTTAAAATTCCAAGACCACCATTTCGGTGCCATGGAGTTCCACCATTGAAGGAGCTTGAGCTTGTATTTCTACATATTATTACTCTCCTTTGCTTCTAGGTAAGGAATCTCAAAGAAAAATCATGTTTCCTTCATGTTTTTGCTTTGACCGAAAATGCACATTAATGGTGCTCTTTGTGTGACTTTGTTCTAGCTTCATTCCAACCTTTCATGGACTAGGTGGAGTCCTCTCTTGATAGATATTCAAACTCTCTTCAAAGATCAAGGTAAAAAACTACATTAATGTTTTTGAAACAATGTAAACTTAGGGTTTACAATGAGATGAAGCATAAAGCTTATATACTCATTTCATTGTTGGTATATTTTTTGGTAGTTGACAAGGAATCAAATACCTTACCGGTTTTATAAGGAAACAAGAAAGAAGCTTGGGTGGAAAAGAGGTAAATATACTAACCTAATGTGGTTTAATGCCTTAGGAGAAATGAGCTTATAATGCTTGTTAAAAACTACCTAAAGAGCAATGGTGAATGACTTAGTAAAGTGTTCTCAAGGAGACTAGTAAAAGAACATATGTCTTGGTGTATGTATTTGCAGGTCAAAGGCATTATTATGTGGGAAATTCAGTGTTTAAGGTTTATGCAATTTAAGGGCCTAAGAGCCATGCTATTTTAGGGCCTAAGTGCCAAGCAATTTAAGTTATGCACTATATTGTGACGTAGTGTAAATTTGGTGAAGTCTTGTGTGTGGTGGTGTTTTTGATGGATTTAGGTGTTCTTGAATGTTTAGTGGTGAAAACCATGAGTTTTGGAATAATGATGTGCTAAGAGAACCCATGTCAAAATTTAGGAAAATGTATAAGAAGTTCAAAGTGTTTAAAGGAATTTTGGTGAACTAGGAAGTGTTCTAGAGTGTAATATGGATTTAGGCATTATTTTGGGGTTTTAGTATATACCAAAGTCATTTTGGACTTAAGTTGAGACTTAGGCAAACTTTGGTAAATTGAGGAGAAGGTGTAAGCTTGGAAAAAGGAATTATAAGAATGACATAAGGAGTTTTGATTTGTAAGAAAGATGTTTGGATGATGATGTTTGTGTGGAAGATATGTCTTGGTATAATGGTTAGAACAGGCATGAAACATCACTTAGGAACCTAGGGAGTAGATACTATAAGTGTTGGAGGCTTTGGAGGAATTTGGCTAAGTGTTTAAAGGCTTGGAAATTGAGCATTTTGCCTTGTCCGAACTTCTGTCCGGACATGGAAGTTCGGACAGGCTCTGTTGGGTAAGAATTTTGCACACTCGAACTGTGTCCGAACTTGGGAAGTCCGGCACATGTTCGGACGCATGATTTCCGCATTAAGAGATTCTCGACTCACGTCCGAACTTCCGAAGTCCGGACACAAGTTCGGACGTGTGTCTGTTTTTCAGTTTAAAGTCACGGCTTGCGTCCGAACTTGGAGGTTCGGACATAAGTTCGGACAGGCCACTGTATGGACCAAAAACTTTGTTTTAAGGTGGGAAAGTTGCCTAAAAATGGTGATTACTAAGTAATGATGTTATAAGAATGTTAAGGACATGTTAAGTGAGTTATAATGACAATTTAGTGGAGGAAAAATTGTATTAAAATATAAAAGTAAAACAAGTTAAAAAGTGAAGTTATGTAACTAAGTTAACGGGGAAAAGTTATAAGCGTTAGACATTAAATAATCATGCTACCCCGATGTTAATAAAAGTACATGTAATGTTATCAGTTGTTCGAGAATTGCTCGAGGAACATAAGTGGGCATGATAAAGTGGACTCCGGTGACAGGTATGGTTTTCTTGCAACCTGCGTCCTACCGGATTACAGCGGCTTGTATGCCAATGTGTTTTTCTGTATGTTTGCCACGTTATAAGATAAATCATGAAACGAGTTTACAGTCGTTATTGTTGTTGTGTGTTTACGTGCCGATACCGGTAACCTCGAATGTGCATGAAAGGCTAGTTAACCACTATTAGGTAAACGTAAGAGAACGGTATCCGGTAATAACGTTTCCGACCTAAGGAACGTTCTAACCACGGCTGTGCGTGAGCTAGTCATGTGATGTTTGTGTGTGATGTTTGTGTGTGAATGTATGACTCTCCCTTCCCTTGTGTGTGTCTAACAAGACTTAACCCAATGTTGTGATTGTTTAATTAAGTTCAATGTTGAACTTCTAACAAGTGCTAACGGGGGAAGTGAGGAGTCCGGTCTGTTCCGGCCACGCGTGTGAGTATGGGGGTCGTTGTCATATCAGGTTCGATCATCTCTGTATGTTATGGTTGTTTTCCAATTTGGTTTCCAACCTTCCCTTTAGCTTAACCAAGGCTATTACTGACTCACGTCGGGCCACAGGGGCATACTATGTTATGTTTGTTCGGTGTGCTTGGGTCACTATATCCGAGACACCTTGTGTTAAGTTATCCGTTCATTTAACGAGACGGTAACGAGTTATGTAATGAGCTCATCATGAGACTGGCAACATTCTCTAGGCTCACCAGTGTATTAACGATGTTTGGGTCGGTTCCTAAGAGAACCATTCCCGTTATGTTATGTGATGTTGTTGTAATGCAATTTCTATTGCGATGTTATTATGTGCACGTTGAAACGTGAAAGTGTTGTTATGTGTTGTTATGGGATGCATGTTATATGTTGTAAAATGTGGAGTATGTGGATCATGGATATGAATCCCAGTTTGTGATAAGAGGCGTTTAAGGATAACCCGATGTAACACCCCAACCGTTAATCTCGTCATTACCTCTAAAACCGTTACTAATTACTCCTACTCACGCAGCGGAACTCTAATTACAACGAGGGGTGAAACAACGCCGTTAGCCACCCATGTGGCTAACCAGGCCTTTCTTACATACCGTAACGGTCTGATGAACTGGAACAACCGAGTACTTCATACAAATACAATACTCAATTCGCTCCTTTACTATACCGAGTCTACATTATACGGATGCCAATAACATACTCGGACTTACACCTCTTTCAAATGCATAAGTAATTACAATCTAACTACCCATGCTCACAGCAGTCCCCGTCCTACTCTCTCGAACGGCGGTCAGCTTCAAGTACCTGCACACTAAAACGTTCCCCCTAGGGGGTCAGCTTACGCTGAATATGAAATTCGCATATACCGCGTGCTAACCGCGGTACGCCGACTACTTTGGGTCGGATATACATGGAGTTCATTTTAATCAAACAACATGCATCATGGCAATACAATATATATGTATATCACACAAGGAATCTACATCCAATCACGGAACACGATTCCTAACTAACATAACAATGTTGTTAGTGGTAACTGGTTACTCTTAGGCACTGAGGGTTATTCCTCACCATGCCTTATTTACTTATTCAATACGTCACCCGCTCTCTCGGGTTACTTATTCGTATACACACCCATTCTCTTGGGCTACTCATTCTTATACTTACCCATTCTCTCGGGTTACTCATACATATACTCACCCCTTTCTCTCGGGTTATTTATACTCATTATCTCACCCACACTCTTGGGTTATTCATATTCAAGCTCTTGTAGATTCTCGAGACACTACAGGTCTCCTACGTCACGCTTGTTACTCTTATTACATACTTAAGCAAAACTCATGGCTCTCTAGCATAGTCTTACTTCCCCGGTTTCGACCCTACTCTGGGTCTAGCATGGTGGGAAGGCTCAACTAGCTCCTGGAACTTTCTCTTAGTTCCCTTCTCTTTTTACATAGGTCCGACTACTCTCGGACTACTTACTTTCCCATACACTCCTCTCTCGGAGTTATAATAATTTGTGTATATTAGTCTAGAAGCATCACTCTTGATGTTTCTAATGACTTTGGGAACTTTACTTAAATTCGGTTAGTCTTAGGTTTTAAGAGTTACCAATACAGTTCAAATGCTTACACTTACGGTTATTTTCTTATACCGGGTACAAACCTCATATAGGAGGTCAACCATGTCTCAAGGGAGTTACTAATCCCTTAGGTCACTTTTACCTTCTTTACTAGTTCACATCTTCGAACTATCTTTTATCCTCTTGAAGGAGGTTCACTTATCTTTCCACTCTCATTTGTTTCGTGGATTGTTTCACTTGGTTTTCTCACCGATATCGGGTGTTTACTCCACCCGGTCATCTCCTCACAATCTAGTGGGTTCATTCGTTGCGTAATCGCTACACTTTAATCATTAGCTTGTGTGTTTGCACTTCTTCGTTATCATACGCATCGATCCGTTCTACGGATCTCTAGCCGAACGTTACTCACTATGAGTCGGTCTTTACACTATGTTAGACCACACCGGCATACAAGTATGTTAGTTCATTCAACATACAACAAGACATACATAATCAAACAAGGGATTATTTTCATGCTTTAGTCTTGATTAAGCCGGCACACAAACACACAAATCAGTGTAACTCGGTTAGCATACGGGGCATGAGAAAATCATACCTTTCACCGGGGTTTTTACTTTTACCGTGTCACCTCACCAAGCTCGGGTCACGCACGACTCTCTGATAATGTTTCAAACATTATTATTAATACTAACATCATACGGAACATAATAAAATGTTACTCCCGTAGTTACCCCGTTATCCCGTTTTCTCGGTTTTACTTTTATTAATTTGAGTTCTCACTTCTCAATCACTTCTAACACTTTCTCACACTTCCTAGGGCCTTTACATGTCACCAAACAAGGCCTTAACATCTTATAACATCATTAACATTCAAACCCCCATCATTTAAAACCTTTAAAATGCTCTCTGTAGGTTTCTGGGGGTGGTCCGGGACTTGGTCCCCACCCTAAGTCCCGGACCAATTCATTAACTAACTCTCAGGTGAAAAACAACACCTGGTCCGGGACCTTGTCCTGGAGTATAGTCCCGGACCAAAGCAGGATGTGTACTCTCGGCCTTAATTTAGGTGTGGTCCGGGACTTTGTCCAAGGACCAAGTCCCGGACCCTGCTAAAACCTGCTCCAAACTTGATTTTTCCACTCCAAATCAATCCTTAAACCACCCTTAATCTTTCCATAAACCTTCCACAAGTTTTCCACATGTTTAATCACCTTAAAACATGCTCTAAAACTCTTCAAGTCATAGGCTCAAACCTTACTCAAACTCTTGCTCAAAACCACTTATATTTCTATAACTAGTTTTCTTGTTTTCCAAAGCTCTTGTAACAGATTGGGCACTCTCTTCTCAACATTCAAACTTCACCCACTAATGCCATTCCTAGCACTTCAATTGACATTATTTATACTCCTCCTACACACTTCTCCTTAGTTTGGTTTCCAAATCATTAACCACCCGCTTGGATCTCCTTAACACACCTAGCTCCTTCCTTTAATAAAACACTCAAGTCCATAAACTCCTAAACAAATTTTGACAGCACTTGGCTACTTCTTTAGCTTATTCCCCACACTTAAATCAACTCATACACCATCTTCACTCCTGTTTCATCAAGCATCAACAACCACAATACACCAAATTCCACTTGTTCACACATATGTACTAGTTTGGACTCAAGCTTAATTCCCACACATAAGCAACATTAAAACAGCTTCATTCATCATTAAATTGTAGTATCTCAACTACACTATTACAAGATCATCCACACCACTTACAAAAATCTGTTTTGCAAGAAGATAAACCAACTCAAGGTGAGTTTTTACCTTGTTTGTTTTCTGTTTTTTTTCCTTTCTCTTCTTTCTCTTCCTTTTCTCCATCTTTCTCTTCTTGTTTTCACACCAAACAAGGAGCATAGATTGCCAACTACAATCATATCCCCATACACACATAACAACCTAATTAATTCAAATCCTCCACTCAAAAACTAGTATTTCAAGCACTAGTTTTTAGGCTCTAGCTTAGATATTACCTTAGAGTATCCAAAAGGAGAGCTTGGCAATCAAATGGAGCATTTCCAACACTCCACAAGGTCAAGGTGTTCACGGCTGAAACGGGAGAAGATTTTCAACGTGAGGAAAATTTCCCCAAATGGCAAAAACAAGCTTGAAATGGCCAAAGCTCTTACTAATTATTACCTCAAGACATTAAGGAGGTGGAGGAGAGCTAAAATCAGCTCTTGAAGCTCCAAAGCTCCAACATCCATGGAAGTGAAGATGGAGGAATCAAGATTTTGAGGGGTGGAAAATGTAGCCCTCGCCAATACGAATCTAACGGTGCAATTTTTGTGCGATTCGGTGGAGAAATGAGCAAGTTAGATGAGATTGAAGATGGAGGTGGTGGGCTTCTTCTTCAATCGGGAATATTAACAGAGGAGGAAGAAGAAGAAGGTAGCCAGGGGCTGGGCTGCGTGAGAATAAAGAAAGAAAGGTAGGTGAGAGAGTGTATTTATGTTACTTTTAACTATTTCACTATTTGCTTTACTTATTTACTTGTCTTTTTATTTCTAAATAGCTAGCAAGCTATTAATGTGTGTGTACACACTAATTAAAAACCGGCCCACATTAATTAATAGCCCAGGTCGTTTTCCCCGTTTTTCGAATTAAACGCGTTTTATCTCCCGGTTATGACACTATTCACTTACCGGGTCCGTTTTCCGGAATTTTCTCGTTTTATTTATTTTAATGGTTATTAAGCTTCCATTAATACTTAATTATAGTTATTTAATCAACTATAATTTTTACGGGTCCGTTTGACCACTTAAAGTCACGTTTTCGGGTTTTCTCGAAAAACGTGCTTTAAAACTCCGTTAGCGTTTTAATCCATTATTTGGATCCGTTTTCTTCGGGAATCATTCCCGTATACTAATTAGGCCTAACTAAGCCTTAGGAATCCATCTCGGACCCTCTCGAGATCATATATCTCTTACACTCATATAACGCGCATTTTAGCGTTTTTCGCTTTTCAAGCGTTTTCTCTTTTCTTTTGGTTTTATTCTTTTTACCAATACTCTTTAGGCACCATTAGGCCCTTAATAATTTTATTAGAGTAATTTAATCACCATTATTAGGTCCGGGGTATTAAAATCTACCCCCCTTAGGAACTTTGTCCTCAAAGTTGGTGAATCTAAATGGTTACTCTCATGGCGTACTATGCCAAGGTTATAATACATGTATAACCTTACAAACTTCACAAGTCTGTCTCATTTCATACTACACATACCTCACACATATCACAGCATGTATAGCAATCAAAAATACTTTTGTTCTCTCTCCATGGAATCGGTCCGAAGACAAGAAGGCACTACAGTCCTCGAATCCATGTTGAGTAATATACTACTGATCCCTCAGGTACCGGTCACGTTGAACACTTACTCTTTCTGGTTCACGGCCGTTTCATGACAAATGGGCACTTACTCTCTCTGGCCCACGGTCCCTTCGGTTCTGATCAAAACATTACACATATACATATCCTCAGGCACTCTGGTTGACTCACTCAACACAGGAACATCTCAGGGTATTCTCCCCGTCCCGCTGCCTTTGGAAAAATCACACACTGTCACCGCCCCAACCGGTCACTTAGGACCGCCGCACGTACGGTGAAATGGTTTCAAAACTAATACACGCCCACCGTTCTACCGGTCATCAAGACTTAAGGCCACAGCCATCGGCGGGTGATAGCGGTTTCAAAACCAATTTTCGTTTCCATCTTCATACTTGAAGAAAATTCTTTTTCAAAATCTGTTTGAAAATTCTTTTTAAAACATCACACAACTCCAAATCAAATTTATGGTAGCTGTATCTTTTCTTAGCGTGATTACTTGTGACCACTATAGGGAGCTTCAGGAATCATCTAACCCTGAGTGATCAGCATCAGTGTTGAACTATCCTTCCACCCCAATTTGTGTTCGGTTTCCCTTGATCGCTAGCAGATCAAGTTCCACCTCCCACGTCAGTTTCAAACAAACAGATAGTCAAACATTTTCGTTTTCTATCTTTTACTCTTTCTAGTTATATTCACAAAACAATCCATTTTAATTTATCCCTTAGTTACGGAACTAAAGTCATCCATAATTCTCAATTTATTTCACATCCTTTACCTAGGTACTCAGTACTCATGGCGTCATTAGTCAAATTATTACTCAACTTAAAACATACAACATACAACTCCAAATGATGGAACTCACTCCATCAATCATCCTCAAATCAAATCACCTGGGAAACTCACTTCCCACTAGGTTACACATCGGTTTCATACCGATTCTTACTCATTATATCACATGTCTAATCTCAATAGACAAATACTAAAGGGATTCTCATTCCCCAGGAGTCTCTCTACTCCTCTTTTCATAAATATTACATACTCATTACTTGCATCTCTCATGCACAATACTTATACTTACACAATGAATGGGTACACATATTTATGTAACATGAGGTCCAAACATCAAAACAATTTCTTTTTGTGCTATGCACATAGTAGTTTACGCACCAATACGTAAAACATACTCTAAGCGGTTTCTCGCCCTACCCCCCTTAAAAGGGGTTACGCCCGCGTAACCAAGCATATGTTATCACTGAACCTTGGTTCATTAATTCAAGTATTATGAAGTGTTTTAACTTCAGTACGGTTAATTAACTCATAACCGGGTTCGGTTCTAGCCTCTAAGGCTTCAAGGGGTTTATGATATAGGTATACTTAACCCTGAATCACGGTCCACAAGCTTCTGCTGCGTGACCTGATAACTAGAGCTTAATTCGCTCTCTGGTATTCTCCATGTATTTCAATCGTCGCTTGGTATCTCTTACCGTATGCGAATTCGATGAATTTTAGATTGTCTCACCAGTTCTCTGGGAATCTACATCGTATAACACTGTATACCTTTGTGATTATTCACTTATTTTTCCCGACTTATTGTCGGTTGAGGTCAAGCTACTACTTAGCATGTAGTGCTTCCTCGTTTAATAGTGGCTCATGGATTATGTTTGTTTCTTGGTTCTGTACCAGAGTTCTTCATTCATACTACTCTGCATTTTTCCACATATCGATCCTGGGCCCTGTGGGTTACTGCCCACGTTCTTGTGCATCTTTGGCCAATGGCCGCACGGTTATCTCTCTAGATTCTCACTCAACAGGCTTCGTTGACATTTCTCAATTCCTGGCTCTCCCACTTGATCATTACCGCACAAGTGCAATACCAAAACACTCAGTCATACAGAGTGCAGAAGCGTAAACCCTTGACAGTAATCTCTCATGAGATAGGAATGATCATGTCTTCTTTACCACATTTCTTCATCAACTCTAATCACTATCCGAATATAGTCTTACAATGGTCGCTTACTACGCACCTTGGTCCTTCTCATTTCTATGGCATCCGCTACTACTTTAGCTTCCGCCCGGGTGTTCTCGCCATTTACACGATGGCTTGCCATTCACTTGGCTCAACAACATACGCTATTGTTAAAATCTCTCTGCGCACTTGCGCGCTGCTTACTCTGCAGTTCATATTGCACACATACAGTGTTTACTACTCAACTGATTACTCTACTATAGTTCGTATACTCATTGGCATTATACACATGCTCAAGTTTTGCTACACCGCTCTAGCGGTTTCACATTACATACTTAGGTGGTAGCCTTTCTCTGGAGGATTCACGCAAATGCCGCTCCATAGGCCCCATAATCACAAGTGGTATCCCCACTCTAAGATAGTGGTTCATTCACCACTGTTCCTCTTATGCCTTTATGCATATGTTTTACAATGTTTGGATCTACGTATTGTAGTTGGTTTTATCGGCTTACAAGCCACCTTGCCTCGCCATGCTCCATGCGGGCTGTTTATTCAGGTTTCATCTTCTCCGTATGCCATTAAACGGTTAGGAGGTTTTTCTGGGCTCCTTGACATGGTTGTCTCACCACTCTTTCGTACTTGGAAGGCCTTTTTTACTAGGTATTAATTCACGCCCTCTAGCAATTTAGGGTATCCCGTGTTATGTGGGATCCCTTCGGGTTCTACCCGAGTGTTTGCTTAAACATTTTTGTTCTCAACACGATGTTTCGTTCAACTACTGTTGACTCCGGCACCCTTCTCGGATTGTTCCTGGGTGTTACTGAGTAAGCCATTATATCTGGCTTGTACTTATGGTTATGTTCAGTTGCGACTTCGCCTTGCGGCTATGTATAACTCAAACTATCCCGTTTAGGGTTGTAATGTCTCCCGTTATTGGGTAAAGTATTAGTACTTTTCCTTTACCTACTTAATTAGGTCGTTATTCTCTTAGTGAGATATACTGTGGGAATTCTATCCCGTTTATCAAACATTGATATGATCAATTAAGGCATTCATCTTATTGCTTACACTGGTATCCATTCCAGTTATTAGGTATTTCCTCCTTGGTTCCTGAGACATATCTCATGTCTGTGCTTAATACTCTGTGCTTCTCGCACTTATTAACGCCTTATCCTTAGGTCCGTGACCTTACTGGATTCTAGACTCCCTTACTCGGTAAGCTTCCTTGTGTTCTTCGATCATTCGAGGTGTCTACTGTCCTGGTTTGGATTGGCTCTTTCGTCCGTAGTATGGAGTGGGCTACTTCCCGTGTTCCGTACTCTACTAGTATACATACATGGAGTATCTTATTGATACGTTACCACTTACCTGACTAACTCATAATTGGTCTGTCAGGTCCGCAAGCTCCTTTAGAGTGCGGTCGTTCCATGTCTCGTTTGTGTACACTTGTAGTGTCGGTCACGCCTAAGTGAAGTATTCTGTTGCCAACTCCTCTTATATCGTCCTATGATAACTTACCGTGATTCTCTGGTTTGGTTTTTAAAAATTTAGGGGTTTTTTGGAAAATTCTCTGTTTGAAAGAAAATTTTGAGTTGAAAATAAAATCTCCACGGCATTTCAATGCCGGTTGCTTCTTACCAAGTCTGACTTCTTGCAGACTGGTATGTTCTTTATACAGTGATTAGGCCATTAAGCCCTTCTCAAGGTTTCGTTTCACAATTCTTAGGGTTTGTGGTGCTATGTCGGCTCCCTTAGCTATCCACGTACTTTGCTAAGTACTTTTTATTGCAAAGGTTCCTCTTAATAATCCCGCTATTACTGCACTTGCTGTGGCAAGTGCGCGGTACAGGTGGTTTTTGGGTTAACTCATACCGGTCACGGTATTGTTTACATTGTATTTGGTAGCCTTGTTGGCTCTTTCTTGATCCTTTAATTGGATAACTACTCCTTAGAGCTGTTTCTCATTCATCTTGACATGACTGTCAGTCATTTAGGTGCTTCTCCACTGTCGGAGTTCCTCAATTACTTAGTTCCATGATCTACCTCGTTGCTCGTTCCCACGCCTTCACTGTGGTTACCGAGGGTTAAGTTGTTTAGGAACTACTGCTGTAGTCCTATTCGGGTATACCCCTAGTTTGCTCGTAGTTGTTCTAAGTGTGCCCGTTAGGTATTGCACCTCTTCGGGTGTGGCAGGGTGGGTGTATCTACTCTTGACTAGATTCTTAGTCGGTTAGTGTACCTTGATGGTATTATTTAGTTATGGCGGTCCGTAGACATGTGTCTCGTTTTTTGTTATCATCATTGGCTTCTCATTAATCCGCCTTCTTGCACGTTAGTTGCTTTCTTCTTGCTACTGCTCGCTAGCTAGGTTCTCGCGACTGCTAAGCATGTCGCCCCAGGCTGCCACAAATTCTGGTCTCCTTGGATTAGGATGTCTCGATCTCCCGCCTTTAAGTGCGGTTATTGTCGTTCCAACGGGATCCATCCCCGGGGTTTCCGGTTCTCAGGATCTACCGCGTGACAGATTCTGGTTCATATTGATACATTAATTAAGTGCCAGATCGGGTTTCCCCGTCTCTCTGACGTTCTTTCCCAAGCTTTTAATACGGGGGTTGTGGAGGCGGGTATGGTATTATATAGGTATCCAGATCATACTGGAATTTCCTAACTAGCGCATCTCTCACGCTACCACTCACCCATAGCCCTAGTCTCTAATTCCTAACTCGTTTTCCTAAGCTCGGTATTTCCAGTCATCAGAGCGATACTTCGCTCTGATACCATTTTTGTAACACCCCAACCGTTAATCTCGTCATTACCTCTTAAACCGTTACTAATTACTCTTACTCACGCAGCGGAACTCTAATTACAACGAGGGGTGAAACAACGCCGTTAGCCACCCATGTGGCTAACCAGGCCTTTCTTACATACCGTAACGGTCTGATGAACTGGAACAACCGAGTACTTCATACAAATACAATACTCAATTCGCTCCTTTACTATACCGAGTCTACATTATACGGATGCCGATAACATACTCGGACTTACACCTCTTTCAAATGCATAAGTAATTACAATCTAACTACCCATGCTCACAGCAGTCCCCGTCCTACTCTCTCGAACGGTGGTCAGCTTCAAGTACCTGCACACTAAAAACGTTCCCCCTAGGGGGTCAGCTTACGCTGAATATGAAATTCGCATATACCGCGTGCTAACCGCGGTACGCCGACTACTTTGGGTCGGATATACATGGAGTTCATTTTAATCAAACAACATGCATCATGGCAATACAATATATATGTATATCACACAAGGAATCTACATCCAATCACGGAACACGATTCCTAACTAACATAACAATGTTGTTAGTGGTAACTGGTTACTCTTAGGCACTGAGGGTTATTCCTCACCATGCCTTATTTACTTATTCAATACGTCACCCGCTCTCTCGGGTTACTTATTCGTATACACACCCATTCTCTTGGGCTACTCATTCTTATACTTACCCATTCTCTCGGGTTACTCATACATATACTCACCCCTTTCTCTCGGGTTATTTATACTCATTATCTCACCCACACTCTTGGGTTATTCATATTCAAGCTCTTGTAGATTCTCGAGACACTACAGTCTCCTACGTCACGCTTGTTACTCTTATTACATACTTAAGCCAAAACTCATGGCTCTCTAGCATAGTCTTACTTCCCCGGTTTCGACCCTACTCTGGGTCTAGCATGGTGGGAAGGTTCAACTAGCTCCGGAACTTTCTCTTAGTTCCTTCTCTTTTACATAGGTCCGACTACTCTCGGACTACTACTTTCCCATACACTCCTCTCTCGGAGTTATAATAATTGTGTATATTAGTCTAGAAGCATCACTCTGATGTTTCTAATGACTTTGGGAACTTTACTTAAATTCGGTTAGTCTTAGGTTTAAGAGTTACCAATACAGTTCAAATGCTTACACTTACGGTTATTTTCTTATACCGGGTAAAACCTCATATAGGAGGTCAACCATGTCTCAAGGGAGTTACAATCCCTTAGGTCTTTTACCTTCTTACTAGTTCACATCTTCGAACTCTTTTATCCTCTTGAAGGAGGTTCACTTATTTTCCACTCTCATTTGTTTCGTGGATTGTTTCACTTGGTTTCTCACCGATATCGGGTGTTTACTCACCCGGTCATCTCCTCACAATCTAGTGGGTTCATTCGTTGCGTATCGCTACACTTTAATCATTAGCTTGTGTGTTTGCACTTCTTCGTTATCATACGCATCGATCCGTTCTACGGATCTCTAGCCGAACGTTACTCACTATGAGTCGGTCTTTACACTATGTTAGACCACACCGGCATACAAGTATGTTAGTTCATTCAACATACAACAAGACATAATCAAACAAGGGATTATTTTCATGCTTTAGTCTTGATTAAGCCGGCACACAAACACACAAATCAGTGTAACTCGGTTAGCATACGGGGCATGAGAAAATCATACCTTTCACCGGGGTTTTACTTTTACCGTGTCACCTCACCAAGCCGGGTCACGCACGACTCTCTGATAATGTTTCAACATTATTAATACTAACATCATACGGAACATAATAAAATGTTACTCCAGTAGTTACCCCGTTATCCCGTTTTCTCGGTTTTACTTTTATTAATTTGAGTTCTCACTTCTCAATCACTTCTAACACTTTCTCACACTTCCTAGGGCCTTTACATGTCACCAAACAAGGCCTTAACATCTTATAACATCATTAACATTCAAACCCCCATCATTTAAACCTTTAAAATGCTCTCTGTAGGTTTCTGGGGGTGGTCCGGGACTTGGTCCTCACCCTAAGTCCCGGACCAATTCATTAACTAACTCTCGGGTGAAAAACAACACCTGGTCCGGGACCTTGTCCTGGAGTATAGTCCCGGACCAAAGCAGGATGTGTACTCTCGGCCTTAATTTAGGTGTGGTCCGGGACTTTGTCCAAGGACCAAGTCCGGGACCCTGCTAAAACCTGCTCCAAACTTGATTTTTCCACTCCAAATCAATCCTTAAACCACCCTTAATCTTTCCATAAACCTTCCACAAGTTTTCCACATGTTTAATCACCTTAAAACATGCTCTAAAACTCTTCAAGTCATAGGCTCAAACCTTACTCAAACTCTTGCTCAAAACCACTTATATTTCCATAACTAGTTTTCTTGTTTTCCAAAGCTCTTGTAACAGATTGGGCACTCTCTTCTCAACATTCAAACTTCACCCACTAATGCCATTCCTAGCACTTCAATTGACATTATTTATACTCCTCCTACACACTTCTCCTTAGTTTGGTTTCCAAATCATTAACCACCCACTTGGATCTCCTTAACACACCTAGCTCCTTCCTTTAATAAAACACTCAAGTCCATAAACTCCTAAACAAATTTTGACAGCACTTGGCTACTTCTTTAGCTTATTCCCCACACTTAAATCAACTCATACACCATCTTCACTCCTGTTTCATCAAGCATCAACAACCACAATACACCAAATTCCACTTGTTCACACATATGTACTAGTTTGGACTCAAGCTTAATTCCCACACATAAGCAACATTAAAACAGCTTCATTCATCATTAAATTGTAGTATCTCAACTACACTAATACAAGATCATCCACACCACTTACAAAAATCTGTTTTGCAAGAAGATAAACCAACTCAAGGTGAGTTTTTACCTTGTTTGTTTTCTGTTTTTTTTTTCCTTTCTCTTCTTCCTCTTCCTTTTCTCCATCTTTCTCTTCTTGTTTTCACACCAAACAAGGAGCATAGATTGCCAACTACAATCATATCCCCATACACACATAACAACCTAATTAATTCAAATCCTCCACTCAAAAACTAGTATTTCAAGCACTAGTTTTTAGGCTCTAGCTTAGATATTACCTTAGAGTATCCAAAAGGAGAGCTTGGCAATCAAATGGAGCATTTCCAACACTCCACAAGGTCAAGGTGTTCACGGCTGAAACGGGAGAAGATTTTCAACGTGAGGAAAATTTCCCCAAATGGCAAAAACAAGCTTGAAATGGCCAAAGCTCTTACTAATTATTACCTCAAGACATTAAGGAGGTGGAGGAGAGCTAAAATCAGCTCTTGAAGCTCCAAAAGCTCCAACATCCATGGAAGTGAAGATGGAGGAATCAAGATTTTGAGGGGTGGAAAATGTAGCCCTCGCCGATACGAATCTAACGGTGCAATTTTTGTGCGATTCGGTGGAGAAATGAGCAAGTTAGATGAGATTGAAGATGGAGGTGGTGGGCTTCTTCTTCAATCGGGAATATTAACAGAGGAGGAGAAGAAGAAGGTAGCCAGGGGCTGGGCTGCGTGAGAATAAAGAAAGAAAGGTAGGTGAGAGAGTGTATTTATGTTACTTTTAACTATTTCACTATTTGCTTTACTTATTTACTTTCTTTTTATTTCTAAATAGCTAGCAAGCTATTAATGTGTGTGTACACACTAATTAAAAACCGGCCCACATTAATTAATAGCCCGGGTCGTTTTCCCCGTTTTTCGAATTAAACGCGTTTTATCTCCCGGTTATGACACTATTCACTTACCGGGTCCGTTTTCCGGAATTTTCTCGTTTATTATTTTAATGGTTATTAAGCTTCCATTAATACTTAATTATAGTTATTTAATCAACTATAATTTTTACGGGTCCGTTTGACCACTTAAAGTCACGTTTTCGGGTTTTCTCGAAAAACGTGCTTTAAAACTCCGTTAGCGTTTTAATCCATTATTTGGATCCGTTTTCTTCGGGAATCATTCCCTATACTAATTAGGCCTAACTAAGCCTTAGGAATCCATCTCGGACCCTCTCGAGATCATATATCTCTTACACTCATTTAACGCGCATTTTAGCGTTTTTCGCTTTTCAAGCGTTTTCTTTTCTTTTGGTTTTATTCTTTTTACCAATACTCTTTAGGCACCATTAGGCCCTTAATAATTTTATTAGAGTAATTTAATCACCATTATTAGGTCCGGGGTATTAAACCCGAATAACGGGTAAGTGTCGTCTATTAAGGAAGTAGCTCCATTAGAGGAGAAGCACTCTAGGGATAATGAATATCATGAGTGACTTATCAAATAAGGATGTATTATCCGTTTATTGAGCCCATTGAGGCGAAATGTTGTGTGTTGTGTGTTTACAGTTGCATGCACGATTTAAATATAATCAACCGCATGCTAAGACGACAATTAGTTGTGCGTGGCCCGGTAGCATGTGGGCTGCGGGATTACCATACCAGCAAAGGTGCTGAGCCCCTTGGGGGCCACCCGTTCTCTTCTTTTCTTATTTCAGGTACGAAGTGCTGGAAGTCGTTCGAGAGTAGGACGGGTAGTCGTTGTACATGGGTAATTATTTAAGTGTATATATACAGTAGGCGTAGTAAGACCGAAACTGTTATCGGCATCAGTTTGTGAATACTCGGTACAGTTGAAAGGTGTATGTTGTTGTTGTTGTCCATGGAAAGGGATAGTAATGTGTAGTCGCTCGGGAATTTAGCCCATCAGACCGGTACAATGTATATGTATTAGCCTTGTTAGCCACGTGGGTGGTTAACGGCGTGTAACACCAAGAAGTTAAGTAATGTGTTGAAGTTTGTTTTCCGCTGCAGTTTGTTGTTAAGTGTGTATGTTGGTTGGATGGGGTGTTACAAATAATGTGTGACCAAATAAATTAACCCACTCGTATTACGATTTTAGGGGTGTATCACTCGGATGGCGGGGAACCCTAGTACGTGTGCGAATACATCGGCTAAAAGGTATGGACATGTGTGGTTCGTATGTTGCCGTGTTACACGGCTTGTGTGTTGTGTGCTCTGTGTGAAAAGACTATAAGATTAAAGCATGTAACTGGATTGCTTGCTTATTGTGTTGTATGATTGTTATATCATTGTTGAGTATCATTGCGCGCACACAGTAGTTTAGTCCCTTTTATCGTTATGGAACTTTGAGATGAAACACAGCGAACTATGTAAACAAAGAAACTACATAAAGGGAAAACCAAACGAGAACCACAACGAACTATGAAAACAAAGAAAATGCTATAAAGGGGAACTCCTCTCTAACTATGGAGGACGTACCATGACACCCACTATGGTGTCTATTCATTAATGATAATGAAGAGCAAATCTCAATTGGTGGGACATGACGAACCACGTGGACAAACAAAAGAACTATACAAAGAGAAAACTCCTCTCTAACTATAGAGGACCGCTGATGACACCCACTACGGTGTTGAGACTATAATGAGAACGAAACGAGAAGTACCAAATGGTGGGACATGAGGATAACCCGGGAAGACGACATCTCGGGCCGCGCGGTATGGAATATTCGGGAGTTGGTATCTGCATCAGATCCTTCGCCCTTCTATGTGGAGCACATCCTGGGGTCTAGAGGCGACTCCGCTTTCTCGGCGCATGACGACGGGAATGGGGGAGTGACAACTTAGGGGAGCTTATCCTGGAGTCAAGAGGCGACTCCGCTTTCTCGGCGCATGGCGCCGGGAATGAGGGATTAGCTATGGAGGAGATGTCCTCCAATGTGCGGTGATAAAAGAATTCACAAATAATACTTAAAGAAACAAGGAACGATTAGCACCTACATAATGATGTCTCGGGATCTAATCTATATCCCCTGACTCGGTGCCAGAGAATAAAGGAAAACTTGTGTAATGAGACCAAGCAAACAAGAGAAAGTCACGAATGTGATCCTTTAAGAAACAAGTAATGAATAACACCTACATAGCAAGTCTCGGGATCTAACCTATATCCCCTGATTCGCTGCAAGAGAAGAAAGGAAAACATGTGTAATGAGAACAAGAAAACAATACGTAATCTCTTAAATGATCCCATAGTGAGGATCGACGGTATAATATATCTGCGCACATGTCCTATAAGTTACTTGATGGTTGCTGCTACATTAGCAGCTTATTGTGCTGAGTGGCGCGCTTGCAAGTTGTGCTTGGTTGCTTATTGATATTGCTATGCTACTTCCAAGATGTGCTTGGTTGCTTACTGATATTGCTATGCTACCGATGAGTGTGTATGATATCATGATGTGCTGATGCGTGCTTTACTGCTTTATCATAGCATGTAAAATTGACTTAATAATATTCGACCAAGTAGTCGTGTGGCCCGGTAACATGCGGGCTTCACACGTTCATACTCAGCGTAGTTTGCTGAGTCCTTTACACCCAATTTTTTCAGGTCTTGTGCTGGACGATGGCGGAGAGTAGGCAAGTGACTACCATGGGGGTAGTCCATCAGGGCATGACTTTTAAGTTTGTAGTAGTATGGGTAATATATGGGTTGATACTAAACCCGAGATGTAGTTCTTAGTTTAAGATTTGGTAACTTTGTTGTAGACACTCGGTAATTGGGAATTGTACTATGTATTGTTTATGAGTTGTATTGAGGGCTGTTTCCAGTCATTCAGACCGTAACTTGGAGTTGGTATTGTGGTCTGTCAACCACATGGGTGGTTGGCATCTGTGACACCCGGATGAAGTTGAAACCGCTGCGTAGACATCTCGTATTACCGTTAGGCTCGTCGTTTAATTATTGACTGTTATTCGGGGGGTGTTACAGAAAGTGGTATCAGAGCGTAGTTGCGCTCTGATGACTGGAAAAGAAGTACCGAGTATAGGAAAACCTGAAAGTAGGAATTCTGATAGCGGGTTAAGGGTCGTGGGTAGTATGTGAGGCGCGTTAGTTAGGGTTCTCCCCCAGTAGTTACTGGATACCTAACAGACACCTACACCCAACCTTCACATCCTTAGTTGTCTCTTAAATTCAGAGAAAGAACGCCAGAGAGGTAGAAAGCCTCCTCCTACTCGGGAAAACCAGATCTGGCGTCTACTTAATGTGATACTATCAACACGAGAAGAAAAGACTATACTATACAATAGACATTGCCAAAGGGATAATACCCGTAGATGGACCAATTTTAGCGACAACTTGGGTCGACATGCTTAGCAGTCGATAGGACCCTACCTCACAAGCAAACAGGACCAAAATACCCCAAAATTTATGACATAAATAAAACTCAAATAAGCAATTAATTAAACCAAGAATGGGATTGAGATAAATTCCGCAATTCGAATACTTGAGAGGGTAACCTAAGAAAACCTCTCGTAAAACAACGAAAAAAGAGAATATAGTTCGAGACGAAAATACGCCATAAATTGGGACAACCTACAATGCTTAACGAAGCATGACACAATCTTACACACTAATGTATAATATTATGAACCAAAAGCCTGGAAGTATGTACAATATCTAGCCGCTACGTTAGCATGCAACGTATATTCTCATCTAACATCCACCACCATACATTACCCATATCACCAGTTTGTAAATGGCTACCCACCAAAACACAAATCAAATAGATAAGAAAATGACAGCGAATTCGCCACTATATTCAAACGTCTATCGAGTATCGTCATCAAGGAGACCAATAAAGAGGAGTTAGGTACAATAAAGAATTAAGTTTCAATCATGGAGGAACAAATTCCAAAAGAGGAACTATTAAGTGCCCGCAAGCAAGGTCACGGGTAACTGCAAGATTCAACTTTATAAAGAGGATAAACCCCTTGGACCTTGTGAAGGAAACGACATGGAGTCTTATTAACGAATACAGTGAGAACATGAAATTAAAACTCTAGTTCCAATAATTAATATGAAATACAACATACTCGCAAGATGATACAGTGAACTCAAAACAGGATTGATCAAATCACATATACCAATGTACATACATACAAAGCAGAAAAGACAAGATACCAATAAAACCCAAGGAGTAAATGGGGTTCAACTCAAGAAGGTCATGATTAGTAAACCAACCATACCTAACCCGAGTTAACAGTGCAACTCAACGATCGGAAATAAATATTGAGACCTCAGTGGGATAAATCCGAAGTATCTACCACTCATTTGGTGGACCAAGAAGGTAAAAAGCCAGACTACTTCAAGTAAGAGAAATATACAAGGAGTAATAATCAGGAAGTAACAAAAGGATTACGAGACCCAGAAAAGAATAATATGCAAAATGGAATTACGTGTAAGTCAGATCGAAGTGAGCCTAAATGGGCCAACAAAACAAAACACTCAGACAAATATTTATGACGAGGGAGATGAGAATTGAAATTGATTAAATTGATCGGTTGTTTAAATCGGACGTGCAAGGTTGAACTTGACCCTGGCCAGGTCAAGCGACACTACGCACAAATTGGGGTGAAGGGGTAACCCAACATTTACGCTGATCACGTCAGTGTTGGATGGTTTCCGAAACCTCCTACAAGTGGACACATAAGCTACAAATAGGCGAAAGTTTATAAATTGGATAAATAAAAATGCGAAAGAAGCGGTATTGATACTAGATGATGAAACCACATAAAATACATGGCTCGAAAATTCAGGGATAAACACAGGAGTATACAGATATGTGAGGACTGAAATGATGCAATATTACCAATCACCTAACAGATAATACATAAAAGCACTACCACGATCAATGCAATATGTAACCGGTAGTAGTAAATTACTTTACTTCCTGGCGGGACATAAGAACAATGGTGATGGTAAGAAAACTAGACATCCTATATTGGATGGTTTACAATCGCAAAAAACTTGGAAAGAAAAATATATAGTTCGGTAAACTGGCAGTGTCAAGGCCAGGATTTGGCTGAAAAATAGAGGTTACTAGAAGACAAAGAACGGTCTAATTTGGCTATACACATTGAGGCATAAAATAATTAAGAATGCTGGGAGAGTAATTACCTATCTACATCTAAATATGATGGGTAATGTAAATTAAACATGTCATTATAACAATGACACGTTATAACATTGAAGAATACTAAGGACAAAAAAAATCGTTACTACAGAACATACATGAATTAAAACCAAAAGGTCAGCAAAGAAGAACAATTCGAATACTTAAAAGAGCACTAAAAACATGAACTTCCGACCGCCAGAGTAAATAGATAGACAAGCTACTATCCACCGAGGTTATGTATAAATTAAAATACCCCATGTCGGTCAAGAGACTTTTACTCCTATACTATTAAATCATTCACTACCTTGAAAGATATACTGAGGGAAAACTAAAACTGAAGGAAACCAGAGTCGCACAGCAGAAGCTGGTGGACCACATCTCACACTTTCCAGTTAAATAAGAATGTGACTTATCTGCCAATACCTTTGACCCAGAGTGGCCAAATCCAAATACGTTGTGGATCGGTAAGGATACCAATAAGTGCCTTTGGTACAGAAACTAGAATACTCCATGAGAATTAGACGTCTAGAACCAAGGTTCAAGAATGATAAAATAGGGATTACGTGGGCGTAATCCATTTTAAGGGGGGTAGGCGCGTTGCGTTTTTGCTGTTTTGTTGTTTGTTTGTTGTGTTGTTTTGGATATTATGCGTGTTTGAATTGTGGATGGATTGTTTTAGATGCATGGTGGTTATGAATGAACGAATGAATAACTCGTTCTCTTGATTGCATATGAGTACAGTGTATGACTATTACTAGTACATTGAGATATTATTGAGAACTTGGTGAGGCCACAGATGTGGCGTGGTGCTTATAAGCACAAATGGTGAAATATAAATGTGGAATTTGCGGACATGATCCCTTGGTTAGTGAGAATGAATTCGGGACTGGATCCCCGTGAGTTACCAGAATACGAACATTAATGAACGTGACAAGACTTCGGGACGAAGTCTCTTTAAGGGGGGTAGGTTGAAACACCCCTAATAATTAAACACATGAAATCATGAGTACGTGTGGTATGTTTAACTAACCGATCACATTAAGTACAATCGTACTACAACTTATACCCTAAAATACTAAAGGACACACGTATGTCCGTGAATGTGATAACAAGTCACATTGTAATATAAGCATTGGTGCTCTTCGATTTCGGAATTAATAAATACAATTGAGTAAACTAAATTAGCCATGTTGGGACCCTTGTACATGAAGCAGGTGTAATGCAGTATGCAACCTGAAATATATGAAGTACTTGTTGACTTATAACGATTGTACGAAATAACATATGTTAAGGGGATATGATATACGAACTACGTTATCGGATACAAACATATGCAAGAAACATTACAACATAAAGACTCATTGAGTCACACGAATAAATGTCTAGTGGAGTACTACAATACTCATATGTATAGTAAAGTTAGATTAACAATTAATCTACCCCACCTCTGGTGATTTCCGAAATTACTGCTTAGTCCCACAAATTTAGTGGCAATTATTTAATTACCCATCCACACCTTGCTTTACCGAAAAAAAAAGGTATGCAAGCTTCACTAATTCCCAATTAGTTAATAACTCTCGTTCACTTACCCACTCAATACCATACCGATTCTGAATATCAAAACCCCATTAGTCCCTCCAATTTCTCCACATACAACCGGTACTTTTCATTTCTTCTCGCGTGTGCCTGTAACCCCAATCAGCGAATCATCCCAAAAGAAAAAAAAAGGCGATTTCGAAGGTGGAGGTGGTGCCACCTTGTACGGTGGCATCCATTTTGTCTTTTTGTGAATTATTATTTTGTAACATTTTAAAATATTATATTTTATTATATATAAGTCCAAATAACATTAATTTTATATCATTGTTCATCATAATTTGAGCTCTTCAAAATAAGACCAAACATGAATATATTTTGATATTTTTTTATTTTTTGTATGTACATATTTTTTAAAATTCATTGTGAATCTTAAGTTTAGAAAAAGTGAATCAAAGGTTGTTAAAAAGTGAATCAAAGGTTGTTAAAAAGTGAATCAGAAAGTTGAGTAAAATTGAATAAGAGGTTTTAAAAAAAGTGAATCTCATAAACATAGCTTGTTTTACTAAAGTGATTCTGATTGTTTGACTAGTGTGAATCAAAGGTTTTTAGAAAAGTGAATCGAAGATTGTTAAAAAGTGAATCACAAGTTGTTACAAAGTGAATCAGAGTAAAAGTGAATCTCGTAAGCGTAGATTGTTTAACTAAAGTGATTAAGAGTTATAAGCATATGAATCAAAAGTTTTTATAGAGTGAATCATGGGTTTATGAAAAGTGAATAACAAGTTTAAGAAAAGTGATTCTCGCAAATAGAGATTGTTTAACTAAAGTGAATAAGAGGTTTAAGAAAAGTGAATCAGGGATTTAACAAAAGTGAATCAAATGTTTTTTAAAGGTGAATCAAATGTTTAAGAAAAGTGAATATTTAGTTTAAGACTAGTAAAAGTTAATTCTACCACAAACTTATGTGAGAACAGTATGAACCTTTCATTTATTGAAAGTGAACCCTAAACCCTGTACTACAAATCATACAAATGTCTTTGACGTTTTTAACTTTCATAGGGAAGTTTTTAGAGTGTTTAGGATAAGATTCATTTAGTTAATGAATAAGGTTCATTTTATTGTTAAAGAAGATTCATTTTGTTAATGAATAAGATTCATTTTAAAAATATGCAATATATACTCCTTATAAAAACATGAAATTTTAAGTCTACCAAAACATATCCATGATGCATCTTGTTTTGAAGAGCACGAAAAATGATGAACAATGATATAATTTTTTTTATTTTTGTACTTATATTTTGTAAGTTATGACATTTTGAAAAAATAAAATATTTTTTTCTCTCTCCTAATAACAACAATCATATTCAGCCCCCAATTCTTTCCTTCGTCGTCGTGCGCGCATACATTGTTTTATTTTTTATTTTTTTAGCTTTTCTTTCTCTCAATATTTTTCTTCCAATCACTTGTTGACAAGTGGATAGTCTCCACCTTGTAATGTGGCACCATCTCCACGTTCTCCATACTGAAAAAAAAATTTGTCTTCTGCCTTCGCGTGTCTGTGCGTCCCGATGGAGAAATCCATTTAAACTTTCACCTTCTCCCAATGCACTCATCAAGTCCCCATGCCATTTCCCGGTTGAAGCTGCTCACTCAATGCTCCACTGCTTAATTCACGGTTGCGCAAGTTCAGAGAAGGGTCTCCAACTTCTCGTAACTGCGACTCAAACATCCTCAATTCCATTCCCTTCCCTGCATGCCCGATGCGAGGAACATTACCAGTTGAGAAAGCCGGAACAAACACGAGACCAGTTTTCCTCTGTTCATCGGCGCCAACCGTTAATCTCTCCTCGTGCATGCCCGAATCTGGGAGTTTTGCCGGTCCTGGGAATGTGGAGACAACACAACCCAACTAGCAAGGTAAGGAATGATCAATCTTTCCTTATACCTTCCTCGTTTTTTTTGTCCGGAAATCTCCACCGGCTAATTCCATTTTTCTCTCCCTTCTCCATGCGCACCATCATCTGAAAATGTCTCCCACGAAGTGTATTGAGAATCCCCAAGGAAAACCCATGCCATTCCTTTGAAATACTAGCGCAAGGTAAACTCCTCTGGTTACTCTTTACTTTTGTTTGTCTTTTCTGTGTTCTGTTCAGTCCGAGGAACTTGCTCATACCTCTAACTCCCTGCATGTCGAATCTGGGTTCAAATTTTGGAAACTCGGGAGCTCACCAACTCAACAGAGACAAGGTAAAGACCGGGTTTCGACTGCTTTTCTATTCCTCTTTACCTCCTCGTCTTCCCTGCTTTGCTTTCTGCCCGAAACACCCCAGTTGCTAACTCGTTTTCCTCTCAACGGTTCATGCATGCAAACCTTTCTGTCTGTTTTTGTTCCTCGCATGCATGGTGCCTTCTAGGAACCCCACCCTGGCCGTGAGTGGAGGAAGAAATTTTCTCCATTTGGATCAAGGTAAAACACCAACCTTCAGCTCTTATTATGCTCTGCATCCCTTAATAACTCAGACGGGCTTATAGATGCTAATCTAACCATATCCCATGCCCTGTTACATGGCCAAGGGAAATCTTGGGACATCCACCAAATCGCCAGAAACTACGGGGGGAAATCTAGAGGCAACGTCCCCTATCTCAAGGACTGAAAGCTGTCCAAGGAAAACCGAAGAGAACAGCAAGGAAATCCAGCTGAAAACCCCAAGGTTCTAACCCAAAATCCCTACCTAAACTATGCTTCACGCTTTTGTATGAATCTGGTCTGAAAGTATGTTGTTAATCTTGGTAACTTTGAACTGGAGAAGTAAATTGTTGAGTGCGGTGATATTAATGCACTAAGTTAAGAAGCGCAAACATGTTTGAGGGTTGCCGAAAATAAGTGAGAAGGTCTTTGGGTATCAAGCTAGAAATTCAATGGGCTAAACCTGATTAGATGTTGGGTTGGTGTTTCAATTCTGAAAATTTTGAGTCAGCATGTCTTGGAAATATTGCTATAAGAGCTGCTATAATGTCACTAAATTGTGGAGGGAAGACTAGCTAGGCAAAAAACCGAATGATGGCTAACTAATTACTTGTTGAAAACCTTGCCAAAACGGGTGCTGGAAATATAATGGATGTTCAGGAAGTGGGACAGGAAACATGCTTGAGGCTAAGAATTGGCATAATTTAATGGTTAAGACGTTTTAGGAAAATAACTAGAGTGAGGACTCAATCACTAGTAAGACCGGCAATGTAGGTGTCCTAGGAGTGCAACCATGTCCATGGTTGTCAAGGGCGGGATCTGAATAGTAATTAGTCCAGGTGATGTCTTAAGGCAAAGATCTAGAAAATAGTCCCAGGATACTTAATGGATTTGGACTAAGAACATGTAAAAAAAAAAAGAAGCTAGGAGGGTTAATGTTATATAAGGACTTAGAAATATTAGTAAATGCCTAGGATTAAGCTTGGGTACACAACTAGGTGTTTAGTAAGTCCAGGCACATAAAATGACCATAGGGATTAACTAGTAATTATGAGTAAAATGTAGTGTCGATTCGGTAGTAAGGAACAAACCGAACAGTACACACTTATAGTGATTCAGGAGTTTAGTAAGTTAAATAGGAGGTAACAAGTTTCGGTTTAGCTTTAAAGTGTAAAAAGTTATTCGAGGGGCTAAAGGAATTTATAAATGTTCTTCGGGATTAAATGAATAGAATTGTAGGGCAAGTTAAATTGCTAACCAGTAACTACTCTAGTAAAACAGGGATGCTGAAACCCATTAAGGAAGTAGGGTTACCAAGGCCATCTATTACACATGAGAGTAGGACAAATGTTATAAGTGGTCTTACAAACAATAATGCGTGACCAAATAAATTAACCCGCTCGTATTACGATTTTAGGGGTGTATCACTCGGATGGCGGGGAACCCTAGTACGTGTGCGAATACATCGGCTAAAAGGTATGGACATGTGTGGTTCGTATGTTGCCGTGTTACACGGCTTGTGTGCTGTGTGCTCTGTGTGAAAAGACTATAAGATTAAAGCATGTAACTGGATTGCTTGCTTATTGTGTTGTATGATTGTTATATCATTGTTGAGTATCATTGCGCGCACACAGTAGTTTAGTCCCTTTCGCGTTATGGAACTTTGAGATGAAACACAGCGAACTATGTAAACAAAGAAACTACATAAAGGGAAAACCAAACGAGAACCGCAACGAACTATGAACACAAAGAAAATGCTATAAAGGGGAACTCCTCTCTAACTATGGAGGACGTACCATGACACCCACTATGGTGTCTATTCATTAATGATAATGAAGAGCAAATCTCAATTGGTGGGACATGACGAACCACGTGGACAAACAAAAGAACTATACAAAGAGAAAACTCCTCTCTAACTATAGAGGACCGCTGATGACACCCACTATGGTGTCGAGACTATAATGAGAACGAAACGAGAAGTACCAAATGGTGGGACATGAGGATAACCCGGGAAGACGACATCTCGGGCCGCGCGGTATGGAATATTCGGGAGTTGGTATCTGCATCAGATCCTTTGCCCTTCTGTGTGGAGCACATCCTGGGGTCTAGAGGCGACTCCGCTTTCTCGGCGCATGACGACGGGAATGGGGGAGTGACAACTTGGGGGAGCTTATCCTGGAGTCAAGAGGCGACTCCGCTTTCTCGGCGCATGACGCCGGGAATGAGGGATTAGCTATGGAGGAGACGTCCTCCAACGTGCGGTGATAAAAGAATTCACAAATAATCCTTAAAGAAACAAGGAACGATTAGCACCTACATAATGATGTCTCGGGATCTAATCTATATCCCCTGACTCGGTGCCAGAGAATAAAGGAAAACTTGTGTAATGAGACCAAGCAAACAAGAGAAAGTCACGAATGTGATCCTTTAAGAAACAAGTAATGAATAACACCTACATAGCAAGTCTCGGGATCTAACCTATATCCCCTGATTCGGTGCAAGAGAAGAAAGGAAAACATGTGTAATGAGAACAAGAAAACAATACGTAATCTCTTGAATGATCTCATAGTGAGGATCGACGGTATAATATATCTGCGCACACGTCCTATAAGTTACTTGATGGTTTCTGCTACATTAGCAGCTTATTGTGCTGAGTGGCGCGCTTGCAAGTTGTGCTTGGTTGCTTATTGATATTGCTATGCTACTTCCAAGATGTGCTTGGTTGCTTACTGATATTGCTATGCTACCGATGAGTGTGTATGATATCATGATGTGCTGATGCGTGCTTTACTGCTTTATCATAGCATGTAAAATTGACTTAATAATATTCGACCAAGTAGTCATGTGGCCCGGTAACATGCGGGCTTCACACGTTCATACTCAGCGTAGTTTGCTGAGTCCTTTACACCCAATTTTTTCTGGTCTTGTGCTGGACGATGGCGGAGAGTAGGCAAGTGACTACCATGGGGGTAGTCCATCAGGGCATGACTTTAAAGTTTGTAGTAGTATGGGTAATATATGGGTTGATACTAAACCTGAGATGTAGTTCTTAGTTTAAGATTTGGTAACTTTGTTGTAGACACTCGGTAATTGGGAATTGTACTATGTATTGTTTATGAGTTGTATTGAGGGTTGTTTCCAGTCATTCAGACCGTAACTTGGAGTTGGTATTGTGACACCCGGATGAAGTTGAAACCGCTGCGTAGACATGTCGTATTACCGTTAGGCTCGTCGTTTAATTACTGACTGTTATTCGGGGGGTGTTACAGGATCTAAAGAGAATCAAAAGATAAGTGCTTAAAGCACATTTTTATACCTTAAGAACAAGATTGGGTTTCTCCACCTTCTTCCCTTGTTATGGCCGAGATTTGCCCTCCTTTTGACCTCCAAAACAACCTAGATCCATGGATGGAGATGGTTGATGCTTAGATCCACCGAAAGAGGAAAGATTTGTGAAGAAATTGAACATAAAATGGCTTAATAAGCTTACCTATGTCAATTGGTGTTCTCCTCTGTTCTTGGCATGTTAGCCACGGTTTGGAGAAGCAAAGACAGGATGGAGGATCCTTGGTGTCGGCTGGGAAGCAAGGCAAATGAGAGAGGTAGGTCAAATTTGTCTTTAAGGTATAGTTTTGCTTATTTTATGTTTTGAAATGCCTAATGACTCACCATGTCTGATTGGCATTGATTATTGGAGGGGCTGGAGGGTCTCACACGTTTTTTGAAGGTTGAATCAATCAAGGAGCCAAAAAAGTGTGTTATATAGACCATAATATGATAAAGGTAAAAGTAGTCCCTTAATTTAAGGAATGTGTTGGAACCTTGTCCTTTGAGCTTGCAAGTGGCGAAAATAGGCTCCCTTGCTTGTGGCTGTCGACCTCATGTGGTCCAAGGGGTCAAACTTTGACCTCTTGACCATTCTTAGTCAATGTTGACTCAAACGGGCCCCCTTTTAGGGTTTTATTAATATTTTAATATTAAATTTGTAAATTTCTGGAATTAAATTCATAATATGATATAATATGATATATTATCATATTTAAAGGTAATTATGACCTTTAAGCCCATTAAAAACCAATTTAGAAGGCAATTTCACAAAAACGTGCTTTAAGGTGTTTTAGTGCACATTTTGTGTTGCAAGGTTTTTATGAGCTTGGTTTTCTTTGAGAACGGTTTTTTTGTGTTCCTTACATGATATTTGATCATGGTATTCAATTTTATATCATTTAGAGGTCATTAGACCTTTATGGTATTCTTAGAGCACATTTTTGCCCTACTTGATCTTGAAGCATGCAAATGCTTTTTCTTTGTGTTGGAGTGTTGTCCAACAATTGTAAGATGTTTAGTTATGTGTTAATATGCTTAGGACAAATTTTTAGGTCCTTAGAAGTTCATTTGGGTATTTATTTACCCTAAACAGTCAAAGGGTGCAATGACTTGCTTTGTGTTGACCAATGTTGTTCTCAGTTGACTTTTAAGGCATGTTTAGGCCTTAATTAATGTGATTAGATGTTTAATCCATGTTTTATTAGTTTGGGGTATTTCAATCTACCCCCCTTAAAAAGACTTCATCCCGAAGTCGCTTAATCAAATAGGTAAGTATATAAAATGTATAACTACCCATTATTCCCATAATGTATATCAATGTGATATATCATTTACACACATCGTATTGCGCTTATACAGCACATAGCCATCACGTTGTGGCGTTAGTTCAATCATATATGGATATAGGTGATCCATCAGCACCATTATTTCCTATCAGTTCTACCAACCCTGACAACCTCCCCGAGGTGTCCATAACATACCATCGTTCCACATTCCATATCTAATGATTCATTTCGTATCTAGGCGATACCATATGTAATCATTCTACAAAGCAATATAAATACATATATCACAAGTAGCATAAGAAAAGTACTACACACATGGGTGTAAATACAACATTCAAACAGGTATCTCATAAGATACATACATACAAGTGCACATCACACACAAACAAACCAAACAACATACGCCCCGCGTACCAACAAAACCTCGTGTGCCCCGCACACCACCAATTCACTATATGCCATGCATACAAAACATCAATAAACAAACCTCGTATGCCCCGCATACACAACAAAACTTAGTGCACTCACGTGCACAGCCAAGAGGCTCTACCCCCCTTAAAAAGGGTTACGCCCCCGTACCCCACAAGTATACAACAGCCGCTCAACAAGGAGCGCTGGATACTTGGCTCTCAAAGAGGTCATCAACTCGTGGATTATCCTCATGTCAGAGAGACGGGTATGACTCTAGCCCTTCTGGGCTCCACAATACATAAAGGGTGAGGCACTGATCTATTTGTGCTCTCTCCCAAGTTCATTCTAATGGGCCCACTCGCTCCGTATGAGGTGCAGACCCATGAACATAGGCTCAGTTTGCCTCTTTCCATTGCTGTGTATCCTCTCGTTTGGATCATTAGCATACATGCGTGTGTCTTCTCTCACTGATATTCAGCTTGAGGTATAACATGACATTGGCTATTGTTATTACTTAGTGCTCTTTGCACTAGTCTCAGTAATACTAAGACGTACCAGCTTATATGTCTACGGAGATAATGTTTGTCATCCGTGTCTCCTGGTGGTTTGTTCCGGAGTAACACACTGTTGTAGTTCTTTGATACACACTCGTGTTGATATCCATTACATCTTCCCGTATTACTACTAGATTAATAACTACACAAGTGCAATACCAAAACACTCAGTCCTACAGAGTGCAGAGGCGTAAACGCTCAGCAGCTAATATCTAATGAGTCCAACAGATAAGATGAGTGAATTATCATATGAGTGGTACATTCCAATTCCATTGTTCCTTGAGCAAGGTATCTGCTAGTATATAGCTTGTCTCTCATCATTGCGTAGTCATGCGTTTATGTCTAAATCATCTGGTAGATTTCCTCTGGATTGTAAGAGTTTGCTTGATCCTTATGAGGATTCTACATATAATTCATCCATATGGGTTTCAATGTTTCTTTCCTTCAGTATCACGTCCTTGAACGGTTTCACTGTATACTATTTACTGCTCTCTGTTGAAGGTTCTTGATTTCTCTAGCCCGTTGGTTTAACTGCGGCTCTTCTCGTCCATCTTCGAGGTACTCTGTCTTACTGTCCGTAGTATGGAGTTGACTACTTCTCGTGTTCCTAACACTACTTGTCTACTTGCATGGGGTACCGTACTGATACATTACTACTCACCCGACTAACTCATAAACAAGTCTGTCAGGCTCACATGCTCCTATCGGAGTGCGGTCGTCCCATGTCTCATTTAGTAAACTAGCAATGTCTGTCACACGGGTATTGTGAAGTATCCTGTTGTCAATCTCCCTTTTGATGGATATCCTCTTTTCTTTTCTCTTCTTTTTCTCTTTTGTTGTTCACTAGTTCATATTATCGGTTATCTTGTAGTAAGTGCTATTGCCCTAGTGGCTTCAGTGGTAGTTCATGTCATAAACCGGCGTTATTCAGCTCGGTGTAAGTAAAATCTGTGCTATATTTAGCAAACTTGGTTCTTCTAATTCGATCTCGTTGAGTGCTACACATATTCCTTTTCTCCCTGTTTATCCTGATCATATCTCATCCATAGTTCATATTCGTTCCCTCATCCGTTTAATTGGATATATTGCATAATAGCTTGAGCAACTTGGCTCTTCACTTCACAACCATCCTCACTGACGGTGGTGCGTCTACAAAGGGTATGCTTGTCCATAAGGACTAAACATGTATCACTAGTAGTGATTAGCATTAAATGCGGGTATACACTGATGGTATTTGGCTAATAAGCCTTGTCTGAAACTTCCTCGAACGTTTAAACTGGTGTGGTTTACAATCACAGTGGCTGTATAATTCCTCCAGTTGCATAGGTCGGACTAACGGTCCTCCTAAGGTTGCATAGGTTTCTAATCTTAAAGTTTGTATGAAAAGGTTTGAAAAACTTTTTTTTTGGTATATATATAATAAAAGACTAAAAAGTAGTAGTTGCAGTTGCAGCACTTGCTCTGTCAAGTGCGCAAGGCAGATGGAAATTTCAGTGGTTTACTTGTCATAGCGCTTGCCATAGCAAGTGCGCCATGCTGATGGAAATTCTGGTTTAGTAATTACCGGTCTCATTGACTCTGCGTCGTCGAGTATGGCTACATGATAATGTGAGCTTTAACATCCTGTTCATATATATAATCCGTCAAGGTTTCAAGGTCACTCGCATCGAGTTCACATAACTAGTCTCAAAAGTCATACACAAAAGGCAAGTGGTCAATGACACACTCCCACATACTAATAACATAAGTATGTTTAACATCCAAGGTAAGTACATAACATAGTAAGCAAAGTCTTCCACCAGCGGTCTCACGGAGTTCAGGGTACTCATGCCCTATCTACTCCCTTACCTTTATAGGCTCCAGCATCAGTAGATGTCTGGCCATCCTGGCCGCCTCGTGGTACTCCAGATCCTCCAACTAAGGTCTTCTGAGTATTCCTTGGTGGCCTGTAATTACGGCTCTCCGGATTCATCCAACACTCGAATTCCCGGTGGCCCTCTTTCTTGCAACACCGACACTCAACTTTGCAGCCATTGCAGTCGACCCCAGGATGGTCCTTCCCACAACGCTTACAATAGTAATGGCGTTGGGGCTGTCCGGTGCTTGATGGTATCATTTTAGTTTAAGTTACAATCTGATGATATAAAGGTTAAGGTCACAATTAAATTTAAGAGGTAGGTGTTCTCACCCTTAGGAGGCGTAGATCTCAGAGGCTTAGCATCTATAGCTGGGCCGGTCAACCGAAGGATGGGCTCTTTCCCCTTTGCTCCCTGGTGACCCTGCTGCCCTTTCTTTGGAAAGAATTTCCTGTTCAAGGTTTCGGGTCAGCATTCATAAGGTATTTAATATGGTAAACAATTTAGAATGGGATAAGTCCTTACTTTCCCTTCTTCTGGCTATCGCCTGGAGCTCCTCCACCCTCAGACTCTCCCTCAGGGTTCTTTCTCTTCTTGGCCCCGAGAGTCTCTTCCCGAGTCTGGAGCATTAGCTCCGTCCTCGAGGCAGCATCGTAACACTCCTAGAATCTCATTGGTAAGTTCTCACAACGTTAATCGGTAATGTAGTAAGTAAAGATTTTATGGCTTTCATGTTAATACCTGGATGGTAGTGTAGAGGGTAGCACCCATCGCCATCTGGATGCGAAACAACAATCCCCCCCGGAACTTCTCGACCTTCACGGTCTCTGAGTAATCTACACCAGGGATAAAGTCCAATAGACCAATGAATCGAGCATAGTACTCATCCACGGTCAGACCTCCCTGGGATAATGTCTCAAACTCATGACGCTTCTTCTGCTTGAGATGTGCCGGGTAGTACTTCCCCCTCAGCAACTCGACAAAGGCAGCCCACGAAAAGTCGGGCGTAGCCAGGTGATGGTCCTTGACCAACCTCCACCAAGTGCTGGCTGCATCTTTCAGATGGAAAGCAGCAATGATGACCTTTTTGTCGGCCGGTACTTGTAAAGCTTCATATGCTTTCTCATGCTCAACTATGAATCGCTTCAGAGCTACGGGGTCGCCCCTGAATATGTAGGTGGTCGGGTCTCGCTAACTGATTTCAGCCAGTTCGTTTCCCTGGGCTGTGGCGGGTGGGCTGGTGCTCCTCCAATTTGAGTTCCCAGCTGTGCAAGAACAGCAACAATCGTCTCAGCAACACCTGGAACCACGGGGTCACCGCCTCCACCTCTGCCAGTACCACACCCTCTAGTTCCCCCAGACATCTGTAGTACAGTATGTCACATACATACTCGGTAATTTACCGTACACAACCAGTAGATATTGAATTGCTTTAAAGGCTAATATGTCAAGCAGTTTGCGTTACAAGAGACAATATCTTTTAAGACGAATTGTCTCGTACCTCACAAATGTTTCCCATAATTTCTCAAGTCCTAAGCTCACTGTCTTAACCTATTTCCTTGTCATCAGAGCGGTACTCTGCTCTGATACCACTTTTGTAACACCCTTCTCCACAATCACGCAATAATCTCTCACGTAGCAATAAATAAAACGTCTTACAGCAGAAGAATTAAAACAATACAATACTCACTCGGGTGTCACCGGCCATTACTCGCCCATGCGAGCAACGAAGCCAACCTACATCCAACTTCCAACATAAACAAACTGCTAACCGCCGTGATAACGAGAAAACTCCTATACATCATACTAAGTCCATAATCATAAACATCGACAAGTGAGCGTCTACCCAAACCTGAATATACATAACCTTACCATAATACAACTCCATGTGCGGTAATTAAAATAAACTCTAATTACCCTGTTCCCGCACTTCGGCTTCGGCGATAATCAACAACCTGCAATGGTGTAGTATCAGCGATAGACGCTGAGTATGTAGGGCCTGGACCCTATTGGTCACTTAGTCATTTTAACCATCTTATTATTAGATTGGTTTCATGCTTTACCATTTTATAGTTATAATCAATACTGTAATATACATGTATAATATACATAATCATCCATCCAAACATTCATAAATACTTAACCATCCATCCAGACCAAACATTCATAAAATATCTCAACCAACAATTGTATATCGAACATATCGAATAATCCACAGTATAATGTACAATGTACAATCGCCGTAGTGTTCACCATCCATTGTTAATTTAATTTAAATTGGCCTTCAAGGCCCCATCCATATCAAACTGATTACAGTATAATGTACAATGTACAATCGCCGTAGCGTATAGTTTCCATAGTTAATTTACCTTGGCCTTTAAGGCCCCATTCAAACCATGTTTAATTAATACCAATTGAGCGTCATGTTGAGACAACCCTATAACCTCACCATGGACAGTAGTCCTCCCGTACACACAAAGGTGCTCATTTCGCCAAAGGTCCGGAGGCCCCTGACTATTCTCTTATGTCTCGTAAGACGTCCATATAAAGGCCGTAGCCACCTGACCCACGATCCAGTTTGGACTCGTTGGGTATAACCTGGAGCGGAACCCAATCGGGTACCCCTCAGTGATCACAACTGCGCAACCAAGTAGTTCGTAAACTGCCGGGATTCCTCACCTCAACTCACACCATCTCTCTCTCATAATGTTTAAGATATGCTCTTAGTCTTATGGAGAAATAATTATTAAGCTGCCCAATGGGTCTCACGCATACCTAGAAGTAATCTAGGTTATATTCATGTTCGAGATCCATGCTCTAGAGACCGACAATGTCGTGACTCATCCCTAAGTATTTTACTTAGGTTACCATATACTTAATATTAATACTATGGTATTATATCAAGTAACCGTCATGTTATCACATTAACGTATATGTATGTTTATATAAGTCGATCTATAGTCGACGTAGTGTTAGTCCCGTGGGACGCTCGTGCATAAATAATTAATGCAGTAGCACACAATCACATACATGTATCCAAAACACTTAACACACAAGTGATAACAAACAAATCCGAGCCCAAGGAGCTTCCTTAGGACAACTCGGATCAAACCCCTTTACATACCGTTCACCAAGACCTAGGATGCGCAGTGTAGTCCACTAGCTCGTCAAGCGTCCTCATCTGAAGTATGATCTAAACGGTATTAAAACTATAAGTCAGTCTCCATGACTAACTACATCCGGTATTTCCGAATAACAAGTAACCCCGACAGTTCATCCCCGTTTTCTACAGTTATTTGTTACGGGTTTCTCTAAACCGGTCGGCTTTGTTACTAAAACTCGTATGTCAAAATATTTCGACTGTTAAGTTTAATTCATTATATTCCTTTAATCTTATTCACCAACAATCTTAGGTATATAACCTATAGTAGCATGTATGCATGCATTATTATATTATATCATATTATTTTCCCACCATCCATTATAATACATTGTATTATATACTCCTTTATCTTTAGCAAATAATATTTGCATCCAAAAACTTATACCTTATAGTTCGTAACTATTTTTTGTACTAACCACCACCATTATATTATATGGTTTCCAATCATAATATATATCCATCCTTATATACATTATTCTTGTATATGTATATATTTACCACGTAGGTAAGTTTCGTGAGTTTAATAAACTCTTATATTATATGTTACATTTTATCATCTTATATTAGATGATTATTCCCATTAGTTGTATTATATTATACAACTTATATTAAGATTATTATCTAATATTATGTAACATTTTATGTTGTAATAATTACAACTCCTAAGGTTTATTCCATAAATACCTTAGTTTATAAATCTCATTTATTTATAGTTTGTCACATTATTTAATGTGAATATCCTTCCTTATATTAATTCCATCTAAACCATATAATTGTTATAACATTTATAACATTATAGACCTTAGTCTAAAATTCATTTTCCAACCTTTAATATTTCGGTACAGCCCTTGAATTTATTTAAATTCTATTTTGACCACATAACATTATGTAATGTTATACCATATACTAATATCATTTGATATGATATTTTTATTTCCTTTAACTTATAACCTATAGTTTTTATACAAAACTATTATATATTGCCGCATAGGCTTATATATTAAACCTTATTCTTTTCCATAAACCATAGTTTCCTTTATTTAAAAAATCACCCCTTTATTTATACCATGTTATATATAACATTTAATATAACATTTCTAACTTATAAAAAGGGTATAACCTATGGTTATATTTTTGTAAATTCCGAACAAACCCATATATGTTCTATAATTGCCATTTGGCCCAATTTATAACATATAGTTTAATAATTCATTAAAACTATATATTATACATATATCTTAATAAATACTCTTATATTATTCTAAAAATCACCAAATTTCACCAAAGGGTTATAATTACCTTATTAACCCATATACTTTCGGTATTTGTTATACCACCACTTATATTTCTCCAAAGTGTCATAATGACATAATAACTATATATTATACATATATAGTTTATTTTAATTCCCAAAATCAACCCAATAAATTCCTAAAAATTCCTAATAGCCCATGGGTGTTTATAATACCATTTTACACCCTTAACTTTCGGAAATAACATATATACCACATATGTTATAAAATTGTTACAATAAAATACTTATCTTATTATAAAACCTTAAATAAGTTATCTAACTTATTTAATTTGGTCAAAAACCTACCATATGGTCAAGGTTGACCACCATTTAACCCCAAAACTTTATATAATCTTATAATTTTTATATAAACTCATTTAAACCTCTAAATTTCGGCTATATCCTTTTATAGCCCCCAAATTTAATTCAATTACACCTAAGACCCCAATAATATGTGGTAATGCATATTTAGCACCTAAACTTAATTAAAAGCTTATAAATGCATAAATAAAGTGGCCTAAAGTACATGGCCTTATTACAAACATTGGCTTATAAAATAAATTACACATAAATGTCCAAAAATGCATTAAACTTTCGGCCCTCACCATATCTTTTCAATATTTACCAATTTTCCACATAATGTCTTAAATTTGACAATTATGTTAATTAATTACTTAGATAAATTTACCAAACCATTCCTTAATCACCTAAGGTCAAAATAAGACCTTAATATACTAATTCACTCACGACATATATGTATAAATATGTATAAACACATATCAATATACCAAGTGTAGATTTAAGTGATTTATACCTTGTTTTTGCCTAGTTTAGGCCTTGTTTGGTTTCGGCCTGCCTAGGATAAAATTTCCACAGCTTCTTTTACATGTTTTCAAACAACAATTAAGGCATAGTTAGTCTCCAAGCAAGATCTAACCATAAGAAGTGTTTTAATGTATATTTCGAGGTAAAATTTACCTTAGAATACCATGGTAGCCAAGGTTGTCTTCGGCCTAAATATACAGAAGGTAAAGAGCATCAAAAGAGCTACTAAACCAAGGCTTAAAACCGACATAACTTAGATTCGAAGATGGCTAATTTTTACCTTGTTTAAAATGCCAAAAATGGTGTTTTTGGCTTGGATCTGGCTATACCTTGAAGCTCTTGATAGATCCACTGAATAAGTATGTTAAGAAGAAGATTATAAGGCTAGGAGAAAATGTTTTACAACCGGATCTAAAGAGATTCAAAAGATAAGTGCTTAAAGCACATTTTTATACCTTAAGAACAAGATTGGGTTTCTCCACCTTCTTCCCTTGTTATGGCCGAGATTTGCCCTCCTTTTGACCTCCAAAACAACCTAGATCCATGGATGGAGATGGTTGATGCTTAGATCCACCGAAAGAGGAAAGATTTGTGAAGAAATTGAACATAAAATGGCTTAATAAGCTTACCTATGTCAATTGGTGTTCTCCTCTGTTCTTGGCATGTTAGCCACGGTTTGGAGAAGCAAAGAGAGGATGGAGGAGCCTTGGTGTCGGCTGGGAAGCAAGGAAAATGAGAGAGGTAGGTCAAATTTGTCTTTAAGGTATAGTTTTGCTTATTTTATGTTTTGAAATGCCTAATGACTCACCATGTCTGATTGGCATCGATTATTGGAGGGGCTGGAGGGTCTCACACGTTTTTTTAAGGTTGAATCAATCAAGGAGCCAAAAAAGTGTGTTATATAGACTATAATATGATAAAGGTAAAAGTAGTCCCTTAATTTAAGGAATGAGTTGGAACCTTGTCCTTTGAGCTTTCAAGTGGCGAAAATAGGCTCTCTTGCTTGTGGCTGTCGACCTCATGTGATCCAAGGGGTCAAACTTTGACCTCTTGACCATTCTTAGTCAATGTTGACTCAAACGGTCCCCCTTTTAGGGTTTTATTAATATTTTAATATTAAATTTGTAAAAATTTGTAAATTTCTGGAATTAAATTCCTAATATGATATAATATTATATATTATCATATTTAAAGGTAATTATGACCTTTAAGCCCATTAAAAACCAATTTAGAAGGCAATTTCACAAAAACGTGCTTTAAGGTGTTTTAGTGCACATTTTGTGTTGCAAGGTGTTTCTGAGCTTGGTTTTCTTTGAGAACGGTTTTGTTGTGTTACTTACATGATATTTGATCATGGTATTCAATTTTATATCATTTAGAGGTCATTAGACCTTTAAGGTATTCTTAGAGCACAGTTTTGCCCTACTTGATCTTGAAGCATGCAAATGCTTGTTCTTTGTGTTGGAGTGTTGTCCAACAATTTTAATATGTTTATTTATGTGTTAATATGCTTAGGACAAATTTTTAGTTCCTAAGAAGTTCATTTGGGTATTTATTTACCCTAAACAGTCAAAGGGTGCAATGACTTGCTTTGTGTTGACCATTGTTGTTCTCAGTTGACTTTTAAGGCATGTTTAGGCCTAATTAATGTGATTAGATGTTTAATCCATGTTTTATTAGTTTGGGGTATTTCACATTGGGCAGCTAATTAATAATTATTCTCCATAAGACTAAGAGCATATCTTAAACATTATGAGAGAGAGATGGTATGAGTTGAGGTGAGGAATCCCGGTAGTTTACGAACTACTTGGTTGCGCATTTGTGATCACTGAGGGGTTCCCGATTGGGTTCCGCTCCAGGTTTATACCCAACGAGCCCTATTTGGATCGTGGGTCTGGTGGCTACGGCCTTTTATATGGACGTCTTACGAGACAAAAGAGAATAGTCAGGGGCCTCCGGACCTCTGGCGAAATGAGCACCTTTGTGTGTACGGGAGGACTACTGTCCATGGTGAGGTTATCAGGCTGTCTTAACATGACGCCCAACTGGTATAAATTAAACATGGTTGGATGGGGCCTTAAAGGCCAAGGTAAATTAACTATGGAAACTATACGCTACGGCGATTGTACATTGTACATTATGCTACAATTATTTCGATACGTTCGATTATACAACTGTTATTTGAGATATTAAATGAATGTTTGGATGGATGATTATGTATATTATACATGTTTATTACAGTATTGATTATAACTGTAAAATGGTAAAGCATGAAACCAATCTAATAATAAGATGGTTAAAATGACTAAGTGACATTAGGGTCCAGGCCCGGCATACTCAGCGTCTATCGCTGATACTACACCATATGCAGGTTGTTGATTATCGCCGAAGCCGAAGTGCGGGAACAGGGTAATTTGAGTTTACTTTAGTTACTGCACACGGAGTTGTATATGGTACGGTTATGTATATTCAGGATTGGGTAGACGCTCACTTGTCGTTGTTATGGTTTATGGACTTAGTATGATGTATAGGAGTTTTCTCGTTATCACGGCGGTTAGTAGTTTGTTTATGTTGGAAGTTGGATATAATTTGGCTTCATTACTTACATGGGCGAGTAATGGCCGGTGACACCCGAGTGAGTATTGTTATTGTTATTAATTCTTCCGCTGTAAGATGTTTTATTTGTTGCTACGTGAGAGATTATTACGTGATTATGGAGAGGGGTGTTACACTTGGTCTCGAAGGAATGGGGTAGCATATGTCAAAACTGCCTAATATGTGAAACGTTTCCTAAGGTGAGTTTCCTACTAAGTCGGTTCTAATTCACAGGACAAGTTAAGAAAATGCTTAACACTCAAGCATGCTTTAACACAATCACGTTTGGGCTTTAGAATTACTTGGAGCGCGATTGAGCACTAGCCTCAGCGCCTGAGGTTCCCGCGGAATTTAGAGTCGACTGACTCTGAGCTACGCCCTTCCCCTTCTGGAATCTGGCATCCGCCTGAGTCCGGCCAAGATAAGTAGGCTGTGGCACTCCGGATCCTCCAGCTGAGGTCCTCGGTGGAGGTCGGGAAGGCTGGTAATTCCTGCTGCTTGGGTTCATAGCACTCGAAGTCTCGGTGCCCTTCCGTTTTACAGTAGCGGCACTCCACCTTCCGCCCGCTACAGTCAACGCCCGGGTGGTCCTTCCCGCAGCGCTTGCAGTGATAATGGCGCTGGGGTCGGCCGGTACCTAATCGTAACACAACATAAATCAGCAGACAATGGTATAAGATTTAGGGATTCACAATTAGAGATAAGAGGTAGGTATACTTACCCTTAGGAGGCGCCGATCTCAGTGGTTGTGCATCAATAGCTGGGGCCGGTAACCGAGGGACCTGCTCCTTGGCCTTCTGGCCCTGGTGACTCGGTTGTCCTTTCTTCTTGGAGAAGAATTTCCTGTTACAGGTTTAGGGTTAGCATTCAGTATAGCAATTAAACACAAGCTTATAATTAATTGAGATGGATTCTTACTTTTCCCTCTTCTTGCCCCCGCCCTGAGATGTACCTCCATCCTCTGTCGCACCCTCAGCATACTTCCTCTTCTTCTTCCCGAGGGTCTCATCTCGAGTCTGGAGTACTAACTCCGTCCTCGAGGCAGCGTCATAACAATCCTGAAATTACATGTTAGAACTTACGGTAGTTGGGTAATCCACTTAGGTGGTAATTAAGGTAGTATTCTCTTATACTGGAGGGTAGTATAGAGGTTGGCACTCATGGCTGTCTGGATACGAAAGAGAAGTCCTCCCCGGAACCTCTCGATCTTGACTCTGTCGAAGTAGTCCACTCCCGGGATAAAATTCAGTAGTCCAATGAACTTAGCGTAGTACTCATCAACAGACATGCTTCCCTGAGTCAAAGACTCGAACTCCCGATGCTTCTTCTCCATCAAGTGTGCGGGGTAGTATTTCGATCTCAATAATGCCACGAAACCAGCCCATGTGAAGTCGGGCGTGGCCTGGTGATGGTCCTTGACCGCTCGCCACCAAATACTAGCTGCTTCCTTCAGATGGAAGGCATCAATGCCGATCTGCTCCTCCGCTGGTACATGTAAGGCCTCGAACGCCTTCTCATGCTCAGTGATGAAGCTATCCAAAGCGGCGGGGTTCGGCTCCCCAGAATAAGTAGGCACTCGTGTGTCGGCTACGGCTTTCAGCCAATTCTTCTCTCGAGGCTGCGGCGGGTGGGTCCCTGCGGGCGCTCCGCCGGTCATCTGAGTGCCCATCTGTGCGAAGAAAGTGGCAAAGGCCTCTGCCATGCCTGGAATCTCAGGAACACCACCCGTACGGCCAGCTCCGCGACCTCTTCCTCTATTCGACATCTATAAGTTTAGAGGTCGTATTTACCGTATTTCAAGAAACGTTCAAGTACAACATTCTACTTTCAAGGAAAAATTTCTAGCATTAATCGCACAATTTCATGACCCTTTCAGGTCTCGGTCCTTACAGACGTTTTCCCATGTTCCTAAAGGTGTATCCTATGCTCACTGTCTTTTATTCTCGTCATCAAGCGGAGTACCGCTCTGATACCACTTTTGTAACACCCCTTGTAATCACGCGCCTAATCCGATATTAACTAACGAATACGTAGCAGAAATTTAAACATCGCAGCGGTAAGGTAAACTAAAAATGTCTAACGGGTGTTACTCGCCATTGCTCGCCCATGCGAACAATGAAACAACTATCCTACAATCAATTACATATCACAATACAAAATAACCACTGTGATGACGGGAGCATAATTTAACCTAAGTATACAACACTTAATTCCCAAAAGTGACTAGTGAGCAATCTACCTACCTATGCCAAGAGTCCAAAAGTGGATACTAAATCCTAAGGTGTATTCAATAGGTATATTGCTAACTAGTCCAAAAACCATCCCGCTCTCTCGTGTCGGTCTCCGTCAGCTACGCACCTGTAATGTGAGGCCATAAAGGCTCAGCAAAACGCTGAGCATGCTAGTATGTAATCCTAGACCCGTTCAGGCCACTTAGGTCGTTTAGCCATCTTGCTTAACACATGGGTTCGTTACATGCTGTTCCGGTTACATGACATATAAACAACTGTAAAGGCTAAATTTAAACACACAACAAGCACATGATCATTCACATAATGAGATATACGGTTACAACAATATAGTTGGGTAATCAATATCGAGTTGGTAACGAAGTTACGAGTGCTGAGTTAAGTTAGTCTCATCCATTAAGTTCCATCATATGAAGCCCCGCTTCCATCACAATCTCACATAAACATACGGGTGTCACGTTAAGGACAAATTCCCGTTTAGCCTCACACATTAATAATTTGGACAGTAGTCCTGTGCCATCTACCAGTGAGTAGATGGGCTAACTTGTCTACAGTGGTAGACGTCCATATGGCTGAAGCCAAGGTGCCAACAGCAGCACACTCCGACTAACGATTGTATCCGGCTTGTTAGGTTAAACAAGAGTAGCCCTAAACGGGTAATAAACTCTAGTGATCACTATGTGCAACCTGCTGGAATGAATGCAGACCAGGATTTACTAAACATTGTATCATTAATTATTACACTCTCATATGTTAGTATCTTTTGATTAGTCTCCTGGAGATTCAATCTCGTTATTGGAGAAAACACATTCATTAGAGGCCCATCTGCCATATACATATACCTAGAAGTCCGCTAGGTGATGTTTTAGCTCAAGTCATCGCTCTAGAGACGGTTAATACCGGGTCTCTAACTAAGTTGCTCACTTAGTATTAGGAGAAGTCTTTCTCTCGTAAGTCAGTACTCGGAGTCTCTCCTAAAGGTCCACACATAGGTTAGGTGATAATTGTTATCACAAGTCCGAACGACTTACGCGCACAATTAATAATCGGTTGACGGTCGGGACAATAAATGCATACAACACATGCACAATATCATCAATCTTGTCATGCAATCACAATTAATGTCCGGAACCCAAGGGAACCCTTAGAGCTTTCAGACCACACATTCACATACCGTACACCGACGAGGGGCACTATCGTGTCGAGTGCACGCCTACCTCCTACTCTCCCGGAGCTCGAATCCCGTAATCCGATCTACTGTAATATATAACTACGATCAGCATCCACGTTTTTGCTTTATATTCTGTCGTACGGTCTAACTCATGAATATGCATTGTTCAATGCCGTATTTTTAATCACTACGTGGAGGTTGTATTCCCGGTTACCGTGATACCCGACGCAGTTATCCATTCCCGTGTAATTACGTATTTTTACATTTACGCGTATGTATTGATACTTACATGTTTATATATATATTCATATCTATTTTCAGGTACGTTTATTGATTCGTACGTACGTATGTGTAATACTCGTCGTTGTTTTATTGCATGTTACGTGACAGTAATTATTTAACCGTCAACGTTATTCACTCCTCGTATGGTTATGCATGTGTATACCTACACATAACATTTATACGTTTTCATACTTACTTGTATCATATTTCATGTAGAATGTGTATTGTTCATTTGCACCGTTTATCCATACGTACCTTATTATGACTTGATTTCACGGTTTTCAATATACGGTTGTACTTCACTATGCATCTTACGATATAAGTCAGTTTGTATATAATAAACTCTCTAAAAATTCCCAACTTAACTTTGATTAATTACACCCTCAACCCAAATGTCATATTTGCTACGTTTAACACCTTATATAATTCATAGGCTAAGGTTTTCAATATTGTAATATACACATATATACACTTACTAATCTCGAATAGCACCCAAATTTTTATCCGGATTTATACTTTCTACCCACGCTTTCTTTTTATTGCACATTACCCCCTTATTTTTACAAACTTACAATTTGACACCAAAGTCTTATATTATACATATTAATTATTTAAATCATAATTCCAACCCAATTTTTTTTCTAGATTGCGTACAACTCCGCTAACTTAAATTAATTCACAAATATCATCCAATCTTTTCGGTAATTACAAAAATACCCATATAGTTTTATAAATTTCATTTTAAATTTTAACACTTCTACAAATTATCAAATAAATTTATTTAGCTTTCTAATTTGGTCAAATGTCATATGTGGTCAATATTGACCACCCTAAATATCCCCTTTGACCCATTTTACGAAAACATCCCCTTTTTTCTAATTTTACAATTAACAAATTAATGCTGTAAAACTGTATATATATACCTAAATACTATCTCGGTTTATTTGGATTTTAACCTTCTATTTATTTACTAAATTTCATTTTGACCCCAAGTATGATCCTTTATTTATTTATGTACTAATGAAGTCTATTTAAATTATATTATAATATTATACTTAATTTGAGTAGCATCTAAATTCACTAATATTCACCTAAAATATTTCTAGGTGGTTACACCTAAGTTATAATTTTGCATCAGAATTTTATATCTCATTTAATCACTTTAAGGATTAATAATCCATATTTAAGGTTCAAAATCAGCATAATACAGATGACTTAAAATATACGGTTTTAAATATAACATAAACAAATTATTTATTAAATGACATTACAATGCCTTAATACGTAAACTCACTCACGGTTTTTTTTTAATGTTTCCACGTATTTTTCCTTCCATTACTAATTTACACAACTTACTTAAATAGTGCATTAACATCTAGTTAAACTAACTCCTTAATTTCCTACACACATTCAAGGTTCAAAATTGTATGTTCCCTATATACATGCTCTCGGTTTTCTACAGATTTTTACATAACATTTTAAGCATTTTCTTCCTACATTATAAACTCATAATTTTGACTTAACTAATTCTTAACCTTGCACATTTGTTTACGGTTTTTGTGCAGGTTTTTATTAGCATTTCTATATCCATTTCCCTTCATCATTAACTAGTATAGTGTATTTTTAATAAGCCATAAACAATTCCAACTCACTAGCCACACACATACACTCATTATTCATTTCTAAATAGCTGATAAATCAGCCCAAACGGTCATCGCTTAAAATTAGCAACAGAGGAGGATTTTGGGTAAGTAGGAAATAATTACATCTCACCTCTATAACTGAAAATATAAAACTTGACAAGAGATAATCACCAATCGCAGATATTAATCCTCACCATGCGGTTATGATTATTTTTTTTTAGAGTATAAGGTAATGTAACAATTACCTTGGTATGTACACAGAGATTCTGCTCACAATTTCTCAGCCAAACAGCTATATCTTCCTCTGTTGTATATACGTTTATACATCATGCATTAGTTTATTTTATTTTATTTTTGTTTGTGAAATGTACTTCACTTAAGCATCCACATAGCAGTAGGATGAGTTTAGTGATTCACCTTAGTTTTTTTTTTGAAACATCATGAAGGCTTATTACCGTGAGGTTTGAAGTGTGTACAACAATGTTGTCAACCACCTACAGCAAGGAGTATGCTTCAGCTTTGTGCAGAAAACTAAGGAAATGTTAAAGGCTTAAACAACCAAGAAAGGCCATGTTCTACCTTGGTTTTAAGAGTACTTTCGATGGAGTTTTGGAGCAGTTTAAGGAGGGATTTCTCCAGCTCTGATCGGTGGACTACAGCAGGAAAAAAAACTCGGGTTATGCAGAAAGATAATCAAGTTCGAAACTCCAAACAGCACCAGAAACGGTCATGAATATAGCAAGGAGAAGTAGCTCCAAAACAGTGCCGGTTTTACCTTGCCTTTAGCTCCTTCAATGGGGTTTTTGAGCAGCTTTTTCTGAGTGTGTTCAAAGGGGATTCTCAGCTCAGTCTGGGGCTGTTAACAGCTTTCGTAGAGTGCAGAGAAGGAGCAGAAAGTGTGTGAACAAGGTGAGATTTTTGAATTGGAAATGAAGAAAAAGAGATGTGTTTCTTGTGTATGATTTTTACCTTGGACTTACGTTGGTTTCCCTTCTTTTTTTGTTCTCTGTTTTACAACCTCTTGATGGAGCTTTGGAGGAATTCCTTAGCACCTCACCGTCACCTACAGCAGGTAAAGAGGTGTCATCCCATGCAGAGAAGGGTAGGGAAAGTAGTCAAACAGAGGAGAGGAGTCTTGGGAGTTTCCTGGCTCAACAGTGGAAACTGGAGCAAAACTCCATGTGTGTGAACAGAGGACAAAAAGTGGTGTAAGTTATAGGAAGTTCTTCTGCCGTAAGCACAGGCATGAAATGAGAGAATGTTTGGTTCTTTACCTTTCAGAACTCAATGGGTTTCCTTATCCCTTGGCTTCCTTTGATCGGTGCTTCCTTGGAGTTTTCCCAGCGTGAGTTTTGTGTCTTGAGAAATGAAAGAGATCTGGTGAGTGCAGTGGATGTAAGGAACGACAATAGGAGGAGGAAAAGATATGGGAAATTTCTTTCTCGTGCTTTACCTTATTTCCGGTGAGCTGGAGTTGAGGAGCAACCCATGTAATGGAGGAGGACCTGGCTCTTCTTCCTTTCACCAGTTGCTACAGTCGGGAGAGAGATGATGAGGTCTACACCATTTGTAAGGGTAGAAGGGGCTGGAAAGGAAGGAATGAGTAGGGAACAGAAAATTAACCATGAGGAGAAGGATGGGATGGCTGTCTACTGGTAAGCTGAAATGAAAAAGAGTGATATGGAAGGAGAATGGTGGTACTGGCGTGAGAGCATGCTGTTTTCCTAGGTGGTATAGGGGAGGATGAGGGAGCAGGAAATGAGTACTGGAATGTACTTGTTCACTCATCCCTCTACTTGTTCAATCGTGTTATTGTTTGTTTATTATTATTTATTTTTATTTTATTTTTATTTTCTTTATCCACTAAGTGCAGCCGGTAAGAGGAAAGAGATGAATTTCTCTCCTCTCTTAATATTGTAATATGAATTGTATATATGTAATTATAATTATGTGTTAATTAGTGTCTTGTGATATTATTATATATTTTTTTTGTTTAAGTATGTATAATGTATTTGTGTAATTTATAGAGTGATATTGGTAATATTTAATACATGTATTGGTATGTCACGTGTAATAATAGATTTTTGGAGTTAATTTCTCATTAATGATATTCTCTTTTTGGTGTATAGTTTAATGTCCATCTTGGATTATATATTGATACAATAATATCTATAGCAATTATTGTCCATGATTTAATTTAATCCTTATTTATTAAGGAAAGAAATATGTGGGGTATTTTACTCTGGAACGAACTCTCACAATCAACCGTCCATACGAACGGTGCATCTTTCTTCATCAGTCTGGTCATCGGCTTTGCGACCTTACTGAAATTCTTAACAAACCTCCGATAGTAACCTGCCAAGCCAAGAAAGCTCCGTACGTCAGTAATTGTCTTCGGTCTCGGCCAGGTACACACGGCATCAATCTTTGCTGGATCTACCGAGATCCCAGTATCTGAGATGACATGACCCAGGAAAGAGGCCTGGTCAAGCCAAAACTCGCATTTAGAGAACTTAGTGTAAAGCTGGTTCTCCCTCAGTATCTCTAATACTCTCCTCAAATGTTCCTCATGCTCAGCTCTCGACTTTGAATATATCAATATGTCATCGATGAATACCACAACCAACTTGTCCAACTGCTCCCTGAACAAGCGGTTCATCAGATCCATAAACTTCACCGGTGCGTTCGACAAACTGAACGGCATCACTGTGAACTCGTAGTGGCCGTATCATGTTGGAATGTCGTCTTCTCAATATCTCCCTCATTTATGGCTATCTGATGATACACCGATCTGAGATCAATCTTGGAAAACACTAATGCCCCCTTCAACTGATCGAACCGATCATCGACGCAAGGTAGTGGATACTTATTCTTCACTGTCACTACATTCAACTCCTTGTAGTCGATGTAGAGGCGGAGACTGCCATCCTTCTTCTTCACGAAGAGAACTGGCGCTCCCAATGGTGAAACACTGGGTCTTATGAACCCTTTATCTAACAAATCTTTTAACTAATCCTTTAACTCATTCATTTCTGTCGGAGCCATGCGGTACGGTGCCTTGGCTATTGGTCCGGTTCTTGGTAGCAGCTCAATGGTGAACTCTACCTCCCGAGTGGGTGGCATGCCAGGCAGTTCCCGTGGAAAGAGATCGGGGAACTCCGACACTACCGGTAAGTCAGGGTCAAACTCGGGGTATCTCTTTATGTCCTGGACATAGCAGAGATATACTTCCTCCTTCCTCCTCAGTTCCTTATACATTGCCATGGCAGAGATGATCTTGGTCGAAGGCTCTCTGGGCCTCTGGCGGTATGATATGGTAACCCTATATGGACTCCTGAGTAGCAGTCGGTGCCCAACGTAGAGGATACGACCCTTGTGCCGCTCCAACCAGTTCATCCCGAAAATAACATCAAACCTCAAATCTCTGAACTCAATAAATATGACCAGAAAGTCTTCCCCCCTAATTCTGATGGTGGCTCCTCGGTAGTAGCGAGTGCAACGAACCTTCTCCTTAGACGAGAGTGTAACCGTGAAGTCGGGTATCTCATCAACGTCTAGCCCCAACCTCCTCACAAATGATGACTAGATGAAGGTATGCGAGGCCCTTGAGTCGAAGAGAACTGATGCATCAACGCCGTTGATCGGAAAGGTGCCGGTGAGGATAGTACCACTTTCGCCGGCCTGTGCCTATGTGAGGATGCTTAGTTCACCTTCCGTACCGAATCCATGACCTAATGTATTTCAAAGCTTTGATGAGTACTGATGGTATAACAAGAGTCATAACAATTAATTTGAACAACACTGTTATTTTATTGATAACCATCCTGTTTACATCATGTGCTTCTTTCTTACACTTCCTCTCTTATGTCATACTTAGTATTACAGGTCTAATATTGTCTAAAGGTTAGGTTTAACCGTCCTGGTCTCATGTGCGTCGCATTGATTATTGCTGACGGTGCTGTATTTAGCTTGATTCTCTTAATCCCATGGTACAACATTCTTGATTCTCCTCCCATAACTAATACATCCCCATACTTAAGTACTAACTTCTTAGCACGGTCCGCACGCTTCTGCTCGCGGTACAAAAATTCAGCGTCGTCTCCAATGGACCAAGACACTACGGGTATCCCTCTTTCGAGAGATTCTGTTGTCTCGTCCTTATCTTGATGTAATCCGAGTAGTCCGTCCTTCTCGTAAAAATTAACAATGTAGAGGTCTGCTTGTATGTCTGGGATCGGGTCAGCTTCCAACTGCTGAGCGATCTCCACGACTTGTGTAATAACCGGATGGAACTCTTCGGGTATCCCCGGTGGTGAGACTCCATCTTGTGCTCTCGTGATTTGGTACGTCTTGGCATACGGATTCCAGTCCTTGCCTAAGCTCATCATCTTCAACTTCATCCTAGATCCTCCTGGGTACTCTGGTGTATAAAAACCTCCCGGTCCCACTCCTAACTGACTGCATCTCCTGATGATGGCTATTTGTGCTTCGGGTGTCAGGTATCCCCTTATCAAAACCATACCTGGGCGGATAACCTGACATTGATCTGGTGTGATTTCTCGGGTTTCGATGTCGGTCTCTTCCGGGTTATGCGTCGTAGGTATTGGGTAGCAAATATTGAAGTTTCCTAAGGTAACGGTAGGTTATATCTCACTTAAGTTCTAATCTTATCTTAATCTCAGCTAACTTAATTATTCACCAAAGCATGCATGAAATGCGGTAAGCAGGCAATTTTATCACTTAATGGTTTATGGCGGTACCTGGCCTCGACGAGGATTCAGCCTTATCGTCCCAGTCCACCAGGTGTAGAGAGGGTCCCAACTTCTAGACTACTCTGGGGTTCTTGTTCGCAGCTGGCTATGTCACCTTCTGACCGTCAAATCTAGCACCCTGATCGGTCTAACCCTTGCCCTTCATCTCGGGCCTATAGGCTCGGCTCTCGGGGTTCCGGAAGCACTCGTATGCACGGTATCCATATACCCCACAAAAGTTGCACTCCACCTTATTACCCTTGCAGTCGAGCCCGGGGTGGTCCTTGTGACACCACTGACAGATGTAGTGTCGTTGGTAGCCACCATCGGCTCCCTTCCAGACTCAGAACCTGATTATGTTTGATATCAGTAATTGTGTCTCAATGTTTGCTAAATGATTCTCAATTCACTAAAAGTGTACTTCCTTACCCTTCGGTGCCATTGAGCGCAGGGGCTTTGCAGCAATAGCATATGTCAACTTAAGTGGCTCTTCAGTGGCCTTCTCATTCTCCACTTTACTCTTCTGACTTTCTGGGCCTGAGGCTGGTACTTCTGTTTCTTGTACCCGCCTTGCCCTTGACTCTCAGCACTCTTACCGGCCATCTTCCTCTTAGTGGCATTGTCTTCGTCCTGCAGATGGACGGTTATCTCAACCTTAGCAGCAACATGATAGCACTCCTGCTTACAAAGTATTAATTCATCTCATTCATATGGTCTAAATCTCATTCACTTACTCATATCTTAACTTTCCCTCATTACCTGCAAGGTAGTATAACTTGTCGGCCCCATGCCCTAGCGGAGTCGATGGCTCAGCCCGCCATAGAAGCGGTCCACCAGAATCTGGTCCGAATACCCCAGACCCGGCAGAAGACGAAGCAAGACGGTGAACTCTGAGTAATACTCGTCCACCGTCACCTTGTCCGTCTGCTTCAGCGCATCCAACAGTAGGCGCTTCTTTGTCTAGACATGGGCGGGATAGTATTTGGCTCGTAGTAGAGCTGTGTACTGTTCCTAGCCGAACTCTGGATTGGCCACATGCTCGGCCCTCACCAGCTTCCACCAACCGCCCGCCGCTCCCTTCAGGTAAAACGCGGCCAGATGCATCTTGATCCCAGCAGGGACATCAAGGGTCTCGAATGTGGTCTCCAGCTCAGAGATGTACGCCTCAAGCTTGGCGGGATCGGTCTCCCCCTTAAATGACGCGGGTCGAAGGTCAGCAAGACTCTTCACCCAGTTTGGTTCCCGGGGCTGTGGCGGCAGTGGCGGTGCACCAGCACCAGGCTGATAGCCCATATGCCCTAACGCGGCAGCCGCAATCTCTGCGATCGTCTGCCCTCTCGGTATCTCAGTAGACTCGTCGCCTCGGCCACGGCCTCGGCCTCCTCTTGGACGTTCTGCCATCTGAATAAGCACAACTCACATTAGGTTTGTATTCACCACGGTTTCGGTTCACGAGTTTATAACGTCCGTAGACGGTAAAGACGATCCACAATTATTAGTGGTCATCTGACTCTTCTCACTCTAACATCTCACACCCTTAACCCACAACTTATGTCTTAACTCATTTCTTATCTCAGTGGCTACCTAAGTTCGGTATTTCTTTAATCAGAGCGTAACTACGCTTTGATACCACATTTTGTAACACCCCGTCTTAATCCAATCGTGGTTATCGCAACTTAACCACATAAATATAATCGTCGCAGCGGAATTTAACCACCACCAGGACCTTGCCACGGTCTAAATAACAGAATATACCGAATTTAAACGTTTACAACCACTAAACCAAAATATATATGCCAACCGAGTATTCCGAGTATCTCAAGCAACAACACAATTCTCCAAAAGTACCCATATTAACAGACGGATGTACATGCACATCCCGTACTCAAAATAAGGCCCAACCTAAGTCTACCCACTCCTACTCTCAAGGTGAGTCTTCATCGGACGCTTACCTGCAAAATATAGACAATCGCCCCCGAGAGGGTCAGCACCTTTGCTGGTACGATCCTCTCATAGCCCCCAAGCTAACGGGGCTATGACGACTAATTGTCGATAGCATGGATTTGATTAGATACACAACATAAATAAGAAGTGCAATAAAACAACAACCACATATGAACAAACACAGTTCACACACAATGAACGGCTCAAAAGCGTTCCCTCAATAAATGAGTTAATCATTAAACTCCTTAAGGTATAATTCCTCTTATTCTCAGTCGATTCCTATCTTACCTCAATCTTAATCCTTATCGCAATCTCAGAATACAACCCGTTCTTTAATTAGAAATGGTTGTATCCTATCTCAATGTTTATTTTTGTCGGGTCAAAAGTAACCCTAACCAATGAGCTATTTACTCCATTGGTTGAATAAACAATCTTATCTTAAATTTAGGATTTAGGTGATCCTACCCGCACCATCTTAAACTACCTCCTACCTTGGACTGAAATCCAAGGTAGCTGAGTCGACTTTCGACCCTAGGCAACAAGTCTGAAGACAAGTCCTCAAGCGGAAGTCGAATCTGATTCGGATACCGACACCCTTTTCCTTAACATGCATGATCGGAGTCAGTCCCGGATTCCTCACTCCCCCCAAGTTCCAGTCAGTAGAAAGTCTTATAGACAAAGTGTTGGTTAAACCTTTCTCGGGTATTAACCAACCAACAATTTGGGAGTGAATTTCTTATCTTAAACCAATGTTACTAAGTTTTGTTAGTAACTAATCTCAAGGTCAAGTGTGTTAGTACAATGCAAACACACAAGAAGATACATAGTCTGGTTGCATGCTTTATCTTGTTTTAGTCGAAGCAATTAACAGATAGCACACAAGCTGAGGGACACCTCGTTAGCAAGCAGGCTACAAGAAAACCATACCGTTCACCGTTAGCGGTTGTTTGTTTAATCCCCTTCCAAGTTCCAATTCACCAGTCCTAAAACATTCATTCAGTTTTAGGTTATTAATTAGCTTAACTCAAACCAACTTACTTAACTTACTTAGACACTAATGTTTACCCATTAATGTTGACTAAGTTCTTATAGTTTTTAACTCAAACTTTTAAGTGAATCATTCCTCATTATTTCTTACACTTATCCACCCACTTAATTGTCATTATACTCACCAAACATGTCTTAAATAACTTTATAACATCAATACCTAACAATCCCCTTCATTACCTAACATTTCCTAAGCTTAAACACCATTTTTAGAGTGGTCTGGGACTTGGTCCTTACCTTAGGTCCCGGACCAACTCATATCCTAACTCTCGGGTGAATTTTGACATTGGTCCGGGTCCTTGTACAGGCCCTAAGTCCCGGACCATGTCATTGTCTAACTCTCGGTAATGTTTAATAGGGTGGTCCGGGTCTTTATACAAGACTAAAGTCCTGGACCATAATGCTGAAGCAACTCTCGGCCCTTATTTTAGTGTGGTCTGGGACTTTACCCAGGACTTAAGTCCCGGACCAGCTACAGATTTTTACACTTTGCATTATTCTAAGTCTTGTTACATTTGTTCTCTTCATCCATGGTTTACCCAAAGTTCACACATGATCTTAGGCATATTCTAATACCAAAATAACATCTTAAACTTGCCCAATTCCTTATCTAAACTTGTTACTCAATTTCTTACTAAATCTCTTAACACTTGTAATATTTCCTTAGGTTTCCAAGTGGTAGTTTCATGCCTAAAACTCAAACTAACCAAATTGTTATCTCACAAACATTACCACCACTCCAAAGCATTATTGCTCCCCAACACCTCCATTATATAAACTCCTCCTATTTTCCACAAGCTCACACTTAGATTTTCACAAAGCATTATTCTTCCTTTGTTTACCAAAACTTGCACAAGACCTAACCACACTCCCACCATGACCTAGGTGTATCCAACTCTCCCATTTGAACTGTAATTCCTTTAAGACAACTCCTAAGTCATTTTAACTCTCAAGAACACCCTAGTTCACTTTCTTTCACCAACCAACCTAAGCCTTAAAAATTCCTAGTACAATCTAGGTCACCAAACTTCATTTAAACTCCTAAAACTCCTTGTTTTCTCACCAAATTTTGACATGGCTTCTCTAGTATATTCCTACACCCAAACATTTGGTTTTTCACCATTAAACAACCATGAACACTCAAATTCTTACCACTCATTCTCTACACACAAATTACACCAAAACTACACTACATCACAATATAGTGCATAAACTTAAATTGCTTGGCACTTAGGCCCTTAAATGACATAAATCTTAAACACTGAATTTCCCACATAATAATTGCCTTTAACCAGCAAATACACACAACAATGCTCCCATTGCAATAATAGTGTTCTCATAATTCACATTTGTTTGTTTAACTATCTCATTTCCCATTTGATCCTTAGTCACAAGTTCTCAATATAACCATGTTCTTTCTCCTAAGTTTTATAACCCTTGAATAATGTAAACCCTAACCTAAACTTATCATATATCTAAATCTCATCCCTTAAACAATAAAACACCTTGAGGTAAGCAATTTACCTTGTTCTTTCTCCTAAGTTTTATAACCCTTGAATAATGTAAACCCTAACCTAAACTTATCATATACCTAAATCCCATCCCTTAAACAATAAAACACCTTAAGGTAAGCAATTTATCTTGTTTTTCTTAAGTTCCTCTTAACTTCCTCCTTAGGCTTTTCTTGGACAAATCTCGGCCTCCAACTTAATTTCCCTTGCCAATGTTCAAACCAATATACAATGACTCTAATGAGTGCTAAATAATACATTAACCTTAAGGAATCATTCCTAGGTTAAAAATGTATGTTATGGTATTAAAATGAATGTTTACCTTTGAAGTCTTAAGCTAAGCTTGGATATGAATCAAGAAGGACCTCCTCTAGTCCTTGGAGAATGAAAATAAGCTAGTTCAAGGGATAAAACAAGATCCCATGAGAAGATGATTTTCGGACATGAAGGAAAAATGATGGAAAGATGATTTTTCTTGCATTTTCCTTACCTTGAATGAATGGAGAAGCTAATGAACTCTTCAAGCTGATTTTTCCTCCTCTAATGGCAGTTTCCCATGGCACCAAAATGGAGCTTTTTGATATTTGGAAAGATAGAAAGCAAGAGCTTGATCTAACTAAGAATAATATGTGTTTAGTTTTGATTTTGGAGCTTAAATGAGTAATTGGCAAGCAAAGCAAGGTGAGTCAACAATGGGGCTGGTTCTTACGGTTTGAGATGATGAAGAAGGTGAAGAAAAACGGTGGAAGAAGAGAATGAAGAAGGAAGAGGAGAGATGTGGCTTAAAAGGTAAGATTTTTCTTTTAAAAGTAAATAGTACTATTCTAACTTCTCCTCTCTTTTCCTTAATTTGCTGGCTCATGTTGTGACTCACCACTTAAAAAACTGGCCCCCCTTAATAATGAAGATATTTGTGGTCTTGGTTGACCAACTAATTGACTTAGGTTGACTTAATGCTAAACTTGCATTATTTGAGCACTATTCACAAATTAGTGCACATATTTGTGAAATTTTTGATTTCCCATTAATTTAGACTTCCTAATGTGATACCAAGTAGTACACAAGTTGATTAAGGAGTAATCATGGGCATTTAGCCACTCAAAACCCCTTTCTAAGACAATTTTCCAGAAATGTGCTTTAAGAGTCCTTAAAGTGTTTTAAATTGTTTTTGAGCTTGGTTTTCTTTGGTAACTGGTTTAACATGTCATTATAATGTTACTAAGGTCTAATAATGATATTTGGGTGTTACCCAAAGTTACTCCAAGCTTAGAGCACGTTTTTGCTTAAATTGCTCTTATGGTGTTTCCTTGTGTTTTCTTTGGTTTAAATTGTTTCTTAATGTTTCTAAGGCATAATTTAGCCTTCTTATATCTTAGTTTAACCTCTAAACACCATATCTAGGTTTGGGGTATTTAACACGCTTTGGTAAAACAAACTCGTAAAAAGCCGTAAATAACCTAAGTAGAGGAAAATGACCTAGGAAGGGTAATGAAAGTACTTGAACCCTAAATAAGTCATATACCAAGCCCCCGAACCCGAACTATCCTTTCCTAATTTAATCTAGATTAAAATTAGGTGGCGACACATAATAGGTTCCAGTGAGCTAATTTAGGATTCAATAATTAGTGTTATATGACATAGTTATTATTATCTTAGGTTATAAGTGGACCTAGAACCCGATCAGATCCTAATCAATCTAATCTACATTGGATAGGGTTCAAAAATTGAGGCTCACACCTTATGTCTTATGTTATAACATTTCTACTCCTAACTAGTTGTAGCCTATAGTTTTCAACCATATATTATAAATGTAGAACAGCCCCCTTGTTGTTACAGTTTATTTCCTAATTCTCTAACTCTAACTCTTCTTTATTTTCCATTTGACCCCACTTTATTTTACAAATCTTACACTATCATCCTTAAAGTATATATTATACAATATCATCAATTAAATCCCAAATTTAACTCCAAAAATTCCTATAACTTCCCTACATCCCATGTACTGTTTTTGTAACACCCCTACTCAAATAGGCTCCTAATCGTCACACTTAACATAATAATCGCAGCGGTAATAGATAATATCGAACTACTAGTGCCACCATTTCTCACTCGCCCATACGGGTGATAACACATCAACTTAAACATTCATAATATAAAACAATTTCTCGCAGTGATTACAAGAGATATATCTTACTTTTCATTCCAATCCAAAATACATACATTAGTGCGCATTCTAAGTATTCAAGTCCTATACACGTTCCTACGCTTGTATCGTAATACAGTATAATTTAAATAACTGTTTACTAGCTACCTAGCATGTCCCGCACTCTGTCGACACAGAAAGCTGCATACCTGCAATTGTTTGTTTGTATGTATGGAATCAGCCCCTGATGAGTATGCTACTACATGACTATCATGCCCCTCGCCACCCCTAGTTAATTGGTCGAGAGCATGCAATTCATTTTCATGCAGTTCCATTTTAATATAAAGCTGTAAAGCAATAATAATATCGCAGTAACTCAAATAACAACCAAGCCCCCGGCTTCGCATATTACACCAACCATAAATCAACGAAAATACATCACAATGTATATATATATATATATATGAGTACAATGACTCCACTCAACCAATCCATACATATAGCACACAATTCATGATGGTCACATAACACATATCCACATAGCATAACCAGTACACAACAAGGCGAAGTAACAAGAAATATAAATAAGTATAAAGTCTCGTGTTGGCATGCAAGCCCCAATAATGTTTGCCTAATTACGAGCTATGTAACACCCCACTACAACCATACACTCAATAACAAATTGTAGTGGAAAACTTAACTCATCACATTACTTAACTCAATGGTGTTACTCGCCGTTAACCACCCACGTGGCTAACAAGGCTAATACATATACATTGTATCGGTCTGATGGACTAGATTCCCGAGCAACTGCACATTACTATCCCTTTCCATTAACAACAACCAATATACATATACATTCCAACTGTACAGAGTATTTACAAACTAATGCCGATAACAATTTTGGTCTTACTACACCTACAATACATACACAATTTAAATGGCTACCCATGTACAAACAACTACCCCGTCCTACTCTCAAACGGCTTCCAGCTCCTTGTACCTAAAATAGGAAAGAAAGAAAGGGTGGCCCCCCAGGGGGATCAGCACCTTTGCTGGTATGGTAATCCCGCAGCCCGCATGCTACCGGGCCACGCACAACTAATTGTCGTCTAAGCATGCGGTTGATTATATTTAAATCATGCATGTAAACTATAAACACACAACACATTACACACCCACAACAACGGGGTTCAACAAATCAATCAACACATCAAACTCGTTAGATCACTCTTTTGTTCTTTAACTCTGGAGGGTTTCTCCTTTAATGGAGCTAACTCCTTGTTAGACGACACTTTCCCATTAGTCGGGTTATACTTAATTCCTCTTATTACATACTGGGATTCAAATCCATGATCCACATTCTCCACATAATAATTCACATTACACTTTAACGTACATGGCATGGCAAGAAATATTGCATAGCATCAACAACACATTCACAACGGGAACATTTCACTGTAGGAAATGACCCAACACAGTTAGTTAACTTGGTAAGCCTAGAGATTGATAACACCCTCATGATAAGCTTGTTACATCACTCATTACCGTCCTTTTTGTCGGACGAGTAACTTAACTTAGAGATGGATCGGATATAGTGATCCGAACACACCGCACACACACACATATTTCCCCCTAGACCGATCATCAGTCAGAATAGGTAAGCTTTGGAATAAGCTAGTGGGAGATTGAAGACCAAGAAGGAAATCAACCATAACAGAGAGGAAGGTAAAGCAAAGAAGGATACCCACTCCCAAACAACGCGCGACCGGAACGACCGGATTCCTCACCCCCCATTAGTACATATATACTTATAAATAAGTAGTTAGAGCTCCATTATGGAACCTATCACATCCACACACCATAAGGTATTACAACTGGGTTAAACACACAAGGGAGGTTCACACACTTGCACACAACAACAACACACAACTAACTCACGCATAGCTGTGGTTAGAACGTTCCCATGGTATGGGTCGTTAAATCCGAATACCGATCTCTTATATGATCCTAGATTTGGTTAGCTAGAGCTTAACACTTCCGAGGTTAAACGGTATCGGAATTATACACGCCGCATAAATGAATTACTATAAACTCATTACATGTTTTATCTTACAAGGTGGCAAACACTCAGAAAAACACATTGGCATACAAGCCGGTGTAATCCGGTAGGACACAGGTTGTAAGAAAACCATACCTGTCACCACGGTCCACTATATTGTGTCCTCCTAGGTTCCTCGAACAAATCCCATACAACTGGTAACATCACAATTACTTGCATTAACATTGGGGTAACATGTTTGTTTAACGACTAATGCGCCCATAGTTAACCCCGTCATCCCGTCATACTTACTTTTACTCTTGTAATCTTAATTTCATAACTCTCACATCAAACCTAACACTTGTTTACACATTTTAAGGCCTTTACATGTCACCAAACAAGGCCTAAACATCACCTAAAACCATTACCATTCAACCCCCCATGATTAGAAGCCTTTAAAACATATTTTACAACATTTTTGACCTGGTCCGGGACTTGGTCCGGACCTGTAACACCCCAACCGTTAACTCATCCTTATCTCTTAATCACGCAGTGGAACTCTAATCACAATGAGGTGAAACAACGCCATTAGCCACCCATGCGGCTAACCAGGCTAAACTTACATACCGTAATGGTCTGATGGACTGGAACAACCGAGTACACTTTACAAATACAATTCTCAAATCTTTTCTCTACTATACCGAGTCTACAATGAATGGATGCCGACAACATATTCGGTCTTACACTTCCTTCAATACATAAGTAATTAAATCTAACTACCCATGCAACCCACCGACCCCGTCCTACTCACGAACGGTAACATCTTCGGTGTACCTGTAAAAATAAAAAAAGACATCGCCCCTAGGGGCTCAGCTTAACGCTGCATATGAAATTCGCATACCCCGAGCGCTAACCGGGGTACGCCGACTACTTTTGTCGGATATACATGGAGTTCATTAGACAAACAACATGCATCATAGCAATACAATATATATGTGTATTACTCAAGGAATCTACATCCAATCACGGAACACGATTCCTAACTAACATAACAAGGTTGTTAGTGGTAACTGGTTACTCTTAGGCCTTGAGGGTTATTCCTCACTATGCCTTGTTTACTTATTCAATACCTCACCCGCTCTCTCGGGTTACTCTTTCATATCCACACCCATTCTCTTGGGCTACTCGTACTATATTCACCCACACTCTCGGGTTACTTATTCTTATTATCTCACCCATACTCTTGGGTTATTTACACTCATTATCTCACCCACACTCTTGGGTTATTTATACTCATTATTTCACCCACACTCTTGGGTTATTTATACTCAAGCTCTTGTAGATTCTCGAGACACTACAGGTCTCCTACGTCACGCTTGTTACTCTTAATACATACTTAGGCCAAAACTCATGGCTCTCTAGCATAGTCTTACTTCCCCGGTTTCGACCCTACTCTGGGTCTAGCATGGTGGGAAGGTTCAACTAGCTCACGGAACTCTCTCTTAGTTCCTGTCTCTTTTACTTAGGCCCGACTACTCTCGGACTGCGTACATTCCCATACACTCCTCTCTCGGAGTTATAATAACATTATGTATATTAGTCTAGGAGCATCACTCTCGATGCTTCTAATGACCTTGGGAACATTACTTAAGTTTGGTTAATCTTAGGTTTTAAGAGTTACCCATATATTTACTTTACTCATACTTTCGGTTACTTGCATATACCAGGTAAAATCCTCATATAGGAGGTCGACCATGTCTCAAGGGAGCTACTAATCCCTCAGGTCTTTTTACCCTCATCGCTAGTTCACATCTTCGAACTATCTTAAATCCTCTCGAAGGAGGTTCACTTATCTTTCCACTCTCATTTGTTTCGTGGATTGTTTCAATGTGGTTTTCTAACCATTATCGGGTATTTACTCAACCCGTACATCTCCTCACATTCTAGGGAGTTCATATGTTTGCGTTATCGTTATACTTTAACGGATAGTTTGTGTGTTTGCACGTTTGCGTTATCATAGCACCGACCCGATCTAGGGGTCTCTAGCCACACGTTACTCACTACGAGTCGGTTCATTCACCATGTTAGACCACACCGGCATACAAGTATGTTAGCTCATTCAACATACAACGAGGCATGCATAATCAAACAAGGGATTATTTTCATGCTTTAATCTTGATTAAGCCGGCACACAAACACAAAATCAACGTAACTCGGTTAGCACGCGGAGTATGAGAAAATCATACCTTTCACCGGGATTTTTACTTTTACCGTGTCATCTCACCATGCTCGGGTCACGCACGACTCTCTGATAATGTTTCAAACATTATTGTTAATACTAAGATCATACGGAACATAATTAAATGCTACTCCCGTACTTAACCCGTTATCCCGTTATCTCGGTTTTACTCTTGTTAATTTGAGTTCTCACTTCTCAATCACTTCTAACACTCTCTTGCACTTCCTAGGGCCTTTACATGTCACCAAACAAGGCCTTAACATCTTATAACATCATTAACATTCAAACCCCCATCATTTACAACCTTTAAAACACTCACGGCATGATTCTGGGGGTGGTCCGGGACTTGGTCCTCACCCTAAGTCCCGGACCAATTCATTAACTAACTCTCGGGTGAAAAACAATACCTGGTCCGGGACCTTGTCCTGGAGTATAGTCCCGGACCAAAGCAGGATGTGTACTCTCGGCATAAAAACAGGGGGTAGTCCGGGACTTTGTCCATGGACTAGGTCCCGGACCCTGCTAAAACCTGCAACATACATTATTTTTCAACTCCAATTCAATCCTTAATCCACCCCTAATCATTCCCTAATCTTTCCACAAGATTCCTACATGATTAATCACCTTAAAACATGCTCTAAAACTCTTCAAATCATAGGTTCAAACCTTACTCAAATTATTGCTCAAATTCACACATTTTTTATTTTCATTTTACACTAATGCACACTTGTGCATTTCTAACTTCTCCTCAACCCTTTGCATTAGGCTCTCTTTCATTTTGACCATTCCACATCTTCCAAGGTAATGCACAACTCATACCAAGTTCCAAGGCTCACTCTTTAAGCCTTAAATCTCCTTTGTTTTTCTATAAACTCCTAAGGCACCTAACCACTCTTTTGCTACAGATTTTAGCATCAATTTCCTCCCCTTGAACAAGCCTTCCTACAGTGGTTAACTAATCCAATACAATCTCCATACATACCTAGCCATTCCTAGGTTATTCTCCACTCAAATCATCACTTAAACCACTTAGATTACCACATAAATTTTGCCATAACTTGGCTACTTCTCTAACATTGCCCAAAACTCATACCACCATTTAAATCATCCTAAAACTAGCCAAACCACAAGGGTTCTATCAGCACTCAATATTTCCTCATTAATCAAGCAAAACTCATTAAACACCATAAAGCATAATTCATCATATACATAGCCCAAAACAAGCATTAACTCACAAAGGCTTTCTCACTTGCATTATTTCTAAGCAAGCACATTATCACCACAACTCAAGTGGGGTTCATTCATTTTATTAACCCTTCCCAAATCCTAATACATATAGGATACCACTAAGATAGGTTTCTTACCTTAAATTTCTTAAGTTCCCTTTTTAACTTCTCTTCTCCTCTTCTCTTCATTCCAAATCGGCCAAGGCAATTCAATTGCCCATTCCTCTAGCCACATTCAAATTGGAAAGTAAGCACTAAGGAACTCTCTTAGGCTCATCAAATAAACTAGAATTCACAAAGATGCTTAAAGCACCAAATTAGGTTTTACCTTTGGAAATCCTTGAATGGTTTTCAACTCTTGAATCTTAGAGGGACTCCCACCACCATTTAAAGCTTGGAGAATATCTCAAACAAGGAAGAAAAGCTAGTCATTACAAGAGCCAAAATCGGCCAAGGTGGGAAAATGGAGAAAACATGACTTTTCATGGATATTTTACCTTGTTAGGAAGAGGAAGCTTCAAGCTTCAAGACTATGTGCTTTTCTCCTCAAATGGGCAACACCCATGAAAATGAAACTCACCCTTTTTGAATTTTGAAAAGAGGGAAGTGTAGGGTTTGATGAGAGGAGTTCAAATATACAATTATTTTTCAATTCGGAGCAAAGATGAAGCTTGGGCAAGGAAAAGAAGGTGGAGAAGCCATGTTTGGAGCTTCCAAGCGCGTTCCAGTACAGAGGAAGGGAGGAGGATCGTGAAGAAAGAAGAAGGCAGGAGGGAAAAGAAAGAAGAAGTGAGGGAGGAAAGAGACTAATGTGAGTACTTTATCCCTTTTTACTTTTACTATTCTTTTTCTTTCTTTTCTTTTCTTTCTTTCTTTGTGTGTGAGAGGCTACCTAGCCAATTAAAAATCGGCCCCACCTGTAGGTGTGAGCTGGAGCGTTTTTCAGTTTCTGACAGAAAACGCTCGTTATTTTACCCGGTTTGGCACTATTCACTAACCGGGCCCGTTTTCGGATTTTTTCTCGTTTCTTTATTTTTAATGGTTATTAAGCTTCCATTAATACTTACTTATAGTTATTTAATCAACTATAATTTTTACGGGTCCGTTTGACCACTTAAAGTCACGTTTTCGGGTTTTCTCGAAAAACGTGCTTTTAAACTCCGTTAGCGTTTTAATCCATTATTTGGATCCGTTTTCTTCGGGAATCATTCCCGTATACTTATTAGGCCTAACTAAGCCTTAGGAATCCATCTCGGACCCTCTCGAGATCATATATCTCATATACTCATTTAACGCGCATTTTAGCGTTTTTCGCTTTTCAAGCGTTTTCTCTTTCTTTTGGTTTTATTTTCTTTACCAATACACTTTAGGCACCATTAGGCCTTTAATAATCATATTAGAGTAATTTAGTCACCATTTTTAGATCCGGGGTATTAAAATCTACCCCCCTTAGGAACTTTGTCCTCAAAGTTGGTGAATCTTGATGGTTACTCTCATGGGCGTACTATGCCAAGGTTATAATACATGTACAACCTTACCGACTTCACAAGTCAGTCTCATTTCACACTACACATAGCACACATATGTCACAGCATGTATAGCAATCAAAAATACTCTTTTTACTCTCTCCATGGAATCGATCCGAAGACAAGAAGGCACTACAGTCCTCGAATCCATACCGAGTAATATACTACTGATCCCTCAGGTACCGGTCACGTTGAACACTTACTCTTTCTGGTTCACGGCCGTTTCATGACAAATGGGCACTTACTCTCTCTGGCCCACGGTCCCTTCGGTTCTGATCAAAACGTTACACATATACATATCCTCAGGCACTCTGGTTGACTCACTCAACACAGGAACATCTCAGGGTACTCTCCCCGTCCCGCTGCCTTTGGAAAAATCACACACTGACACCGCCCCAACCGGTCACTTAGGACCGCCGCACGTACGGTGCAATGGTTTCAAAGCCAGTACACGCCCACCGTTCTACCGGTCATCAAGACTTAAGGCCACAGCCATCGGCGGGTGATAGCGGTTTCAAAACCAGTTTTCGTTTCCATCTTCATACTTGAAGAAAATTCTTTTTCAAAATCTGTTTGAAAATTCTTTTTAAAACATCACACAACTCCAAATCAAATTTATGGTAGCTGTATCTTTTCTTAGCGTGATTACTTGTGACCACTTATAGGGAGCTTCAAGAATCATCCAACCCTGATGTGATCAGCATCAGTGTTGAACTATCCTTCCACCCCAATTTGTGTTCGGTTTCCCTTGATCGCTAGCAGACCAAGTTCCACCTCCCACGTCAGTTTCAAACAATCAGATAGACAAACATTTTCGTTTTCTATCTTTTACTCTTTCTAGTCATATTCATAAAACAATCTGTTTCAATTTATCTTTATCATGGAACTTAAGTCATCCATTATTCTCTATTTGTTTCACTTACCTTGCCTAGGCATTCCATACTTGCGGCCTCATTAGTCAAATTATTACTCAACTTAAAACATACAACATACAACTCCAAAGGATGGAACTCACTCCATCAATCATTCTCAAATAAAATCACATAGGGAACTCACTCCCTACTAGGTTACACATCGGTTTCATACCGATTCATACTCATTATATCACATGTCTAATCTCAATAGACAAATACTAAAGGGATTCTCTTTCCCCAGGAGTCTCTCTACTCCTCTTTTCATAAATATTACATACTCGTTACTTGCATCACTCATGCACAACAATCATTATTACACAATGAATGGGTACATATGTTTATGTAACATAAGTTCCAATCATCAAAACAATTTCTTTTGTGCTATGCACATAGTAGTTTACGCACTAAACGTAAAACATACTCTAAGCGGTTTCTCGCCCTACCCCCCTTAAAAGGGGTTACGCCCGCGTAACAGACCATATGTTATACTGAACATTGGTTCACTAATTCTGGTATCCTGAAGTGTTTTAACTTCAATGCGGTTAATTAACTCATAACCGGGTTTGGTTCTAGCCTCTAAGGCTTCAAAGCATTTAGGATTAGCCAACTACTCACAATTGCTAGGTATACTTAACCTTTGAGTTACGGTCCACAAGCTTCTATCGCGTGACCTGATAACTAGAGCTTAACTCGCCCTTTTGGTACTCTCAATGTATTATCCACTCCCTTTTTATCCCTTTTGACTTGGGAATAAAGGTTAGTCAATCGTCGCTAGGTATCTCTTACCGTATGCGAATTCGATGAGTTATAGATTTTCTCTCCAGCTCTCTGGAAATCTGTTTTGTATAACTATGGATACCTTCATGATTATTCACATATTTTTCCTGACTTATTGTCGGTTGAGGTCAAGCTACTACTCAGTATGTAGTGCTTCCTCGATTAATAGTTGCTTCTGAATTACATTTGTTTACTTGTTTCTGTACAAGAATTCCTCATTCATACTACTCTGCCTTTTTTCACACATCGATCCTGGGCCCTGTGGGTTACTGCCCACACTTTATGCATCTTTGGCCAATGGCCGCACGGTTATCTCTCTAGATTCTCACTCAACAGGCTTCGTTGACATTTCTCAATTCCTGGCTCTCCCACTCGATCATTACCGTACAAGTGCAATACCAAAACACTCAGTCATACAGAGTGCAGAAGCGTAAACCCTTGACAGTAAATCTCTCATGGGATAGGAATGATTATGTCCCCTTTACCACATTTTCTCAACAGCTCGTATCAGTATCTGTTACTGTGTATCATGTTCTACTCATTACTACATTCTCTTATATGGCATCCGCTAGTACTTTAGCTTCCGCTCATGTACTCCCGCCATTTATACTATGGCTTGCCATTCATTTGGCTCAATATAATATATTACTCCAAACTCTTTACGCTTATTGCACATCGTTTACTCAGCAATTCATACTGCACACATACTGTGTTTACTACTCAACCGATTACTTTCTCGGTTTCTTTCCACTGCTATCAAAGCCTTTCTACATATTATCTCTGTTCAATTACTCCTTGGCAATAAACACATGCTCAAGTTTCACTACACCGCTCTAGCGGTTTCACATTACATTCTTAGGTGGTAGCCTTTCTCTGGAGGATTTACGCAATTGCCGCTCCATCGGCCCTACAATAACAAGTGGTAACCCCATTCTAAGATAGTGGTTCATTGTCCACTGTTTCTTCTCACGCCTTTATGCACAGGTTGGCAATATTTAAATCTACAATTTGTAGTTAGTTTTACCGGCTTACGAGCCATGCTCTGTGCTGCTGTTATACAAGTCTCTGCTCCTCCGTACACCATTATATGGTTTGGAGGTATACTGGGCTCTTTGATATGGTTGTCTCATCACACTTCCAGACATGGAAGGCCCTTTTGTATTTTAATATTAATTCATGCCCTCTGGCAATTTAGGGTATCCCGTGTTACGAGGGATCCCTTCGGGTTCTACCCGAGTGTTTGCTTAAACACTTGTGTTTTCAACACGATGTTTCGTTCAACTACTGTTGACTCCGGCACCCTTCTCGGATTGCTCCTGGGTGTTACTGAGTAATGCCATTACATCTGGCTTGTACTTATGGTTATGTTCGGTTGCGACTTCGCCTTGCGGCTATGTATAACTCGAACTATCCCGTTTAGGGTTGTAATGTCTCCCGTTATTGGGTAGAGTATTAGTACTTTTCCTTTACCTACTTAATTAGGTCGTTATTCTCTTAGTGAGATATATTGTGGGAATTCTATCCCGTTTATCAAACATTGATATGATCAATTAAGGCATTCATCTTATTGCTTTTATCTCATGTCTGTGCTTAATACTCTGTGCTTCTCGCACTTATTAACGCTATATCCTTAGGTCCGTCACCTTACTGGATTCTAGACTCCTTTATCTTGGTAAGCTTCCTTATGTTCTTCGGTCATTCGAGGTGTCCAACTGTCTTTGTTTGAATTGGCTCTTTCGTCCGTAGTATGGAGTGGGCTACTTCCCGTGTTCCGTACTCTACTAGTATACATACATGGAGTATCTTATTGATACGTTACCACTTACCTGACTAACTCATAATTGGTCTGTCAGGTCCGCAAGCTCCTTCGGAGTGCGGTCGTTCCATGTCTCATTTGTGTACACTTGTAGTGTCGGTCACGCCTAGGTGAAGTATTCTGTCGCCAACTCCTCTTATATCATTATATGATAACTTACCGTGGTTCTCTGGTTTGGTTTAAAAATTCGGGGGTTTTTGGAAAATTTTATGTTTTAGAAGGAAAATTTGGGTTTGAAAATAAATGTTCATGGCATTTCAATGCCGACTGCTCCTTACCGAGTCCAGCTTCTCGCTGACTGGTATGTTTTCCAATACAGTGGTCAGGTCATTAGGCCTCCCCAAGGTTTCGTTTCTCAATTCATAGGGTTTAAGTTGCTATATTGGCTTTGTTCGCCATCTTGGTACTTGCTAAGTACTTGTCACTTGTTAAGATTCTTCTTAACGGTCCCGTTATTACTGCACTTGCCGAGGCAAGTGCGCGGTACAGGCGGTTTTTAGGTTAACTCATACCGGTCACGGTATTGTTCACATTGTATCTGGTAGCCTTGACGGCTCTTCCTTGATTCTTTAGTTGGATAACTACTCCTTAGAGCTGCTTCTCACTCATCTTGACATGACTGTCATTCAATTTAGGCGCTTCTCCACTCTCGGAGTTCCTTAATTACTTAGTGCTATGTTTTACCTCGTTGCTCGTTCCCATGTCTTTACTATGGTTACCGAGGTTAAGTCTTTTAGGCACTACTGCTGTAGTCCTATTCGGGTGTATCCCGTAGTTATGCTTGTAGCTGTCTAAGCTGTGCCCGTTAGGTATTGCAACCTCTTCGGGTGTGGCAGGGTGGGTGTACCTACTCTTGACTAGATTCTTAGTCGGTTAGTGTACCGATGTTGGTATTACTTAGCTATGGTGGTCCGTAGACATGTGTCTCGGTTTTGTAGCTTCTCATTAACCCGCCTTCTTGCACGGTTGGTGCTTCCTTATTGCTGCTGCTCGACCAGCTGGGTTCTCGCGACTGCTAAGCATGTCGCCCCAGGCTGCCACAAATTCTGGTCTCCTTGGATTAGGATGTCTCGACCTTCCGTCATTGCATGCAGTTATTGTCATTTCAGCGGGATCCGTCTCCGGGATTTCCGGTTCTCGGGATCTACCGCATGACAGGTTCTAGTTCATTTTGAAATATTTTGTAAGTGCCAGATCGGGTTTCCCGTCTTTTGGCGTTCCTTCCCAAGCTTTTAATACGGGGATTGTGGAGGGCGGGTTTGGTATTGTAGGTATCCAGAACATACTGGAAGTTCCTAACTAGCGCATCTCTCACGCTACCACTCAACCCATAGCCCTAAGTCTCTAATTCCTAACTCGGTATTACCTAAGCTCGGTATTTCCAGTCATCAGAGCGATACTTCGCTCTGATACCATTTTTGTAACACCCCAACCGTTAACTCATCCTTACCTCTTAATCACGCAGCGGAACTCTAATCACAATGAGGTGAAACAACGCCGTTAGCCACCTATGCGGCTAACCAGGCTAAACTTACATACCGTAACGGTCTGATGGACTGGAACAACCGAGTACACTTTACAAATACAATTCTCAAATCTTTTCTCTACTATACCGAGTCTACAATGAATGGATGCCGACAACATATTCGGTCTTACACTTCCTTCAATACATAAGTAATTAAATCTAACTACCCATGCAACCCACCGACCCCGTCCTACTCACGAACGGTAACATCTTCGGTGTACCTGTAAAAATAAAAAAAGACATCGCCCCTAGGGGCTCAGCTTAACGCTGCATATGAAATTCGCATACCCCGAGCGCTAACCGGGGTACGCCGACTACTTTTGTCGGATATACATGGAGTTCATTAGACAAACAACATGCATCATAGCAATACAATATATATGTGTATTACTCAAGGAATCTACATCCAATCACGGAACACGATTCCTAACTAACATAACAAGGTTGTTAGTGGTAACTGGTTACTCTTAGGCCTTGAGGGTTATTCCTCACTATGCCTTGTTTACTTATTCAATACCTCACCCGCTCTCTCGGGTTACTCTTTCATATCCACACCCATTCTCTTGGGCTACTCGTACTATATTCACCCACACTCTCGGGTTACTTATTCTCATTATCTCACCCATACTCTTGGGTTATTTACACTCATTATCTCACCCACACTCTTGGGTTATTTATACTCATTATTTCACCCACACTCTTGGGTTATTTATACTCAAGCTCTTGTAGATTCTCGAGACACTACAGGTCTCCTACGTCACGCTTGTTACTCTTAATACATACTTAGGCCAAAACTCATGGCTCTCTAGCATAGTCTTACTTCCCCGGTTTCGACCCTACTCTGGGTCTAGCATGGTGGGAAGGTTCAACTAGCTCACGGAACTCTCTCTTAGTTCCTGTCTCTTTTACTTAGGCCCGACTACTCTCGGACTGCGTACATTCCCATACACTCCTCTCTCGGAGTTATAATAACATTATGTATATTAGTCTAGGAGCATCACTCTCGATGCTTCTAATGACCTTGGGAACATTACTTAAGTTTGGTTAATCTTAGGTTTTAAGAGTTGCCCATATATTTACTTTACTCATACTTTCGGTTACTTGCATATACCAGGTAAAATCCTCATATAGGAGGTCGACCATGTCTCAAGGGAGCTACTAATCCCTCAGGTCTCTTTTACCCTCATCGCTAGTTCACATCTTCGAACTATCTTAAATCCTCTCGAAGGAGGTTCACTTATCTTTCCACTCTCATTTGTTTCGTGGATTGTTTCAATGTGGTTTTCTAACCATTATCGGGTATTTACTCAACCCGTACATCTCCTCACATTCTAGGGAGTTCATATGTTTGCGTTATCGTTATACTTTAACGGATAGTTTGTGTGTTTGCACGTTTGCGTTATCATAGCACCGACCCGATCTAGGGGTCTCTAGCCACACGTTACTCACTACGAGTCGGTTCATTCACCATGTTAGACCACACCGGCATACAAGTATGTTAGCTCATTCAACATACAACGAGGCATGCATAATCAAACAAGGGATTATTTTCATGCTTTAATCTTGATTAAGCCGGCACACAAACACACAAATCAACGTAACTCGGTTAGCACGCGGAGTATGAGAAAATCATACCTTTCACCGGGATTTTTACTTTTACCGTGTCATCTCACCATGCTGGGTCACGCACGACTCTCTGATAATGTTTCAAACATTATTGTTAATACTAAGATCATACGGAACATAATTAAATGCTACTCCCGTACTTAACCCGTTATCCCGTTATCTCGGTTTTACTCTTGTTAATTTGAGTTCTCACTTCTCAATCACTTCTAACACTCTCTTGCACTTCCTAGGGCCTTTACATGTCACCAAACAAGGCCTTAACATCTTATAACATCATTAACATTCAAACCCCCATCATTTACAACCTTTAAAACACTCACGGCATGATTCTGGGGGTGGTCCGGGACTTGGTCCTCACCCTAAGTCCCGGACCAATTCATTAACTAACTCTCGGGTGAAAAACAATACCTGGTCCGGGACCTTGTCCTGGAGTATAGTCCCGGACCAAAGCAGGATGTGTACTCTCGGCATAAAAACAGGGGGTGGTCCGGGACTTTGTCCATGGACTAGGTCCCGGACCCTGCTAAAACCTGCAACATACATTATTTTTCAACTCCAATTCAATCCTTAATCCACCCCTAATCATTCCCTAATCTTTCCACAAGATTCCTACATGATTAATCACCTTAAAACATGCTCTAAAACTCTTCAAATCATAGGTTCAAACCTTACTCAAATTATTGCTCAAATTCACACATTTTTATTCTCATTTTACACTAATGCACACTTGTGCATTTCTAACTTCTCCTCAACCCTTTGCATTAGGCTCTCTTTCATTTTGACCATTCCACATCTTCCAAGGTAATGCACAACTCATACCAAGTTCCAAGGCTCACTCTTTAAGCCTTAAATCTCCTTTGTTTTTCTATAAACTCCTAAGGCACCTAACCACTCTTTTGCTACAGATTTTAGCATCAATTTCCTCCCCTTGAACAAGCCTTCCTACAGTGGTTAACTAATCCAATACAATCTCCATACATACCTAGCCATTCCTAGGTTATTCTCCACTCAAATCATCACTTAAACCACTTAGATTACCACATAAATTTTGCCATAACTTGGCTACTTCTCTAACATTGCCCAAAACTCATACCACCATTTAAATCATCCTAAAACTAGCCAAACCACAAGGGTTCTATCAGCACTCAATATTTCCTCATTAATCAAGCAAAACTCATTAAACACCATAAAGCATAATTCATCATATACATAGCTCCCAAAACAAGCATTAACTCACAAAGGCTTTCTCACTTGCATTATTTCTAAGCAAGCACATTATCACCACAACTCAAGTGGGGTTCATTCATTTTATTAACCCTTCCCAAATCCTAATACATATAGGATACCACTAAGATAGGTTTCTTACCTTAAATTTCTTAAGTTCCCTTTTTAACTTCTCTTCTCCTCTCTCTTCATTCCAAATCGGCCAAGGCAATTCAATTGCCCATTCCTCTAGCCACATTCAAATTGGAAAGTAAGCACTAAGGAACTCTCTTAGGCTCATCAAATAAACTAGAATTCACAAAGATGCTTAAAGCACCAAATTAGGTTTTACCTTTGGAAATCCTTGAATGGTTTTCAACTCTTGAATCTTATGAGGGACTCCCACCACCATTTAAAGCTTGGAGAATATCTCAAACAAGGAAGAAAAGCTAGTCATTACAAGAGCCAAAATCGGCCAAGGTGGGAAAATGGAGAAAACATGACTTTTCATGGATATTTTTACCTTGTTAGGAAGAGGAAGCTTCAAGACTATGTGCTTTTCTCCTCAAATGGGCAACACCCATGAAAATGAAACTCACCCTTTTTGAATTTTGAAAAGAGGGAAGTGTAGGGTTTGATGAGAGGAGTTCAAATATACAATTATTTTTCAATTCGGAGCAAGGATGAAGCTTGGGCAAGGAGAAGAAGGTGGAGAAGCCATGTTTGGAGCTTCCAAGCGCGTTCCAGTACAGAGGAAGGGAGGAGGATCGTGAAGAAAGAAGAAGGCAGGAGGGAAAAGAAAGAAGAAGTGAGGGAGGAAAGAAACTAATGTGAGTACTTTATCCCTTTTTACTTTTTACTATTCTTTTTTTTCTTTTCTTTTCTTTTCTTTCTTTGTGTGTGAGAGGCTACCTAGCCAATTAAAAATCGGCCCCACCTGTAGGTGTGAGCTGGAGCGTTTTTCAGTTTCTGACAGAAAACGCTCGTTATTTTACCCGGTTTGGCACTATTCACTAACCGGGCCCGTTTTTCGGATTTTTCTCGTTTCTTTATTTTTAATGGTTATTAAGCTTCCATTAATACTTAATTATAGTTATTTAATCAACTATAATTTTTACGGGTCCGTTTGACCACTTAAAGTCACGTTTTCGGGTTTTCTCGAAAAACGTGCTTTTAAACTCCGTTAGCGTTTTAATCCATTATTTGGATCCGTTTTCTTCGGGAATCATTCCCGTATACTTATTAGGCCTAACTAAGCCTTAGGAATCCATCTCGGACCCTCTCGAGATCATATATCTCATATACTCATTTAACGCGCATTTTAGCGTTTTTCGCTTTTCAAGCGTTTTCTCTTTTCTTTTGGTTTTATTTTCTTTACCAATACACTTTAGGCACCATTAGGCCTTGAATAATCATATTAGAGTAATTTAGTCACCATTTTTAGATCTGGGGTATTAAAATCCAAGGTCCTGGACCATCACTGATTTTCACTCTCGGCCCTTATTTTCACTTGGTACGGGTCTTGGTCCTGGACTAAGGACCCGGACCACTTGTAAACTTCAATCTCGGCTTGTTTTTAAGGGTGGTCCGGGTACCTATACAAGGGCTAGGTCCCGGATCATGTTAATATGTTGTTAAAACATCATTTTTCAACCCCTAATCCAACCTTAAACCTTACCTAATCATTCCATAATCTTTCCACATGTTTCCTACATTTAAACACCTTAAAACAAGCACTAACCTTCCTAAATCATCACTAACTGTTACACAATTTCTTACAACAATTCCTAATACTTATAACATTTTTCCTTAGATTTCTAAGTGGTATATTATGCTTACTACCTCAACTAACCAAGAGTTGTCTTACAACATTACCATTACTCCATAAGCATTATTTCTCACAAACACCTCCTTTACACAACTCCTTCAATTTCCACAAGTTTACACTTAGACCTTCACAAGGCATTATATTTTTTCTTTGTTTACCAAACCTTGAACAAAACTTAACACTTCACATATCATAACTTTGGTGTGTATAAAACACTCATTTGATTTCTAAATCCTCCAAGACTATGCCCAAGGCATCTTAACACTTAAGAACAACTTAGTTCACCTTCTTTCACCATCTTTACACTTAACCATTCCTAGTACCTTCTAGGTCATAAAATCTCATTACTACACATAAACTCCTTTGTTATCAACTAAATTTTGCCATAGCTTCTCTTGTATATTCTCACACCCAAACACTTAGGTTTTCACCTTTTGACAACCAAGAACACTTAATCACTTAATACACATTCCTTACACACAAACATATTGTTTTTCATCCTTTAACCATCCAAGACATTCATCTTCACAAGAATGCTCTTTACACACAACTAAACCTTTAAAACTACACTACATCACAATATAGTGCATAAACTTAAATTGCTTGGCACTTAGGCCCTTAAAAACATTAATCTTAAACATGAATTTCCACATTTAAATGCCTTCAACCTGCAAATACACAAACAAGGCTCCCATGTATTTTTAGTCCACCTTGTAGATAGTATTCTAGCTCATTTCCCATTGGCTCTTTAGGTTGTTTTACAAGGCAATACAAAGCTCAATTCCTAAAGCACAAAACTACATTAAGAGAGGTCATTTACCTCCTTGTTTTAGTCCACCTTGTGGATAGTATTCTAGCTCATTTCCCATTGGCTCTTTAGGTTGTTTTACAAGGCAATATAAAGCTCAATTCCTAAAGCACAAAACTACATTAAGAGAGGTCATTTACCTCCTTGTTTTCAAAGCTTTCTCACATGGTTTCTCTTATTCTTTCTTGATTTAAAATCGACAAGGAGCTTTTATCACTTGTCAATCTTCTAACCAATACACATATAAGGGTAATGAGAATTAAGTTTCATACTTAAACTCATAATTAAACCCTAGATTTACATAAATGTTTTAAACACTAAAATTGATGTTTACCTTTGGAATTTGAAAGAGAACTTGAATAAGTGGCAAGATAGGACTCCTCCTAGTCCTTTGAAGATTGAATTAAGCTAAGAAGAGAGCAAGACAAGGCACCATTAAGAGGTGAATTTTCAGACATCAACCAAAATGAGAGGAAACTTAGGTTTTCTTTGATTTTCCTTACCTTGAAACAAAGGAGAATGACAAGGCATGAAAATATGAGCTCAAGCCCCTTCAATGGAGATTATTCATGGCACCAAAATGGAGTTCTTGAAGATTTGAAAAGAGGGAAATGAAGAGCTTACTCTAACTAAGACAAAGGTAGTCTTGAAATTGATTTTGGAGCATGGAGTCATGAGTTACAAGCAAAAGAAGATGGAGAGTGAAGGGTGCTGTAGCAAAAACGAGATTGAGAAGGGAGGATGAAGATGAATACGGTGGTGAGTGAAGGAAATAAAGAGAGGAGGTGAGAGGTAAGCCTTTAGTTAAGATATTTATGTTATAAAAGGTAAAAAGTAATTTTACTTACTATTCTACCTTCCTTTAATTAACTAGCACATGGTGGTGAGTCACCACATAGAAAACCGGGCCCCTTTAGTATAATGGGATATTTGTGGTCTTTGTTGACCAATTAATTGACTTACATTGACTTATATCTTAAACTAGCACTATTTGAGCACTATTCACAAATTAAGGCACATAATTGTGAACTTTTTGATTTCCCATTGATTTAGACTTCCTAATGTGATGCTAAGTAGTACACATGTTGATTAAAGAGTAATGATGGACATTTAGCCACTCAAAACCCATTTACAAGACAATTTTTCAAAAATGTGCTTTAAGACTCCTTAAAGCACATTTTGTGTTTTAACTTGTTCTCAAGCTTGGTTTTCTTTAGTAATTGATTTAAAATGTTAATTAGCATGTCAAAAAGGTCTAGGAATTACCTTTAGGTCTTATACTAGGTTACACCAAGTCTAGAGCAAGTATTTGCTTAAATTAACTTTAAGGTGTTTTCTTGTGTTTTGTTTGGTTTAATTGTCTACCAAAGTTTCCTAAGGACTTAATTAGCCTTATCAAATAATAATTGAATATTATTAAGTCTTGGTAGGCTCTTTGGGTCCTAACCAAGTTCACTCCAAGCTTAGAGCATGTTTTGCTCAAACCGTGTTAGTAGTACTTTATTGTGTTTACTATGGTTCAATTTACTTAATAGCACTTCTTAGGCACTTTATAGCCTTTATATACCATAGTCTAGTATTTAAACAACATATTAAGGTTTGGGGTATTTCAATCTACCCCCTTAAAAGAACTTCGTCCTCGAAGTTCACACTTCCTACGCATCATTTGGATTTGAACACGAGGATTACTTACAAAATAAAACTTCCATTATAAAACATACTTTACATCACAACCTCGGACTTAACGGTCCGGGTAACATATCCACATCCATACATAACATAACATACTTATATGATTACCTCGGACTCAACGGTCCGGGTATCTTAACAACATTGTACTTGCATAACAACCCTCAGACTCTCAGGTCTGGGTAACATAACAACATTTAGACTCATAGGTCTAGGTAACATAACGATCTTTCAGAACTCAACCACATTATGACTCAAGGTCAAAAATAATATTTATTACACATACCACACAACATGTCTTAGCATGTATATCAACCAAAAAAACCTTTTATATACACTGTGATCCCGCAGAACCCGGTCGCGATGGACACCTTCTGGTCCCCGTTCCTTTGGGAGATCAAAATAATCACTTAATTTTTAACATATATACTTCTCATGTCACCGGTCCGAAGACAAAGGCTCATGCGTCCTCAGCTCGTGAGTAAGTACTACAAAAATATTCTTTACTAGGTTAAGTATAAGAACTTTCTTTATTTAAAGTATGAATCGAAAGTTTTGGAAATACCAATTGAAAATCCTTTTTGAAAACGCAACACAACTCCAAGTCCAATTTATGCTCTTTGTAAGTTTTCTTAGCGTGGTTATTTGTGACCACATATAGGGAGCTTCAAGAGTCATCCAACCCTGATGTGATCAGCATCAGTGTTGAACTATCCTTTCACCCCAATTTGTGTTCGGCTTCCCTTGATCTCATGAAAATCAAGTTCCACCTCCCACTTCAATTTCAAGCATCAAGTAAATCACTCATTCCAATTTTCTATATTTTTAAATCATTCTAGTCATAATCACCACATCTCCAAGGGATAGAACTCCGTCTATCAGTTATCTCCATTCATTTTTAATCCAGTTACCTAGGGCATTTAATTCTTACTAGGTTTATATCGGTTTCATTCCTCTTCATAAATCACATTACTGTATATATATATATATCAAAGTACAATACACGGTATTACATTTAGTATTATACGAACATATACTGTTGGGGTTTTAGTTTCCCCGGGAGTTTCTCTACTCCTCACACTTGTACTAACACCACAACTGTTAACAAAGTATACAACTTATCACGATGGTATTCGCATCTTCTGTGCGTAATCACCACAATTAAACCATGAATGAATGCGTATGTTTATGTAAACGCACCAATCATCAAAACAAATCATTTTGTGCTATACTAACCATAGCTCATGTACCCTTGTACGGTAAAACACACTAAGCGGTTTTGCGCTCTACCCCCTTAAAAGGGATTACGCCCACATAATCAATCACTGAACATTGGTTCGAAATGTTCTGCTGCCGTGATGTATTTTAGCTTCCACGCAGTCTGTTATACAATGCGTTCTGGTTAGAGGATCTTAACCATATTGGCGGTTTAGTCCCTGATCCAAGAATTCTCATTGGAGTTTATTTAACTCATAACCGGTTTCGGTTCTGGCCTGTGAGGCTTCTAGGCGTTAATAATCAACCATTTATTCATATTCACAATGCATATTCGGTATCCGAAGCATGGGTTCACTGGCCTCTGCTGCGCAACTCTGATAACTTTAGAGTTTAGTTTGCCCCATTCGTTATTGTTACTGTATTTTACATCCCCAATTTATCACCTTTATCTTGGTAATAATGGTTTCTCAACCGACGCGTGGTATCTCTTACCATGCGCGAATTCGGTGAGTTACAAACTTTCTATCCACCTCTATGATAACTTACTGTGTATACTGCTATGTATTTCACAATGATTGACTTGCTTCTACGAACTTACTGTCGGTTGAGATTGAGCTACCACCTAATGTGTAGTGATCTCTCGGTTATTTCCCACACTTAAGGTATATTGCATACCAATATTTGGCGTTTAGTGCTTCTGTAGTCACTTATTCTTAATCATGCCTCCACATTTGTGTAACACCCCTACCATTAATACATGCTTACCGTCCAATCTCCTTACACATCAGATACACGCAGCGGTTACTTACTTACATACAATGGGTGATACAATGCCGTTAACCACCCACGTGGCTAACAAGGCTACTACTACAGCTTACAGCATCGGTCTGATGGACCGGAACCCCGAGTACTACACATCTATAACATACTCCATTCATCAATCAATTACAACAATGCTCCATTCAATACTTACTCCTCTTCAACCCATACAATACAATATACTTCACCGAGTCTACTAGGATCCTTATACATTATAATGTCACTTCCAAGTTCATACATACTCTCTAGGAGTCTACATCTACCCATTTTCTCACAACTACTTACTTTCTAAGTACAAGGGTGTGCCTCCGGTCTCTTCCTTGACCATATTTGCTTCGGGTACCTGCACACTAAAAAATGTCCCCCGAAGGGGTCAGCTTTCGCCGAGCATGATAACCGCATACCCCGCGTACTAGTGAGGGTACGCCGACCACTTGGTCGAATACTTGCGGTTCGTTTTCATACAAACATACATGCATACATGCTCTTATACACGATGCAATAATACCCACACAGCGTACATACATACAATTCATTTCATACAATATAAACCAACCGATACATACTTACCTCTTTCCGAATTACACATACACATCTCATGCACAATATACAATATTGTTAGCTTCATTGGTCCACCCGGGTTAATCGGGTGGAGATTACTCTTTTACTCGTTACTTCATACATACGCATACATACTCATACATTGAAATACCCCAAACCTTGGTATGTTGTGTAAATGTTAAACTATGGTGTTTAAAGGCTAAAAAGTGCCTTAGAAACATAAATGAAACATTTAAACCATGGTAAAACACAATAAAACACTAAGACACGGTTTGAGCAAAAACATGCTCTAAGCTTTGAGTGAACTTGGTTAGGACCCAAAGAGCCTACCAAGACTTGATAATGTTTAATTATGACTTTATAAGGCTAATTAAGTCCTTAGGAAACTTTGGTAGACAATGAAACCAAACAAAACACAAATAAATACCTTAAGGTCAATATGGGCTAAAATGTGCTCTAAGCTTGGGATAAATGTGTATAAGGCCTAATGGTCATACCTATGCCTTATTTATATGTTAATGAACATATTAAATCAATTACTAAAGAAAACCAAGCTTGAAAATAAGTTAAAACGCAAAATGTGCTTTAAGGAGTCTTAAAGCACGTTTTTGAAAAATTGTCTTGTAAATGAGTTTTGAATGGCTAAATGTCCATCATTACTCTTTAATTAACATGTGTACTATATAGTATCACATTTGGGTGGCTATATCAATGGGAAATCAAAAATTTCACTTCTATGTGCCTTGTTTTTGGTGAATAGTGATTTTTATAAGCTAGTTTGTAACATATGTTACTATAAGTGAGACAATTGGTTGATAAAGTCTAAAACACCCCTAGGTACTGTTGGGGGCCGGTTTTTAAGGTGTGGTGACTCACCACCCTTGTTAATTTACTAAGAAAAGAAAGAATGACTAATTAATGTACTATTTGCTTTAAAAGGACAAATATCTTCAAAAAGCAAAGGTTATCTTCATTCTCTCATTCTTTTCTTCATTTCCCACGATGGCCATCTTCTTCCTCCTCTCTCCATCGGTTTCCAACAGAACCATACCATTCTTCATCCTTCTTCACTTGTAACTTATGACTCCATGCTCCGAATTTAATTCCGAGACTACCGTTCTCTTAGTTGGAGCAAGCTCTACAACATTGTCTTTTCAAATCATCAAAACCACCATTCCGGTGCCAAGGAGAACTTCCATGGAAGGAGCTTGAGCTAATATTTTTATGCCTTGTTGATCACCTTTGCTTCAAGGTAAGGAAAAACCAAAGAAAACTCCATTTCCTTCATTTTTGGTGTTGACCGAAAATGCACCTTGTAATGGTGTCTTCTCTTGTCTTGTTTTAGCTTCATTTAAATCTTCCAAGGGCTAGGAGGAGTCCTCTCTTGATACTCATTCAAGCTCTCTTTCCATTCAAAGGTAAAACAATTACCTTGATGTGTTAAAACAATATATGTAATTAGGGTTTACAATGAGATGGAGCTTAAAGCTTGAAAACTCGTTATGATGTTTGTATATTGTTAAGTAGTTGACAAGGAGTGAAATGCCCTACCGGTTTTAAGAGGAAACAAGAAAGAAGTTTGTGTGGAAAAGAGGTAAACATGCTATCTCAATGTGGTTTAATGCCTTAGGAGAAATGAGCTTATAATGCTTGTTAAAACTACCTAAAGAGCAAATGGTGAATGACTTAGTAAGGTGTTCTCAAGGAGACTAGTAAAGGAACATATGTCTTGGTGTGTGTAATTGCAGGTCAAAGGCTTATGTATTGTGGAAATTCAGTGTTTAAGGATTATGCAATTTAAGGGCCTAAGAGCCATGTTATTTAAGGGCCTATGTAACACCCCTACATCGCCCCTATCAACTACCGAAATCGCAGCGGAAATAACCAACCAAACAATAACTAAACGCTTTGGTGTTACAACGCCGTTAACCACCCACGTGGTTAACTAGACAGAATAAATACAAGTGTATCGGTCTGATGAACAGACTCCCGAGCATAGTATCTAACATCCATATATAAACATAACCAACCATACCGAGTATTTAGTTTACAACACACCTATAAACCATAATCATCCACCACTGTATAACAACGGTATCAAAATGTAATGCCTCGGGAGCACAGGCGCATCCCGGGCTCAACAACCAACATAGCCAAAAGTACTTCAACAACCTAGGACCTAGAGCCACTCTGCCTCTTCGATCCTCATCCTGCAATAAAATATGGAGCCCCCGAGGGGGTCAGCAACCTTTGCTGGTATGGCTAACGCGCAGCCCATCGGCTACCGGGATACGCGCAACCAATTGTCATAATAACATGGCATTCATGTTAGAACATCCAACATATATATATATACATATACCATAGTATAGCAAGGGAAATTGCATAGCATCATGTCAATACACATCACCATAAAATCGGTTCGCACAAGGAACCTTCCACCATAGTTAGTTTACCATGTGAGCCTAGAGGCTTTTACCAACCCCATGTTAAGCTCGTTACCATCCTCGTTACCGTCCGGTTATATAGAACGGTTAACTTATATCAAAGGTGTGTCGGATATAGTAATCCCAAGCACACCGAAATAACATACGTATGCCCCTATGGCCCGACGTGAGTCAGTAACTAGCTTTGGATAAGCTAAGGGAAGGTAGAAACCAAATTGGAATACCACCTATACATACACCAAGAGAGCCGAACCGGATATGATATCGGCCCCCATCCATCACACGCGTGGCCGGAACAACCGGACTCCTCATTCCCCCCGGTTAGCACTTGTTAGTGATCACACAATATTTGTTAAGTCACATACAAGCAGTCATTTAGGTCTTGTTAGACAACCAAGGGAAAGGAGTCATAACCTTACAACATCATAATGTATAACAACTATAAACTCTTTTCATGCCTTAGTCTTATAAGGTCGTAACACACAGAAAAGCAAACAGCATCCAAGCCGGTGTAAACCGGTAGACAACAGACTGCAAGAAAACCATACCTTGGTCCTTGCCTCGTTTCGTTTCCACCTTGAGAGAATCCTAACACACATTAGTAACGTCGGTTAATTAATGCACTAGTCCATTATTAACATTATCTACTCAACATTACCAGTTTATTTTTATTTTACACTTGTTACAACTTTTCATCCTTTTAATTGCCTTTAAAACTCACCTAAATGTCTTACATAACCTTATTATATCATTACTAACCAACTACCATTTTTAGATAACAATTCCCATCTTAAAACAATAATTTTTGGTCCATACAGGGCCTGTCCGAACTTGTGTCCGAGCTTCCAAGTTCGGACACAAGCCGTGATTTTAGACAGAAAACAGACATACGTCCGAACTTATGTCCGGACTTCGGAAGTTCGGACGTGAGCCGAGAAAAATTTAGACAGAAACCCTTGCGTCCGAAATGTGTCTGGACTTCCCAAGTTCGGACACAGTTCGAGGATATTCTAAGATGGGTGGGTACGTCCGAACATGTGTCCGGACTTCCCAAGTTCGGACACTGTTCGCGAGTGAGAATTCTTTACCCAAACAGGGCCTGTCCGAACTTCCACATCCGGACGGAAGTTCGGACAAGGCATTATACTCCCCAATTTCTAAGCCTTTAACACTTAACCAAATTTCCCCAAGGCCTCCAACACTATAGTATCCTCTCCTTAAGTTTCTAAGTGGTATTCCTTGTCTATTCTAATCATTATACCAAGACATATCTTCTACACAACATTATTACCTAAACATCATTTCTTACAAACTAAAACTCTTTTGTCATCATTGAAATCTCTTTTTCTAAGCTTGCAACTTTCTCCTTATTTACCAAAGTTTGCCTAAGTCTCAATCTTAAGTCCCAAGTGACTTTGGTACTTACTAAACCTCAAGCTCATGCCTAAGTCCTTGTCCACACTCTAGAACACTTAAGACATTATATCTTCTCTTGTAAAACACCTAGTATTTCCTAACACCTCTAATCCACCAAACCTTATATAAACACTTATAATTCTTGCTTCTTACCTAAACTTTGACATGGATTCCCTAGAACATTACTAAGCCTAAACATTTTGTTTTCTCCATTAACAACACAGAACATCTAAAATCACCAAGAAACTCTCATACAACTTCACCAAATTCACACTACATCACAATATAGTGCACAATTTAAATTGCATGGCACTTAGGCCCTTAAAAATGCATGGCTCTTAGGCCCTTAAAATGCAAACCCTTAAACACTGAATTTCCACAATATATATGGCCTTTAACCTGCGATTACATACAAAGACATATGTTATTTTACTAGTCTCTTTGAGAACATTTCTAGGTCATTCACCATTTGCTCTTTAGGTTGTTTAATAAGCATTTATAAGCTCATTTTCCTAAGGCATTAAACAACATTAAGTTAGTAGATTTACCTCTTTTCCAAAACCATTCCTTCTTGTTTCCTTACAAAACCGTTATGTATTTTGATTCCTTGTCAAGTTCTAAACAATATACAAACATTATAATGAGTATTCAAGCTATAAGCTTCATCTCATTGAAACCCTAATTTTACATTGTTACAAAAACATAATGTAGTTATTTTACCTTGATCTTAGAAGAGAGTTTGTATATATATCAAGAGAGGACTCCACCTAGTCCATGAAGAGGTTGAAATGAAGCTAGAACAAAGTCACAAAGAGCTAATCAATGTGTATTTTCGGTCAAGGTAAGAACATGGAGGAAACATGAGTTTTCTTTGAGATCCTTACCTAGAAGCAAAAGGAGATCAACAATATGTCAAAGACAAGCTCAAGCTCCTTCAATGGTGGAACACCTTGGCACCGAAATGGAGCTCTAGGAGTTTTGAGAAGATAGGAATGAAGAGCTTGATGAGAGGAAGAGATTGGTGGTCTTTGTTTTTGATTTGGACAAGTGAGCAAGATTTAACAAGAGGTCAAAGGGAGTTTCTAATGGTGGTAGTGGATTACGAGAGAGAGCAAAGAAGAGAGGTAGAAGATGGTGTTTGGAAACCGTGGGCATAAGGAAGAAAATGCGAATGAGATAGATTTGCTTTTAGAGATATTTGTAAAGTAAAGTAAAAAGTAGTTTATTTATTATCTTTACTTACTTAATACATTAATAAGAGAGTGGTGAGTCACCACACTTAAGGAAAACCGGCCCCCTTATTAATATGAGGGTATTATGTCTTTATTGTCAATTTAACTTATACAACATATGTTACAAAATAGCTTTATAAAATCATATTCACCTAAAACAGGCACTTAGAAGTGAAATTTTGATTTCCCATTAATATAGCCACCCAAATGTGATTACTATATAGTACACATATATATTTAAGAGTAATGATGGACTTTAGCCACTCAAAACTCATTTACAAGACAATTTTTCAAAAATGTGCTTTAAGACTTCTTAAAGCACATGTTGTGTTTTAACTTGTTTTCAAGCTTGTTTTTTTGTAATTGGTTTAATATGTTCGTTAGTGTTAAATGAGGTCTTGGTAAGCTCATTAGGTCTTACCCAAGTTTTATCCCAAGCTTAGAGACATTTTGGCTTTATGACTTAAAGCACATTTTGTGGTTTCTCTTGTTTAAATCTGTTTACAAATGTTTCTAAGACTCTTTTAGTCTTAATAATCCATGTTTTAATGTTAACCATCATACCAAGGTTGGGGTATTTCATCTACCCCCTTAAAAGAACTTTGTCCCCAAAGTTCATACTTCCCACATATCTTAATATTAGAAACACGGGGAAACACTTAAAAACAATACTTCCAAACATCATTACCAACCTTACCATCATTCTTACACCACAAAGGACTCAAGGTCCAAACCACATAATACCATTCAGACACAACGGTCTGTAACATAACCTAGACAAGTATACATATACATGTCGTACACAACCATAACCGAAACGGTCTACCCCCCTTAAAAGGGGTACGCCCCGTACCTATACATATAAACCACTAAGAAGCAAACAATGACGGGTGCTTCGCCTTCATCTTATCTTCCAGCTCCCAGTGGCCTCTCAACGTCCTGGTTAGACCAAAGAACTTTTACCAGTCTCACAGACTTATGGCGAGTGTCTCGAGTCTTAGTATCCAGAATCCGTACGGGAGTCTCTACTGATCGCTAGCATGGTCGGCTCTAAGGTTAGCCTTTCAGGCTGAAGGCAGTGAGACGGGATGAGACATATACTTCTTCAATGGGACACATGAAATACATCATGTACCTTGCCCAGCTCGGCGGGTAAATCAAGTCTATAAGCTACCGGGCCGATCCGCTCGTCACAACATAAGGACCCACATACTTCGGGCTCAACTTGCCCTTCTGGCCAAAACGAAATACTCCCTTCATGGGGGATACTCTCAAAAAACCTGATCGCCCACGGCGAAACTCCAGGTCACGTCGGCGTACATCTGCGTACGACTTCTGTCTATCCTGAGCTGCTTCATATTAGCCCTGATCTGGCGAACTTCTGCCTGAACTTGCTTAAGATACTCTGGTCCTATAATGACCGTCTCACTCGACTCATCCCAGCATAATGGCGTGCGGCATGGTCTACCGTACAATGCCTGGAGGGAGACATCTTGATCGATGCATGATAACTGTTGTTGTTAACTAAACTCGATCAGATGTAACTTATCAATCCAGCTGGTCTGAAAGTCAAGTGCACATGCACGTAGCTATCCTCAAGTGTCTGAATAGTGCGCTCACTCTGACCATCGGTCTGCGGGTGAAACGCTGTGCTCAATTTCAGTTCAGTACCTAGTGCCTCTCGTGTGGACTTCCAATATCTGGATAGGAATCTGGTATCTCTGTCAGATACTATCGTCTTTGGTACACCATGATGTCTTACAATTTCCTTATCGATAGTTCTGCCAATCTTGCCACTTCCAGGGTCCTCACATCGTTAATGAATCGAGACACCTTGGTCAGTCGGTCTACCACAACCCAAATCATATTTAGACCTCCCCTTGTAGGCGGAAGCCCTACCACAAGTCCATAGATATGTCATGGAACTTCCACTCCGGCACTGGCATTGGCTGCACCATACCACCAGGCCGTCGGTGCTAAACTTGACCTTCTGACAAGTGAGACACCTCAGCACATAGTCATTCACATCCTTTTTCATTCCAGTCCACCCAAAATATCTTTTCATACCTTTATACATCTTTGAAGCTCCGGGGTGAATCGATGTCGTAGAACAATGGGATTCACTCAGTATGCGCTCCTTCAGCTCAGCGCTACTCCTCGGTATACACAACCGCCATTAAGCCTAATCAGGTCATCATCGCGTGGAGTCTGAAGTCCACTTCTGACCTCGAATGTGCCATCAATAAGCTTCTGTCTAATTTCCACCATATACTGATCCGTCATCTGAGCACTCCGCACCTCTTCAACCAAGCCAGTATGAGAGACTAGCGAATGAGAGAGAGTGTGCTCGGCGACTCAATGCGTCAGCTACTACATTTGCCTTACCCTCCTTGTACTGTAAATTGATGTCATAATCATTCAGAAATTCAACCCACCTTCTCTGCCTCATGTTCAACTCTTTCTGAGTGAACAAGTATTTCAAACTCTTATGGTCGGAATAGATTGTCACGCTTACCCCATACAAATGATGTCGCCATATCTTCAATGCGAAGACGATGGCACCCATTCTAAGTCGTGGGTAGGGTAGTTCCCTCATGCTTCTTCAGCTTCGGGAGGCGTAAGCTACGACCTTCCCGTGCTGCATCAACACACAACCCATACCCCTGCCTGATGCGTCGCAGTAGACCTCAAAACCATCTGGACCGTCTGGTAATGTCAGAACCGGTGCAGATGTCAGAGCATCCTTGAGACTCGCGAAAGCCCTCTCACAGTCGACTGTCCACTCGAATGGTGCATCCTTCTTCATCAAGGAAGTCATCGGCTTCGAGACACTGGAGAAGTCCTTCACAAATCTCCTATATAACCTGCCAGACCGAGGAAGCTCCTGATGTCGGTAACTGTCTTCGGCCTAGGCCAGGTGCGCACTGCATCTATCTTTGCCGATCAACAACGATCCCGGCCTCAGAAATCACATGTCCAAGGAATGATACTTGGTTCAACCAAAATTCACACTTAGAAAATTAGCGTACAGCTGATTCTTTCTCAGTGTCTGCAATACATCTCTCAGGTGGCTTTCATGCTCACCTCTCGATTTCGAATACACAAGTATGTCATCGATGAAGACTACCACTGATTTGTCCAACTGATCTTGGAACAAACGGTTCATTAAGTCCATGAACTTTGCTGGTGCATTTGACAAGCCAAACGGCATAACTGTGAACTCATAATGCCCATACCTAGTTCTGAAAGCTGTTTCGATATCCCTGTCACGGATGGCAATCTGGTGGTATCCGGAACGTAGGTCTATTTGGAGAACACTGATGCTCCCCTCAGCTGATCAAATAGATCGTCGATGCGTGGTAAGGGGTAACGGTTCTTCACCGTAACAGCATCAGCTCCCCGATAATCAATACATAGGCGGAGGCTACCGTCCTTCTTCTTCACGAAGAGGACCGGCGCTCCCCATGGTGACACACTAGGGCGGATGAAGCCCTTGTCGAGTAGGTCTCTCAGCTGCTCCTTGAGCTCTGTCATCTCTGCTGGAGCCATACGGTAAGGTGCTTCGCAATGGGTCCGGTGCCCGGAACTAGATCAATCTCAAACTCAACCTCTCGTGCTGGCGCATGCCCGGCAGTTCCTTAGGAAATACATCAGGAAACTCCGACACTACCGGCACATCTGGGCTAAACTCAAGGTCTCTCTCTATGTCCTGGACATAGCAGAGGTATACATCATTTCCCCTCGCAACTCACGATACATGGTCATGGCGGTGATGATCTGTGTCGAAGGCTCCCTGGGCCTCTGGCGGTATGATATAGTAACCCAGATGGACTCCTAAGAAGCAGTCGATGCTCGGCACATAGGATTCTACCCTTGTACCGCTCAACCAGTTCATCCCGACAATCACATCAAAACCTAATCCGTCGAACTCTATCAAGTCGATCGGAAAACTCTCATCCATGATTCGAACAACAGCATCTCGGTAGTAGCGGGTACATCTGATCCGCTCTTTCGACGGGAGAGAGGACCACGAAGTCTGGCATCTCTTCACCGTCTAACCCCAGCCTCTTCGCAAATGCTAGCGAAATGAATGTGTGTGAGGCTCCAGAGTCGAACAAGATCGATGCATCCACGCCATTCACTGGAAAGGTACCGGTGAGGATTGTGCCGCTCTTGCGGCTTCTGCCTTATTGCAGACACTCAGTATACCTCCCGTTCCGAGTGCACAGCCTAATTCATTGGCAAACTAATAAGTATTGGGTAACAACACGGTTATATGCTTTAAACAACTCCACTTTATTCATTAACACACTCTTTTTACAACATTCATTGGCTTATACTGTCGCCATGATTCAATTACAACATCCTAATACACACGGGTTTATCACATCACACCATGTAAAGCTTAAAACTGTCTGAATGGTCAAATTTAAAACGTCCGGTTTTCATGTGTGTGGCATTGATCACTGCCGACGGTGCGGTATTCAATTTGATCTTCTGATGCCATGGTATAGCATCCTTGATTGTCCACCCATGATTAGTACATCTCCCGATTTCAGCAGTAGCTTCTTTGCGAATCAGCACGCTTCTGCTCGCCATACACAAACACTGCGGTATCACCAATGGACCAAGACACCACGGGTACTCCCTTACTTAGGGACTCGGTGACTCGTCCTTGTCTTGGTGTATACCTACCGTCCACCTTTCTGGTAGAAGTTCACAATGCATAGATCTGCTTTCACACTTGGAATTGATTCCGTTTCAACTTGCTGAGCAATTCCCACGGCGTGGTTAACGACCGTGGGAACTCCTCTGGTATACTTGCTACTATTGCTCCATCTTCAGCTCGCACTTCTTGATATGACTTGGTGTAAGGGTTCCAGTCCTTACCCATGCACATCATCTTCAATTGCATCCTTGCTCCGTTCGGGTATCGGGTGTGTGTAGAACCCTCCTGTTTTGCTCCAAGTTCGTCGCATCGTCTGATGATATGGATTTGTGCTTCCGGTGTCAGGTATCCATTTAAAGTATCATACCTGGCTGGATAACCTGACATTGCTCCAATGGAAAGTCGGTGATGTTGATGGCGGTTTCTTAGGGTTGGTGTGGGCGGGTGGGGGGATTGGATAGCAGATATTGAAGGTTCCTAAGTTTCAAATTGCCTAACTTTAGGGTTTTCCACATTATATTCTAACTCTTTACTTATATGTTATACCCTTATACTTGCTAACACTCATGCATGAAATGCGGTAAGCAATCACTTTTTCATTTATCAGTTTAGGCGGTACCTGGTCTCGAAGAGGATCCTGGTGCCTCAGACCGGTCCACCACATTCAGGGTGGCCTTTGCCGGACCCCGTAGCCTTCCCCTTCTGGGATTCAGTGTACTTCTTGTCAGAAGTCTGCTGAGTAATCGCCTTCGGGCCTTCAGTGGTCGTGGTAGTATTACCCTTCCACTGCCCCTTTGGCTTATAGTTCCTGCTGTTGGGGTTCGTCCAACACTCAAACTCACGGTGCCCCATCTTCTGGCAGTGACGGCACCTCACATCATTCCCCTTGCAGTCTTTGCCGGGGTGGTCTCCATTGCACCACTTACAGTAAAGTGCGCTGCGTCCGGTCCAGAACCCGCGCTAGCTGCTATAACAACACACAATTAATACTCACTTCCCATTCAACAAACACACACCTCAACTAGATACACATGATTAAGTAATTACCCTTAGGCGGGTAGGAGCGTAGAGGCTTCGCCGCATACGCATACGTGAGCTTCAGTGGCTCATCAGCTGTGGTGGTCTGGGCTTGGCCCTTATCACCCTGGTACTGACCCTTCTGGGGCTGAGGGTAGGGTTTCTTTTCTCCCTCCCCCATACCTTGCTGACTCTGGCCCTCGTTGTGGCCTTGCGCTTGTGCGCTTCTCCTCGTCTCAGACGGACGGTAATTTCAACCTTAGCAGCGGCATGATAGCACTCCTGAATTTTAGGATGTCAGTCATGCCCCGCAAAAACAACTTACCAACTCACATTAACATTCACTCATGGCATAGTTTGATTCACAACAAAGTACTCCAATTACCTGCAAGGTGGTATACTCAGCTGGCCCCATCCCGTAGCGGAGACGGTGGCTTAGTCCATTGTAGAACCGGTTCACCAACACTCGGTTCGAATATCCAAGGTCTGGTAACAGGTGGATAAGGCCGGTGAATGCGGTGTAGTAGTCATCGACCGACATTATCCCCCTGCCTCAGACTGTCCAGCTCGAGGCGCTTGGCCTCCTGCACGTGTACCGGGTAGTACTTGGCTCGCAGTAGAGCCGTGTACTCCCTCCAACCAAATTCAGGATCAGCCATCCTGTCCTCCTTCACAACTTCCATCAACTCTGCGCCGTACCCTTCAAGTAGTAGGCGGCAAGACGGACCTTAGCTTCAGCAGGTACTGCCAAGGTCTCGTAGGCGGTCTCCAGTTCGGAGATGTACGCCTCCAGCTTTCGAGGATCAGTCTCCCCATTAATGATGGCGGTCTAAGATCAGCCAACGCCTTGACCCAATTGGTCTCTCGTGGCGGTGGTGGTGGTGGCTGAACTCCGGGCTGTTGCCCTTGCTGTATAGCAGCAACCAGATCGGGTACCAACTGGGCTACGGCGGCTACAACTGCCTCAGCCATAGTCTGTGTCGTAGTATCATCGCCCTGGTTACCCAAATCTCCAGTACCGCGCCCGCGGCCTCTCCCTCGTGGTCTACCTGCCATCTGAATTTATACGAACATTTCATTAGCATTATGCTTGCACACTTATCGGTCCAATGGTTATAGCATCTTCCCGACAAACAGGTAATTCCACACTTAGTTAGTGGTTAACCTTTCCAAATCTGTCCACTTAGGTAACTGTAGCTAGGTTTCCTAACTCGGTATATCCCTAAGCTCGGTATTCTAGTCATCAGAGCGATACTTCGCTCTGATACCACTTTTTGTAACACCCCTACATCGCCCCTATCAACTACCGAAAATCGCAGCGGAAATAACCAACCAAACAATAACTAAACGCTTTGGTGTTACAACGCCGTTAACCACCCACGTGGTTAACTAGGCAGAATAAATACAAGTGTATCGGTCTGATGAACAGACTCCCGAGCATAGTATCTAACATCCATATATAAACATAACCAACCATACCGAGTAGAGTTACAACACACCTATAAACCATAATCATCCACCACTGTATAACAACGGTATCAAAATGTAATGCCTCGGGAGCACAGGCGCATCCCGGGCTCAACAACCAACATAGCCAAAAGTACTTCAACAACCTAGGACCTAGAGCACTCTGCCTCTTCGATCCTCATCCTGCAATAAAAATATGGAGCCCCCGAGGGGGTCAGCAACCTTTGCTGGTATGGCTAACGCGCAGCCCATCGGCTACCGGGATACGCGCAACCAATTGTCATAATAACATGGCATTCATTTTAGAACATCCAACATATATAATATATATACATTACCATAGTATAGCAAGGGAAATTGCATAGCATCATGTCAATACACATCACCATAAAATCGGTTCGCACAAGGAACCTTCCACCATAGTTAGTTTACCATGTGAGCCTAGAGGCTTTACCAACCCCATGTTAGCTCGTTACCATCCTCGTTACCGTCCGGTTATATAGAACGGTTAACTTATATCAAAGGTGTGTCGGATATAGTAATCCCAAGCACACCGAAATAACATACGTATGCCCCTATGGCCCGACGTGAGTCAGTAACTAGCTTTGGATAAGCTAAGGGAAGGTAGAAACCAAATTGGAATACCACCTATACATACACCAAGAGAGCCGAACGGATATGATATCGGCCCCCATCCATCACACGCGTGGCCGGAACAACCGGACTCCTCATTCCCCCCGGTTAGCACTTGTTAGTGATCACACAATATTTGTTAAGTCACATACAAGCAGTCATTTAGGTCTTGTTAGACAACCAAGGGAAAGGAGTCATAACCTTACAACATCATAATGTATAACAACTCTAAAACTCTTTTCATGCCTTAGTCTTATAAGGTCGTAACACACAGAAAAGCAAACGCATCCAAGCCGGTGTAAACCGGTAGCAACAGACTGCAAGAAAACCATACCTTGGTCCTTGCCTCGTTTCGTTTCCACCTTGAGAGAATCCTAAACACATTAGTAACGTCGGTTAATTAACGCACTAGTCCATTATTAACATTATCTACTCAACATTACCAGTTTATTTTTATTTTACACTTGTTACAACTTTTCATCCTTTTAATTGCCTTTAAAACTCACCTAAATGTCTTACATAACCTTATTTATATCATTACTAACCAACTCATTTTTAGATAACAATTCCCATCTTAAACAATAATTTTGGTCCATACAGGGGCCTGTCCGAACTTGTGTCCGAGCTTCCAAGTTCGGACACAAGCCGTGATTTTAGACAGAAAACAGACATACGTCCGAACTTATGTCCGGACTTCGGAAGTTCGGACGTGAGCCGAGAAAAATTTAGACAGAAACCCTTGCGTCCGAACATGTGTCCGGACTTCCCAAGTTCGGACACAGTTCGAGGATAATTCTAAGGATGGGTGGGTACGTCCGAACATGTGTCCGGACTTCCCAAGTTCGGACACTGTTCGCGAGTGAGAATTCTTTACCCAACAGGGCCTGTCCGAATTCCACATCCGGACGGAAGTTCGGACAAGGCATTATACTCCAATTTCTAAGCCTTTAAACCACTTAACCAAATTTCCCCAAGGCCTCCAACACTATAGTATCCTCTCCTTAAGTTTCTAAGTGGTATTCCTTGTCTATTCTAATCATTATCCAAGACATATCTTCTACACAACATTATTACCTAAACATTTTCTTACAAACTAAAACTCTTTATGTCATCATTGAAATCTCTTTTTCTAAGCTTGCACTTTCTCCTATTTTACCAAAGTTTGCCTAAGTCTCAATCTAAGTCCCAAAGTGACTTTGGTACTTACTAAACCTCAAGCTCATGCCTAAGTCCTTGTCACACTCTAGAACACTTAAGACATTATATCTTCTCTTGTAAAACACCTAGTTATTTCCTAACACCTCTAATCCACCAAACCTTATATAAACACTTATAACTTCTTGCTTCTTACCTAAACTTTGACATGGATTCCCCTAGAACATTACTAAGCCTAAACATTTGTTTTCTCCATTAAACACACAAGAACATCTAAAATCACCAAGAACACTCTCATACACAACTTCACCAAATTCACACTACATCACAATATAGTGCACATTTAAATTGCATGGCACTTAGGCCCTTAAAATGCATGGCTCTTAGGCCCTTAAAATGCATAAACCCTTAAACACTGAATTTCCACAATATATTGCCTTTAACCTGCGATTACATACAACAAGACATATGTTATTTTACTAGTCTCTTTGAGAACATTTTCTAGGTCATTCACCATTTGCTCTTTAGGTAGTTTTAATAAGCATTATAAGCTCATTTCTCCTAAGGCATAAACAACATTAAGTTAGTAGATTTACCTCTTTTCCAAAACACTTCCTTCTTGTTTCCTTACAAAACTGTATGGTATTTTGATTCCTTGTCAAGTTCTAAACAATATACAAACATATAATGAGTATTCAAGCTATAAGCTTCATCTCATTGTAAACCCTAATTTTTACATTGTTTCAAAAACATTAATGTAGTTTTTACCTTGATCTTAGAAGAGAGTTTGTATATATATCAAGAGAGGACTCCACCTAGTCCATGAAGAGTTGAAATGAAGCTAGAACAAAGTCACACAAAGAGCTATATCAATGTGTATTTTCGGTCAAGGTAAGAACATGGGAGGAAACATGATTTTTCTTTGAGATTCCTTACCTAGAAGCAAAGGAGATCAACAATATGTCAAAAGACAAGCTCAAGCTCCTTCAATGGTGGAACACCTTGGCACCGAAATGGAGCTCTAGGAGTTTTGAGAAGATAGGAATGAAGAGCTTGATGAGAGGAAGAGATTGGTGGTCTTTGTTTTTGATTTGGACAAGTGAGCAAGATTTAACAAGAGGTCAAAGTGGGAGTTCTAATGGTGGTAGTTGTGGTATTACCGAGAGAGAGCAAAGAGAGAAGAAGAGGTAGAAGATGGTGTTTGGAAACCGTGGGAATGAAGGAAAGAAATGAGAATGAGATAGAATTTGCTTTTAAGAGATATTTGTAGTAATAAAGTAAAAAGTAGTTTATTTACTTATCTTACTTACTTAATACATTAATAAGAGAGTGGTGAGTCACCACACTTAAGGAAAACCGGCCCCCTTATTAATATGAGGGTATTATAGTCTTTATTTGTCAATTTAATTACTTATACAACATATGTTACAAAATAGCTTATAAAAATCACTATTCACCTAAACAAGGCACTTAGAAGTGAAATTTTTGATTTCCCATTAATATAGCCACCCAAATGTGATACTATATAGTACACATATATATTAAGAGTAATGATGGACATTTAGCCACTCAAAACTCATTTACAAGACAATTTTCAAAAATGTGCTTTAAGACTTCTTAAAGCACATTTTGTGTTTTTAACTTGTTTTCAAGCTTGGTTTTCTTTGGTAATTGGTTTAATATGTTCGTTAGTGTATAAAATGAGGTCTTGGTAAGCTCATTAGGTCTTACCCAAGTTTATCCCAAGCTTAGAGCACATTTTGGCTTTTATTGACTTTAAAGCACATTTTGTGTTTTCTCTTGTTTAAATCTGTACAAATGTTTCTAAGACTCTTTTAGTCTTAATAATCCATGTTTAATGTTAACCATCATACCAAGGTTTGGGGTATTTCAGCCTAAGTGCCAAGCAAGTTTTAATTATGCACTATATTGTGATGTAGTGTAAATTTGGTGAAGTTTTGTGAGTGATAGTGTCCTTGATGGAATTGGGTGTTCTTGAGTGTTAATGGTGAAAACTATGAGGTTTGGAATGATGATGTGCTAAGAGAACCCATGGCGAAATTTGTAAAATGTATAAGGATTCTAGGTGCTTAAATGAACTACTTGGTGAACTAGGAATTGTTAAGAATGGATACATGCTTCACTAAGGAAGAACACATGCATTAGGTGTTCTAAGGTGCTATAAGGATTTAGGCATTGTCTTGGAAGTTCTAGGAATTCAATATGTGTTTTGAGAATGTATTAAAGTCTTGGAGAAGTTTGTTTAAGGTTTAGGTTATGTGATGGACAAGGTGGGAATAGTGTATAGATAAGGTTTTGAGAAAGGAACTTTAAGGAGTTGTGAAAAAGAAGATTTGGTTAGTAAGAGAAGATGCTTGGGAGATGATGTATGATGGTGAGGAAACACTTTGGTATAGAGGTTATTATGGATGAAACACCACTTGAAAAACTAGGAGAAAACATTGTAAGTGTTAGAAATTTTGTGAAGATATAAGTAAAGGTTTAAGGAATTAGAAAAAGAGTTTTGTGAGTGTTTAAGGATATCTTAAGGGTGTTTGAAGTGCTCAAATAAGGTTAGGATGTACTAGGTCATATGGGGTGAAGTTTGGAGTTGAATGTAAAAAGGGAAAACAAGGGTTTGGGGCAGACCGGACTTGCGACCGGACTTGCAAGTTCGGTCGGGCCCAGTTTACCCTGCGAGAATTAGTTTCTGGAATGGACCGGACATAGGACCGGACTTACAAGGTCGGTCGGTCGGAGTTGAAAATTTTGGCGGAAATGTGTTCTGGAATCGACCGGACATGGACAAGTCCGGTCGGTAAGTCCGGTCGGACCAAAAACATGGGTTAAGGTTATGAAATGATATGTAATGATGGGGATTGATTAGTATGATGTTATGAGGTTGTTAAGGACGTGTTAGGTGAGTTTTAATGACAATTAAGTGGGTGAAAAGTTGTAATAAAATGTGAAAGTAAAACGAGTTAAAAAGTGAAGTTATGTAACTAAGTTAACGGGGGAAAAAATTATAAGCATTAGACATTAAATAATCAAGCAACCCCGATGTTAATAAAAACACATGTGATGTTAACAGTTGTTCGAGAATTGCTCGAGGAACATAAGTGGACGTGGTAAAGTGGACTCCGGTGACAGGTATGGTTTTCTTGCAACCTGTGTCCTACCGGATTACACCGGCTTGTATGCCAAAGTGTTTTTCTGAATGTTGCCACTTGTAAGATAAAAACATGTAATGAGTTTACAGTAATTCATTTATGTGGCGAATTTGGCCTCCGATACCGTTTAACCTCAAATATGTGTTAAACCTTAGCTAACCAAATCTAGGAACACATGAGTGATCGGTATTCGGAGTTGACGACCCAAACCTGGGAACGTGCTAACCACGGCTATGTGTGAGTTAGTTGGATATTGTTGTTGTATGCAAGTGTGTGAACCTCCCTTGTGTGCTTAACTCGGTTATGATACCGTATGGTGTGTGGATGTGGTAGGCTCCATAATGGATCTCTAACTACTTATTTATAAGTGTATATGTACTAATGGGGGGTGAGGAGTCCGGTTGTTCCGGCCACGCGTGTGTGATGGACGGGAGTCGATATCATATCCGGTTCGGCTCTCTTGGTGTATGTATAGGTGGTATTCCAATTTGGTTTCTACCTTCCCCTAGCTTATCCAAAGCTAGTTACTGACTCACGTCGGGCCACAGGGGCATACGAATGTTATTTCGGTGTGCTTGGGATTACTATATCCGACACACCTTGGGTATAAGTTAACCGTTCTATATAACCGGACGGTAACGAGGTTGGTAACGAGCTTAACATGGGATTGATAATAATCTCTAGGCTCACTGGTATACTAACTATGGTGGAAGGTTCCTTGTGGGAACCGATTTTATGGTGTTATGTAATGTTATGGTGCTATGCAAATTCCTTGCTATGCTATGGTATATATATATATATATTGGATGTTTAAAATGATTGTGATGTTATCATGTGTACGTCGAAACAAGAAAGGTTTGTTATGTTTTGTTATGTGAGGAATGAGATATGTTGTAGGATATGGAGTGTGTGGATCATGGAAATGAATCCCAGTTTGTGACAAGAGGCGTTTAAGGATAACCCGATTAATGGGTACATGTCGTTCGTTAAGGAAGTAGCTCCGTTTCAGAGGAGAGCCACTCTAGGGTTTAGGAATCATTGGATGGTTGGTTAAGCGTGGATGTGTTGGTTATAGATTGAGCCCATTGAGGCGAAATGTTATGTGTTGTATGTTTATGGCTTGTATGCATGATTTAATATAATCAACTGCATGCTAAGACGACAATTAGTTGTGCGTGGCCCGGTAGCATGTGGGCTGCGGGATTACCATACCAGCAAAGGTGCTGAGCCCTTGGGGGCCACCCTTTCTCTCCTTTTCTATTTCAGGTACAAGGAGCTGGAAGCCGTTCGAGAGTAGGTCGGGGTAGCTGACTGTACATGGGTAGCCATTTAAAATGAGTATGTATTGTAGGCGTAGTAAGACCGAAATTGTTATCGGCATTAGTTTGTAAATACTCGGTACAGTGGGAGTGTTTGTGTGTAATAATTGTTGGAAATGGGATAAGGATTGTATTGTGCAGTGCTCGGGAATCAGTCCATCAGACCGATACAATGTACATGTATTAGCCTTGTTAGCCCGTGGGTGGTTAACGGCGTGTAACACCATTGAATTAAGTAATGTGATGAGTTGAGGTTTCCGCTGCAGTTGATGTTAGTGTACGGTGGTGGTTGGAGTGTTACATACATACTTACGGATCCATACTTACTTACTCTTACTCTTACTCAAGTTAAGTCGTCGGGACCTCCGGCCCTGGGGACTACACCGTCCCACCTCCGGGATTTACTTGACTCACCAATCCGGGATGCTACCCATTTAAGGGATTTGGGCCGCGGACCAGTTTAAGAGTCAGGAATTGCAGCCAACCTCTTGTGACTCCGCATTTTCACGCGTGGCCGAAGCTATATCGGACTTGTACTCATTCCAATTTACTCACTTAAGTTAGGAGTTAGATAGTTAGGAATTAGCACAAGTCAACATCCAAGCCACAAAAATACAATACATATACACATACATCCGAGGTACAATACATTACACAAGTACAATACGAGGTTCGAATACCATTCATCATCATTCACATATTTCATGAATTATACAAACTAGTGCTCAAGACAATAAATATCAAGCACAACATAAGTCAAGCACAGGTAAGTGCAATATAGTCCGATTCATGCATTTATCTTATTTAGGTGGTCAAATAAGCACACAAATCGGGGTAACCAGATTAGGATACAGGGCATGAAGAAATCATACCTTTCACCGTTGTACTTGTATCCCAACGTTCCTCCGGTATTCACAATTCAGATCCTATGATATACATATAATTGAATGGTTACTCTAACTACCATGAACTTAATTCGAGTACTCTTACATTTCCTAATTCATACTTACTAAGTCTTTGCGTTCTTTACCCTTATGTTTCACTTACTTTCTTTTCGTTACTTGTCCATAATTTACATACCCATATATATACATATGTATAGGTGGGTATACATATATATATATATATAATATATTATACTATTATAGCTTACTTTTTTTTTTTTGTAAGTATAGGGCCGTCCGACCCACCGTCCGACCCAAGCCCTGGGTCGGACCATTCCAGTAAGATTCGTTCCCAGAAAATTACCTGTCCGACCCAGCACTATTCCGTCCGACCCATACTCTCTGGGTCGGACCATTCCAGAAGGTTTGGTCCTGTCGTCCAAGCTTCGTCCGACCCAACGTCTGGGTCGGACGAAGTCAGAAACTTCGACGACGGAAAAATTTTAGCCTGTCCGACCCACGTCCGATCCACGGCTCTGGGTCGGACCATTCCAGAAAGTTTACATCTCGTTGTTTAAGCCCTGTCCGACCCACGTCCGATCCAGGCTCTGGGTCGGACGGTTCCAGAACCTTGTTACAGATTTTGTTTTTCCTTCCCAACTTCACCCATTGTTTCCCCAATCTTCCTACATACATCCTAACATGTTTTAGTACCATTTTAAACATTCTAAATCACCTTAATTCATCCACCAAATCCATTACTAAATCCATCAAACAACTTACACAATTTTCCTCACTTCCTTTCAACACTTACAACAGTTTTTCATTCTCTAATGCTACAGATTTTTCTACAACTCCTACCATTCAATATTTCCTCTACCAATGTCACTCCTAGCATCCAAATACATTGCCAAGCCATTACATCACCTATACCCAAGTCCAACTCTCCCCTTACCAAATCTTGCACACTACTTCTTTTTAGTTTTACAATGCTATTTAATACCTCTTTGCTACAGATTTTGGTTCCTACCTCCTCCATACATAATTTCCTCTCCTAATGCCATTTTCAAGGCCTACAATGCATTGTCTCTCCTCTTCAAGTCCAACACTCACTCCAAGGTCTTGTACATAAGTCCTCCTAGTTTCTCCAATGCCATCCAACAATTTTTGCTACAGATTTTATATCCTTTCATTCTCTTACCACAACTACTACCCATAGCTATTAGACATCTCTACTTACTCCAATACACCTTGGTTTTCCCATCTACCAAGTCATCCCTACATGTACATATTCCTACCAAAATTTTGCCATAGTTCCTCTACATTTCTTACTTCTCCACATATGTTTTTCTCATCAAACTCATTCCTAATCTAGCCAAACCACAAGGGTTCTACCAGCACACATACAAAATCTTAGTACACCATTACTTCCTCAATCCACATTACTAATGCACATACACAATACACTTGGCTCTAAGGCCCACAATTCACATACTAGTTCACAAATACTCAAACTTCCTCCATTACATTACTAATACATTATTTGGTTTCTTTAGATTGGTTTACCCATTCCCATTACTCTAATGCACTAAAATTTAACATTAGTAAAGAGCTCTTACCTTGAGCTTATAATTCCTTCTTTCTTTCTCATCTCTCCTCCTTCTTCCTTTCTTGCCCAAATCGGCCATGTGGGGGAATGGAGTTGCCAAACTCCATTCCCATCACCCAATGAACACAAGACACTATAATTAATATACTAATCCTTTAAGTTAATGTCAATTCATTGTAGTGTTTGAAATGAAATTTCTAGGGTTTACCTTTGGAGAGTTTTAGAAGGGGTTTTTGCCCTTGGTTCAAGAAGGTGAATCCACCACCATTGCTAGGTTGATATTTTGCTCAAAAGAGAGAGAGAAAACATGGTGTTACATATGGGTACAAATCGTTATGAAAGGGAGGTGAAGAAAACATGAGTTTTTCATGTAGATTTTTACCTTGTTGGAAAGAGGAGACTCCAAGCTCCATAATGGTGTGTTTTTCTCTTTGAATGGGGAAAACCCATGGAGATGAAACTCATCCTTTTCGAATTTTGAAAAAGAGAATGATAGAGGAGGATGAGGGATTACAATATGTAATTATTTTTGTGATTGGAGCTCAAATGGAGGTAGAGCATGGAGAGAAGATGAGATGCCATTGTTGTTGTTGGAGAAGCTCCAAAAATCGCCCCCAGCAGAGAGAGGAAGGAGGAATCGGTGGAGAGAGAGAGGAAAGAGAGGGATGAGTGAGTTGTGAGAGTGAGGTGAGAGGAAAGGGAGTAAAGTAATCCTTTTACTTTATTGCTTTTTGCTTTTGGCTCCCTTGTTTAATTAGCTAGTTACATGTGTGTGTGAGAGAGTTATTTGACTATTAAAATCTCGGTCCCCTACAGTTATGCTAGTTGGAGCGTTTTTTCGTCTTTTACAGAAAACGCTCGTTATTTTACCCGGTTTCGGTACTATTCACTAACCGGGCCCGTTTTCCGGAATTTTCTTGTTTAATTATTTTTATTGGTTATTAAACTTCCATAAATGCCTAATAATTATTATTTAATGATTTATAATTTTTACGGGTCTGTTTGACCACTTAAAGTCACGTTTTCGGGTTTCCTCGAAAAACGTGCTCTAGAGCTCTATTAGCGTTTTAATTCATTATTTGGATCCGTTTTCTTCGGGAGTTGTTCCCTTATATTGTCTAGGCCTTATTAAGCCTTTAGAATCCATATAATACGCTAACCGAGGTCTCATACCTCCTATGGTTATTTAACGCTTATTTAGCGTTTTTCGCCTTTTAAGCGTTTCTTTATTTCTTTTGGATTTATTTTTCCTTACTGTTATTAATTAGGTACCATTAGGCCCTTAAATACGTATTAAGTTAATTTTAATCCCTGTATTTAAGTTCGGGGTATTTCAATCTACCCCCCTTAAGAAACTTTGTCCTCAAAGTTGTTCGCGGTTATGGGATTACTATACTTACTCCTTTATACTTGCCTAGTGCCAAAGTCATACATCCTTCCTCCCTACAATTCCCAGAATCCCTCAAGGTTCCTACATACCATACTATATCAATATACAATAGTTACTCCAATCCGCACTACTACTAACTATCTGGTTCCTCATTACAGAGTTCATACATACATACAGTGCAAAGCTATCCCCAAAGCAATGCAATACACATACAATCCCGCAGGCACTCAGGTCATCTCGACACAGGACTCCTCTATGTCCTGCTACCCTTGGAATAATACCATATGCTACACTACTATCTTCTCCGGTATAAGCTTCTAGCTAAATCCTTATTCTCAGTCTAAGGAAAAATCCTTCCCAACAGCTAATTAGAAATCTTTCTAAAGCATCCAACTCCAAGTTCCAATTTGTATTCATTACTTCTATCCTATGTGTGATTCTTGTGACCACTTGAGGGGAGCTTCAAGAATCATTCGACCCTGATGTGATCAGCATCAGTGTTGAACTATCTTTCCACCCCAATTTGTGTTCGGTTTCCCTTGATCTGATCAGGATCAAGTTCGACTTCCCACATCAGGTTCAACCAAACAAATAATTTAATTGTTTTCATCTTCTATCTTTTTATTCTTTCTAGTCGTGATTACGAATTCATACATCTCCAAAGGATGGAATCAGTCCATCAATTATCCTCACTCTATTTCCCAAATGCTTTACTCCATGGTTCAATCCTAATGCTCATTCCATCAACCTTCACTACTTCCATCCGTTACTCACCATCATACCCTATATTCTAACTAAGGAATACTTCATTTCTAAGATTTAGTTGTCTTCAATTGTTTCAAAGATTTTACTTACGATTCCACTACTCATAAACTTCATTCATCTACTATCCTCATTCATTTCGTACTACTTCTTCAAAGGTTACAATACTTGTGGAGCTCCGTCCACTACTCATTACTCTTCTTTACCAATACTCTTACACTGGTGTTACAAGATGGGTATATTCGCCCTATGGTATTTGCATGTCTAATGCTTAGTTACCACAATTCAATATGAATGAATACGTATGTTTATATAACGTAAGTCCCACTCATCGAATAATTTCTCATTTGTGCTATGCACATTATAGTTTTATGTGTTTTATTTATAAAACTTGCATTAAGCGGTTTTCGCTCTACCCCCCTTAAAAGGGATTACGCCCACGTAATCTACCATATTTTATTATTATTAAACTTTGGTTTAATCAGTCTGGGCAAACTGGAGCGTTTAGCTTCACTACCGTATACTATACAATATGCTCTGGTCAAAGGGATCTTAACCATACCAATGGTTTAGTCTTTGCATCAAGAGTTCCTATGTGAGTTTATTTAACTCATATTTAATTCGATTCTAGCCTAATCGGCTTCAAGGCATTAATAGCCATTGTATTATGCTCACTAGGTACATTAATCTCCTAGCTAGGGCCCACTAGCTTCTGCTGCGCGACCCTGATAACTTGGGTTATCCACCCTTCTTGTTACCCTTAACGTGTTACACATCACCTTTTATCCGTCTATTATGGGCATAAGGTTTATTAAACAAATGCGGCATTCTTTTACCGTGTTTGAACTCCAGGAGTTGTAGGTTTATAACCAGCTCTCTGGTAATCTACTGCACATGCTATTCGTGCTTCCACGATTATTCGTTAAGTTCCTCCGACTTATTGTCGGGCGAGGTTAAGTCACTACTTAATTGTAGTACTTCCTCTGTTGTCAATAGCTTCTGAATTATACCAGTTCTCCCGGTTCAGTACAAGTGTTCTTTACTTGTATGACCTTGCATTGATATGCGTCGGTCCTAGTGACTTCCTTAAGTCTCCTTTCGCCTTTTATTCCGTTGGAATTCACATCTGTGACTGTTAGTGTGTGTTACACTCTTCGTGCTTCTTTGGCCTTAGGCCGCACGGTTTGTTGCTAAGCTTGCTTAACTGGCTAGTGCCATGTTTGTTGGTGAAAAGAAGGGTTTACTACGGTTTACATTCTCCATATCCCTAGCCATCCCATTAGATCATTAGCTGCACAAGTGCAATACCAAAACACTCAGTCATACAGAGTGCAGAGGCGTAAACGCTTGGCAGTAAGTCACTTATGTGATAGGAAAGAATATTTATGCCTGTCATCTCGTACTTATACTCCGTGTCATTATCTGTTACTTCTTCATATCGGTCGCTTGTCGCGCACCGTATTCTTACTCATTATACGACATCGTTTTTACTGTTTCTGTTACTGTGATAGTTTCTCTTCACTCATTGCCATTGTCATTGGCACCATTCCCTTATGGTATGAACACCCTGGGGTTTCCAATGTTCGTGTGTATGACGGTTGTTGTAGCATACCGCACTACTATTATCTTCCCATTGTGGGGATGTTTTATTTCAGTTTAGGTTTCATGTGTAGGTTGGCTTACCTCACATTATCTTCATCATTTGTGATACAATTTACCAAGTATCTTGGTTGACCAAGGATGAAATAACTCATCGGGTCATAAGCTCCCTTGAGCGTTAATCATTCATGGTGTTCAATGTGTGTTCACATTAATTGCTTTGATAATTATTGCCTTTCGGTGCTGGGCATTGGTTTAGGCTCTAGCTGTGTAGTTTTACTTTATGTACATCACCGGGACATCCCAAGAACTTCAAGGGTTTTCTGGTCCCGTTCTCCAATTGAAGAGTACTCTGTCATTGATAAATGAAAGTTCTTGTTGAGTGGTTTATCTCCACTCATAGGTCTACTGACAAGGTTGGCTATGTTGGTGTTTACCCAATGGTTTACCACATGCTTGGGTGCATATGGAGTATACTTACTCCTTTAAGTCGTAATGGTTTGGAAATCTCATTTCCTTATTCCTTCACCCCTTGGCAATATCTATTGCGTGGTTTGTTGTTATAGTAAATGGAAGCCTTTTTCTAAGGGTTCACATCATCACTGCATTGGTGGTCTTTGGTTAATGAGGGGTACCTTCCCTTGGGTTTCTCGTAGTGTCCAAGTGTGGACTAGGCCAATGTTGGCATTATCATGATTCTTATGCCTCTGTGTACAATGGCTACAGAAGGCATGAGGGGTATTTAAGCTCCGTCAACTGTATACTAGGCTGATACTCTAGTGACAGTGACATTGAGTTGGCCATTACTCCCACCAGCTCAGGATGTTGGGTTTGAATTTATGGTCCAGTTGTTGATTTCTTGTCGTATGAGGCAATCCCTCTTGCAAGTCTTGTTAGTAATGGTGTGGGTTTTACAACCGTTTTAAGGTTACACAACGCATCAGGGTTATGGCTTTAGAGCCATATTGCTGCAAGCTATGCTCTTTGCAAGCTGCTTATACACGTTTCCACTCCATGTATACCGTCATAGGTTGGAGGTATTATTGGGCTCCATGGTAAGTCGTGGCATCACGCTTCCGTTCATAGGAGACCTTCTTAGGCAAATGGTGTTAATACGTGCCTCTCAGTATCTTAGGGCATTTCCTGTTAAGTGAAATCCCTTCGGGTCCTAACCGAGTGTTCGTTCTAACTTTCGTGCTTTTATCATGTCGCTGTTGTTCGACTGTTGTAACGCAGACACTCTTCAAGGATTGCTCCTGAGTGTTGTTGAAGCATGCCGTTACATCCGGCTAATGTTGATGACATGTTGTCCACTGTGTCTTCTTGTGGTGTTGTGTTTGAGTTTTCCCCTTTTGGGTCATGACGTCTCCCGTCCTTGGGTAGACTGTTTATGCTTGTTCCTAGTGTTTAAGACTAGGTTTGGTATTCCCTTCAATGATGGAGTATACTTGTGGTAATCTCGGGGTTGCTCTCGGGAATTCTGTCCCGTTTGTTGAGCATCGTGGTGTTCACGTTATAGGCGATTGCCTTGCTGTGTTTAGGCTGGGTATACTTCCCAGCTGTCATGTATTTTTGATGTCCTGAGACATATCCAATGTTTACACTTACTAGCACGCGTTCTTTGCACTTCCTAATTCTTATTCCTCATCTTCCAATGGATTCTCTGAGTTCCTTTATACTTGGTCCTCTGAGGGGTCCAGCTGTCCTGGGTTGAACTTACTGATGGTCCGTAGAACGGAGTTGACTACTCCCCGTGTGTCGTACACTACATGTATACATACGTGGGGTACCATGTTGATACGTTACCACTTACCCGACTATATGTCGGGCCCACAAGCTCCTTCGGAGTGCGGTTGTCCCACATCCCGTAACGGGTATACTCGTAGTGTACGTCACACGCCTAGGTGAAGTATTCTATTGCCAACTCCTCTTGTATCATCCTATGATACTCACCATAATGCTGTTGGTCTGGTTTTAAAATCCAAGGTTTTTAAAAGAGGGTTGTGGTTTTGAAGAGAAAATTTTGGGTTTTAAAACAATGGTTCGGTGTTAAAAGAAATCTCTCATGGCATAGCCACGTTTGAGGTCTTGACCAAGTCTAGCCTCTCGCTGACTGGTATGTTCTAAATACCGTGGTCGGGCCGTTAGGCCTTTCCAAGGTTCCATTCCTTCAGTTTTAGGATGTTTATTCCTGTGGTTGTTTCGTGACGGTCACCGTACATTACTGTGTACTTGTGACATGTTAGTGTTCCTTTACATATCTCTGTCTTTACTGCACTTGCCTTGGCAAGTGCGTGGTATCGATGGTTTTTGGATAATCCTATACCAATCTTGGTATGGCTTCTGCTTGTATTTAATAGTCTTGTTAACCTTTCCCTTGGTCTTATTGATCCACAATAGGTATACTCGCCCCTTTAGGTAGCTTCTTGGTGGTCTAGACATGGCTGTCGTAGATCTGGGTACTCCTCCAATCCTTGGAGATTCCCGCTCTATTTGGTTTAGTGTCGTTCCTTGTGGCTCGTTCCCACCCACCTGTGGCGGTCACTGAGTCTTCCTTGTTTAGGCACTACTCTTGTAGTCCTATTAGATTATATCTCATGGTTGTTATTGCAGTTGTCTGAGCTATATTGGCCAGGTATTGCAACCTTAGTGGCGTTGTAATTCTGGAGTTAACTGCTCCCGACTATATCCTTAGTCGGCTAGCATACCGTTAGTGGTATTATTCAAGTATTACTATCCCGTAGACTTGTGTCTCGGGTTCCGTTACTGCTCCCTTTTCCATTCCGTTGCACAGTTAGTGCTTCTGTCCTGCTGTTGGTTGACTAGCTAGGTTTCGCGACTGCTAAGCACGTCGCCCCATGCTGTTGCATGTTGTAGCCTCCTCGTGGTTGGAGTGTCCATCCTACCGCTATTACGTGCGGTGTTGTGGTTCAACCGGGATCCCTCTTCGGGACTTCCAGTTCTTGGAATCTACCATGTGTCGGTTCTTGTTTAACGTGTGATTGCTTCACAACTGCCAGATCGGGTTTCCCCGTGTATGAGAAGACCTTTCTTCTCTCTGGCGTCCTTTCCCAAGTTATACAGTGGGGTTTACGGCGGGCGGGGACTGGTATTGTAGGTATCCGGTACTCACCGGTAGTTTCTAACTAGCATATCTCTAATGCTAACACTCAGCCCTTAGCCCTAGCTTCTAATTCCTAACTCGGTGTTCCTAAGCTCGGTATTTCCAGTCATCAGAGCGATTTCGCTCTGATACCACTTTTTGTAACACCCCTACCATTAATACATGCTTACCGTCCAATCTCCTTACACATCAGATACACGCAGCGGTTACTTACTTACATACAATGGGTGATACAATGCCGTTAACCACCCACGTGGCTAACAAGGCTACTACTACAGCTTACAGCATCGGTCTGATGGACCGGAACCCCGAGTACTACACATCTATAATACATACTCCATTCATCAATCAATTACAACAATGCTCCATTCAATACTTACTCCTCTTCAACCCATACAATACAATATACTTCACCGAGTCTACTAGGATCCTTATACATTTATAATGTCACTTCCAAGTTCATACATACTCTCTAGGAGTCTACATCTACCCATTTTCTCACAACTACTTACTTTCTAAGTACAAGGGTGTGCCTCCGGTCTCTTCCTTGACCATATTTGCTTCGGGTACCTGCACACTAAAAAATGTCCCCCGAAGGGGTCAGCTTTCGCCGAGCATGATAACCGCATACCCCGCGTACTAGTGAGGGTACGCCGACCACTTGGTCGAATACATGCGGTTCGTTTTCATACAAACATACATGCATACATGCTCTTATACACGATGCAATAATACCCACACAGCGTACATACATACAATTCATTTCATACAAGGAATACAATATAAACCAACCGATACATACTTACCTCTTTCCGAATTACACATACACATCTCATGCACAATATAATATTGTTAGCTTCATTGGTCCACCCGGGTTAATCGGGTAGAGATTACTCTTTTACTCGTTACTTCATACATACGCATACATACTCATACATACTTACGGATCCATACTTACTTACTCTTACTCTTACTCAAGTTAAGTCGTCGGGACCTCCGGCCCTGGGGACTACACCGTCCCACCTCCGGGATTTACTTGACTCACCAATCCGGGATGCTACCCATTTAAGGGATTTGGGCCGCGGACCAGTTTAAGAGTCAGGAATTGCAGCCAACCTCTTGTGACTCCGCATCCTCACGCGTGGCCGAAGCTATATCGGACTTGTACTCATTCCAATTTACTCACTTAAGTTAGGAGTTAGATAGTTAGGAATTAGCACAAGTCAACATCCAAGCCACAAAAATACAATACATATATACACATACATCCGAGGTACAATACATTACACAAGTACAATACGAGGTTCGAATACCATTCATCATCATTCACATATTTCATGAATTATACAAACTAGTGCTCAAGACAATAAATATCAAGCACAACATAAGTCAAGCACAGGTAAGTGCAATATAGTCCGATTCATGCATTTATCTTTTTAGGTGGTCAAATAAGCACACAAATCGGGGTAACCAGATTAGGATACAGGGCATGAAGAAATCATACCTTTCACCGTTGTACTTGTATCCCAACGTTCCTCCGGTATTCACAATTCAGATCCTATGATATACATATAATTGAATGGTTACTCTAACTACCATGAACTTAATTCGAGTACTCTTACATTTCCAATTCATACTTACTAAGTCTTTGCGTTCTTTACCCTTATGTTTCACTTACTTTCTTTTCGTTACTTGTCCATAATTTACATACCCATATATATACATATGTATAGGTGGGTATATATATATATATATATACTAGTTATAAGCTTACTTTTTTTTTTGTAAGTATAGGGCCGTCCGACCCACCGTCCGACCCAAGCCCTGGGTCGGACCATTCCAGTAAGATTCGTTCCCAGAAAATTACCCTGTCCGACCCAGCACTATTCCGTCCGACCCATACTCCTGGGTCGGACCATTCCAGAAGGTTTTGGTCCTGTCGTCCAAGCTTCGTCCGACCCACGTCCGACCCAACGTCTGGGTCGGACGAAGTCAGAAACTTCGACGACGGAAAAATTTTAGCCTGTCCGACCCACGTCCGATCCACGGCTCTGGGTCGGACCATTCCAGAAAGTTTACATCTCGCTGTTTAAGCCCTGTCCGACCCACGTCCGATCCAGGCTCTGGGTCGGACGGTTCCAGAACCTTGTTACAGATTTTGTTTTTCCTTCCCAACTTCACCCATTGTTTCCCCAATCTTCCTACATACATCCTAACATGTTTTAGTACCATTTTAACATTCTAAATCACCTTAATTATCCACCAAATCCATTACTAAATCCATCAAACAACTTACACAATTTTCCTCACTTCCTTTCAACACTTACAACAGTTTTTCATTCTCTAATGCTACAGATTTTTCTACAACTCCTACCATTCAATATTTCCTCTACCAATGTCACTCCTAGCATCCCAAATACATTGCCAAGCCATTACATCACCTATACCCAAGTCCAACTCTCCCTTACCAAATCTTGCACACTACTTCTTTTTAGTTTTACAATGCTATTTAATACCTCTTTGCTACAGATTTTGGTTCCTACCTCCTCCATACATAATTTCCTCTCCTAATGCCATTTTCAAGGCCTACAATGCATTGTCTCTCCTCTTCAAGTCCAACACTCACTCCCAAGGTCTTGTACATAAGTCCTCCTAGTTTCTCCAATGCCATCCAACAATTTTTGCTACAGATTTTATATCCTTTCATTCTCTTACCACAACTACTACCCATAGCTATTAGACATCTCTACTTACTCCAATACACCCTTGGTTTTCCCATCTACCAAGTCATCCCTACATGTACATATTCCTACCAAAATTTTGCCATAGTTCCTCTACATTTCTTACTTCTCCACATATGTGTTTTCTCATCAAACTCATTCCTAATCTAGCCAAACCACAAGGGTTCTACCAGCACACATACAAAATCTTAGTACACCATTACTTCCTCAATCCACATTACTAATGCACATACACAATACACTTGGCTCTAAGGCCCACAATTCACATACTAGTTCACAAATACTCAAACTTCCTCCATTACATTACTAATACATTATTTGGTTTCTTTAGATTGGTTTACCCATTCCCATTACTCTAATGCACTAAAATTTAACATTAGTAAAGAGCTCTTACCTTGAGCTTATAATTCCTTCTTTCTTTCTCATCTCTCCTCCTTCTTCCTTTCTTGCCCAAATCGGCCATGTGGGGGAATGGAGTTGCCAAACTCCATTCCATCACCCAATGAACACAAGACACTATAATTAATATACTAATCCTTTAAGTTAATGTCAATTCATTGTAGTGTTTGAAATGAAATTTCTAGGGTTTACCTTTGGAGAGTTTTAGAAGGGGTTTTTGCCCTTGGTTCAAGAAGGTGAATCCACCACCATTGCTAGGTTGATATTTTGCTCAAAAGAGAGAGAAAACATGGTGTTACATATGGGTAAAATCGGTTATGAAAGGGAGGTGAAGAAAACATGAGTTTTCATGTAGATTTTTACCTTGTTGGAAAGAGGAGACTCCAAGCTCCATAATGGTGTGTTTTCTCTTTGAATGGGGAAAACCATGGAGATGAAACTCATCCTTTTCGAATTTTGAAAAGAGAGAATGATAGAGGAGGATGAGGGGATTACAAATATGTAATTATTTTTGTGATTGGAGCTCAAATGGAGGTAGAGCATGAGAGAGAAGATGAGATGCCATTGTTGTTGTTGGAGAAGCTCCAAAAATCGCCCCCAGCAGAGAGAGGAAGGAGGAATCGGTGGAGAGAGAGAGGAAAGAGAGGGATGAGTGAGTTGTGAGAGTGAGGTGAGAGGAAAGGGAGTAAAGTAATCCTTTTACTTTATTGCTTTTTGCTTTTGGCTCCCTTGTTTAATTAGCTAGTTACATGTGTGTGTGAGAGAGTTATTTGACTATTAAAATCGGTCCCCCTACAGTTATGCTAGTTGGAGCGTTTTTCGTCTTTTTACAGAAAACGCTCGTTATTTTACCCGGTTTCGGTACTATTCACTAACCGGGCCCGTTTTCCGGAATTTTCTTGTTCAATTATTTTTATTGGTTATTAAACTTCCATAAATGCCTAATAATTATTATTTAATGATTTATAATTTTTACAGGTCTGTTTGACCACTTAAAGTCACGTTTTCGGGTTTCCTCGAAAAACGTGCTCTAGAGCTCTATTAGCGTTTTAATTCATTATTTGGATCCGTTTTCTTCGGGAGTTGTTCCCTTATATTGTCTAGGCCTTATTAAGCCTTTAGAATCCATATAATACGCTAACCGAGGTCTCATACCTCCTATGGTTATTTAACGCTTATTTAGCGTTTTTCGCCTTTTAAGCGTTTCTTTATTTCTTTTGGATTTATTTTTCCTTACTGTTATTAATTAGGTACCATTAGGCCCTTAAATACGTATTAAGTTAATTTTAATCCCTGTATTTAAGTTCGGGGTATTTCATTGGCAGTGCGCAAACCTAACACCTTCTGTTGGTCTGAGTCTGATAGAGATGACATAATAATCCTTCGACCTTGTCTGTTCTTGCTTATCAACTTATTATCGCTCTCACTCCAACTGGATCTAGGTTTTTCTTTGGTGACACCATCCTTCTCAATTCTCGGCTTCAGGTCACCTTCGGTCACTACGTCCCATAACTGCAGATCAATAAAGATTAATTGATCCTCCATCTGTTCACACCAACTGGTGTAGTTGAACTTTGTCAGCTTTGGAGGCTTAACATGGTAGGAATTCATCACGATCAACCCTGAAGAAGTTTCTTCTGCGTCTAGGGTAACCTAGCTCTGATACCAATTGTAAATTCCTAGATGTCGGTGCTGAGTCTGCAACTCAGAAGGTGTCGATGGTCTGAGTTCAGAACTGAGGACGAACAGGGAGAAAGAAGGGAAGACCAGAATAGCATAAAGGTAAAACCTTTATTATAATCACGTATAACAATGGTTACACAATCACGTATTCAATACGAATACAAACCCTCACGTCAAGAACACTATCTTGACATAACTGACAACTAACTTGAGTTCTGAACTCAAGTACTACAACGAAATCAGCACCAAAACTCTCCTGGGATTGACTCTATAATCTCACTCTTCTCTCTTGTTTCTCTCTATATTCATCCTTACTATTGTTCCCCACAAATTACCTTGGATTTCCGTTTTTCTCTTTGCGTTCTTATCTCTTCCTTTTGACCTAGACTTTCTTCCACTTATATAGATGCAGAGGCAGGGTAAGAATCTATCGTTCAAGATTTTCTTAACAGCTAGATAAATCTTGTTAAATATTCTATCTTCTCTCTTTGTCGTCAGTTCAAGATGACAGACTGAGCTTCAGGCTGGTCTTAAAACGGGCTTCAGTATTGAACTGAGTTTGCCGATCAAAATAACATCAACAATTTAAGAGCTAATTTCAGTACATACGGCTGTTTGAAGTGATGACTAGGAACAAAACCAAGAAGGAAGAGAAAAATGGAGCACGCTTCTTGTCACAGGTCGTCATCCTGTTGGACCTGTAGTCTCCATCGTGTTGCAAATTAATAGCACCGAGATAGTGTAAAATGTCAAGCAGCATAAAATTCCAGATCATAACGACAGATTGGGATGTAAAATAGCGCACCTGCTCTAGAACACAGAATGGGGTGTAAAATTAAGTACCTGCTCCAGAACACGATGGTGTAAGATTGCAGGGAAATAGAAATGGATTAAATACACATATTCACGGCGCATTTTTTTAAACGAACGAAAGAATTGTTTTGAATTTGAAAATGGTTTTTAGAATTTTAGGGTTCTTAGGAAGGTTTTTGAATACTGAGTTTTTAGGAAGGTTTTTGAAAGAATCGACCCGATTCTGCGATGTACACATATAGTTTTTAGGAAGGTTTTTAAAAGAATCGATCCGATTATGCCACAATCATTGTACACAGATTCGCCCATTTTACAAACGAAGGAAAGAATTGTTTTGAGAATCTAGAAACGATTTTTAGAGTTCGATCCGTGTTTCAGTCAAAGATATGAACTTTAAAATTTTAAAGCCTAAACTGGACCCTTCCAATTAATTGCGTGACCGTTGAACATCATGTATAGTTTTCTACTGAATAATGTCCATATTATATAGCTTTGTGCATCAATCGCTACAGTATAGTAACTTCACAAATTCGATCGTATGCCCAACACACACACCTGGACTAGTAATTTAATTACACGTTCAAGAGTCAAAGAAAATTTTGTGAGATTGCTGCTAACATATACAATATTCCACCTTTGACAAATTTATAGTTTCTAATGTAATTAAATGTTTCAGTATTCTAGTGTGTAGAAAAACGTTGAACATCAAACTCAACGAAAGGTATTTAAAACTTGTTTATGCTATAGTACTAAGTATTATAACTCACTACGAACCATTCAATAGATGTCTTATTCTTTTACGGGTTTATAAAAACGACTTTATCCTATAGTTTATTTTTCTCTCATAACCTTAAACATATCAACCTTTCATTTTTTTGTCTTTTAGATATTTTTTCTTTATTTTTTTTCCAAATTCATTTAACACTAACATACTAGCTATGTCAATCAGCTTCCAAAAATAATGGGCCTGAATATGTACGAGCATACAATTAATGAACTCCAAACTCGAATTGTCATTCTAAACTACATCCCGATATTATAAACCAATTAGAGCCAGATAAGTCAAAACAATTTAGACTGGCAAAACGGATTGGCGGGGATTTTAATCAATCCTAATCTAATCCATTTAAAAATTATGAATCCTAACCCAACCCATTAATTAATCGGATTAGGATTCTCAATGCTAACCCAATCCATCAATCAACGAATCAACCGCGGATCAACCCAATTAAGTAAATACTATACTAAACATAAACGGAAATGAGGTAGCGATCGGATCATTTTCTTACTATTAGAGATAGTCCAATAAGGCTAGGTGTGGGAGAAAACATATCAGTTTACATCCCTCTATATATAGTGCAAGGAAGTGAGAGAATGCCTAGATAATTTAGAGGAGTTAGAAATAATTTAGGGAGTTGGAAAATTTAATCTAGTGGAGATTGTTTCAAAATGGAAGGTAATTTAAATGAACCGGTCTAAAGATTTAATGAGGTGTAATGAGTCATTGGAAAGTAGACCATGGAAAGCTAAAGGCCATTATGACAATTAAGGCATTAAGGGATCTAATTCAGTAACGCAAGAAGTGATAGTAATTATCTTTGAATATTGAATCTCGAGTCTTATGTAATAGTGATTAGTTTTGTAAAATTTGAAAAGGCATGCAAATGTCAAAAGATGACTTCAAGGTCTTAATGACAATTTTGTGTGTTAAGGAATTAAAGAGGGTTTGATTTGGTAAAACGAATAGGAAACTTTGAATATTGAACTTCCTGGATTAATTAAGAGAGAGAAAGTGTTTGAAAACAATATAAATAAGACCAAAGGTCAAAATATGACTTTAACGCCATTAATGACATTTTGTGCTTTAAGGGATTAATGAGGATTTTATCATGTAAATATTAAATGGTGAGTGGAAAGTATGTCTAAATGAATTATCTAAACTTAATTAAGAGTATAAAAGTCGTGCCAGCACATAAATAACCACCAAAAGGATAAAATCTCATTTAATGACACAAGGATACTTTTGTGCTTTAAAGAAAAAAATATCGTCTTTAAGATAAGATAACTGGTATATTATATATGTTTTATATATTTTCGGTTTTCGGTTAACCAAACTTTTCACACATATAGCCAAAAACCAAACCAAATAATTTCGGTTATAACCGAAAAACCGAATTATAAAATCGGTTAAAATTTTCAGTTAAAAATAACCAAAATAATTTCGGTTTGGTTTTTGGCTATATTAACGTAACCTAATGGACAGCCCTAAGCAACGCTCTCCAAATTAATCCTATTGGCTATACGTTGCAACATCAGCATAAATAAATGAAAATCCTAATCTTCCTAAAGTAAAAAATTATGAATGAGAGGGAAAGAATGTTAAGGAACTCTACCATTATAGAGATTAGAGTTCCTTATATAATAAAATATTACATTTTATTGACTGGCACCTAAAAAAAAGTTAAGAAACTTTCAACCACTGTGGATGCCCTAAGAGGTCTATAATCAAAATCCTACCTACACAAAATACATATCTGCTACTTTTGTTCACCCTTCTTGATAATGTAAACATACATATGTTCTCAAGAACAACTATGACAGTGAGAATAAGAAAAATAAACCTTGGGCAACGATGAAGAGCGACATAGACATGAACAACGACGTAGAGAAGAAAAATGGATATGAGTCTACAAGACGAGAGCATTTGGGTTTTCAACATTATGTTAAGGTCTGGTTGGGCCCTTTGTTTGATATGCAGCTGGTTAGGCCGTTTGTTTAATTAAGATTATGTGATATTATTAAAGGTGGGATAGTCCAACTACACTTGAGCTTAAGGCTAAGGTATAGTTTGATCTGAAAATAATATATATATATATAATTGTGAATTAATATTTTTATTTTTCATTATTAACAAATATATTTTCGTGTTTCAGGTTGGGTCATGGGTTATGATCTCTACCCTAACTCAACCCACAAAATTAGTTTATTATCCTAACTGAACCCAAAAAATAGATGGTCAATAATCAAGACCCTAACCGGCAAAAATATGAGTTGGATTCGGGTCGGGTTTTGGGTTGGGTCAAAATTGCGAGGTCTAGAGAGGGTTGAGTGAAGGCCATGGTAGACTGTGATGAATAAAAACAGATGCGGCCGAGTCTGATGGATGTACTATATATGTGATTTGGACCTAGAAACTCTTTCGGATTTTTCTTGTAAGATTTTTTTTTGTGCAATTTAAGTGATTATACTAGTATCTCTTTTAAAAAAATATCTTACCTATATAAGTCTTTAATTGATTGATTGTTTTATCTTTCGTATTTTTTACTAACTTATTTTCTCCTTTAAAAGTATGATCTATATTTTTTTTAGTTTCGACTTTTGGTTTAGATTTTTAATTTTATTTTAATAGATTCCCCCTACAGGTTTTCCTTTTCCTTCTTTTACTTTCACGATTTTGATTTTGTTTTTAATTTTGATTTGGTTTATACTTAGCCATGGATGGAATTTTTTTCCATTCCTTCTATCAAATAAGTGTAAAACTCCTTTTTCTTCTATCTAATAAGGGCAATATGTTATTATAAAGTTAGGGGGTGTTATTTCCCCCAACCTCCACCCTCATTTGTCAACTCAATTTTGTCATAAAAATTGAAGTGCTTAATTGTTGTTACTTGCGCAGAGAAAGATTTTTAGACTTTTCTGCCTCATTTTTTCTCATTGTAACTAATGTAAAATATTATATGAAATTTGAATAAAATTGCTAACCTTCGCAACTTAGAAGAATCGTTAATATTCACAATATAAACATCCCATGTAATTTCTACAGAGCCGATCATCCAAAGTGTAATAATTCTTCTACACTAACAAAAGATGGTATTACCAAGGACCCCCCACATCAAGGTAATCTTTTTCCCATATTGATGGAATACAACATATCTACCACAGGACACCAATTTTCTGTGATGATGCAGATGAAACCCACCCTACATTAATCAACCATCAAAGAAATCTTGCTGTTGAGAATCACACATTATCCGGCCAAAATTCTCTGAAAAAAGATATCTCAAATTCCTTTTCCTGTATCTTCTGCTCTTTCTCCTTGGTCTTCCTCAATCTCTTTGAGATCGCCTTCTCCTTCTTACTCAAAGGTGGTGCTACTTCCTGAATAAAAACAAGATAAATACCATCAAGAAGTATTCTTATTCAGTGCTGTATTATGCAGATTAGGTTTCAGATGCACAATGCCGCTTTCCTTTGGTGCATCATGCATCTCGCTCACAATCACATATAAGAATGTTACACGGAAGCAGCAAGCATCTGAAATACAGGCACAGTGACCAAAAGATAAAAACGGTATGAGAAAAATGAACAGTTATGAATGATAGGACTTCCCGACTTCTGCCACTCTGTTATATATTTTACCGCAGCCGCTTTGAGCCCACATGTGGTATCTACGTTTTCTTTGACAAATGTTGATAAAAACAAAAGGTATTTTGCGTCAACAATCCAAATGAATTGGAATCCAGAAACCAATATAATAATAAGTGTCAACGAGACTGCACTATGCTGTAAGTATTTACAAGTAGTACATTTCGATTTCTTAGTTCTGTGAATCGTAAAAGTAAAACAACAATCGGACAACAATGTTACAAACCCACTTTATATGGTAGGCCAAGCTGCTACTATAGTTTACCACATTTGGCTGTTCAATCCAGGATGGTGAAACTAGGATTTCTAGGAGCAGCGTGTCACAACAGAGTTATAGCTATCAATAGAAGTCAGTCCAGTTTCATTGAGATTACACTGGCATTAACCTAATCTAATGAAATCTCATGGCATCAGAATCTTGCAAGCCAACCAAAACAACAATCTCCACGTAATTACAGAAAATAGACTGCCAGCAGTAGGGATCATAAAGATGTCTATTGAACAATATGCATGTAAGAAGCGCAACCTACAGGACAGTTATATAAGTTGGAATGAGAAACAAAACAAAAATGTCAATGAAGCTCACCTGTCTGTGCTTTCTGGAATCATTGCATTTAGAGAGCTGCGTGGTATGACTCTTCAATTTTTCTGCACCTAACCCCTTTTTGTTGTTTTTGAGATATGTCGCAACAGGCTCCAGTCTCCCCTGGTTAGGATGAAATATAAATAATAGGTTGGTTTCTTTACAATACTTATCTTCAACTTGATGTATGATGATATATGAAGCTTTGAAGAAGAAATGCATACAACATAACCTGCTGAAAGACACCTCCACACTTTGGCAATCATAGAGCCAAATATAGTAGGCATATCAGCTTTTGTGCAGCTAGTAAAATACAAATTCATCATCGACAAGGATAAGTTCCATGTTGACTGCAGATGACTAAACACATCTCCATATATGAGGAGCTAAGTTTTCTCAAAGTTCATTCAAGCGTGATCACAAGAAGTTAAAGACCATATGTCAATTATATCCTGCCTATGGCACAGTTCAAGAGGGCTAGATGTGTGCAACCTTACCACCTTTACGTAAAGGCTTATTCACAAAAGCCCTAATTACTACTGTTATGAACCATGGATTGAGATTCCTTATTTATTAACCACCTCCAAGAAAACACAGTGCAGAAAACAACTTAAAACCCAGAGCATTTGGCGGCATCTTTGTATTTAATTTGTAGGTCTCTAGGGTACACAATAATTGAACGCGCAGCAGGAGGAAATTAGGCGCGCAAAGGGCTAGAACTAATGCATACACCAGGGTTGATAAAAAAAAGCAGGCTCCAAATATCTCCTTATAGAACATAGAATTCATGACAGAAGACCAAAATAATCTAAACTTGAGAGAAGATTCACATTCCTCTACTCTCATATTAAACATTCTTCCAGTGGCATACCAACAACCAGTCCCCAAGTTCAGGACGTCATTGTTCAAGAAACACAATCATTAGGAAAATAGAATACAGTTCAGTTACCATAGTAACACAAAACATGACTGGCTCACAGGCTAAAAATCTAGCTGCACACTAAAAAAACTATGAAAATTCTAATCACCAACTAAACAAACAGCTATAGAAGCAAGCTTGTACAAGTTTGCACTAAGATTCAGCAATCCTTTAGTCCAGAACCAAGTCGGCGCCACAACGGAATGGTGTAAGTGTAACACCAGGAACAAGGAATAATTTCATAGCAATAGAAAGTACCTGCTCAGAAACACCAAGACCAGTTCCTTCTTTCCATCCGTGCTTCTTGAGGAGCTAAAATTATGATAAACGGGGGAGAGGGAGGACCCACATCAGCGTGAGAATAAATTCCATCATGAAGAAGAATTCATCGAGAAACAAATGAACTGGATAACAGTGATAGCCAAAAAAGAACGCATAACAAAGAACCTGAAATCCGATGTTGGAGGAACCGATGGCAGTTGAAGAAAATCAGCCTGATGATGATTCTGGTGAATCTTAAATTGTCAATGAACAATCAAGGGAAAAGAACAGAGCTGTATTAATGCAGATAAGGTTTCAGACGTGCAGTGCCACAGCCCTTTGCATCTCACTCATAACATATAAGAATGTTACTCGGAAGCAGCAAGGAAAGCATCTGAAAAGCAGGAACATTGACCAGAAGATAAACAATAGGTATGAGAAAAATGAACAATGATGGATGACAGACCCGCCCAACAGTTGGTTATTTGACCACAGCCGCTTTGAGCCCTCAGCTATGACGTTTTGTATGACAAAATCTCACTAAAACACGGCATTTTGAGCTAACAATCCAAGCAAAATGTAATCCAAAAAACCAAGATCAAGATGTGAGTTTTTACAACTAGTACATCAGACTTCTTAGTTCTACCAAAAAAAAGAGAGGATGCTCTTGATCACTACAACCTCTTATTATCTTCTTTTTATGTCCGTTTCAGTTCCTCGGGACCATTACTAGTAGCTTAAACAATATAAGGATCCTCGTCTCAAGAAACTATTTATTGTGCCAAAATACCAGACGTAGTTTGACCTTCAAAGAATGTTACAAAGTGGTTTTATATGATTAGGCCAAGCTGCTTCTTCATTATACCATATATGCCTATCTTGAGAGCAGAATGTCACAACAGAATCATAGTTATCAACTGAAATCAGTTTAGTTTTATTGAGGTTACATGGGCATTAGCCTAATCGCTAATCCAGTTATATCTCATGACATGGGAAGTCTTGTAGGGGACCAATACGACAATATTAAAGAAAAATTATAGAGAGAATAGGCAACCAGCACTATGTATCATGAAAATTTCTACAGACTATATGCATGCAAGAAGTGCAAACTACAAGACAACTAAACTGGAACGTGAAGCGAGAAACAGAAAATGTCAGTTGATGCTTACCTTTATGCATTTTCTGGAATAATCGCTTTTAGAAAGCAGAGCGTTATCACTCTTCACTTTTTCTGCACCTAAGCCCTTTTTGTTCTGTTTAATATATGTTTCAACAGGCTCCAGTCTTCCCTGTTTAAAAATTAATTAATAAGTCAGTTTATTTACAAGTGTTTATCTTCAACTTGAGGTATGATGAGATATGAAGCTTTGAAGAAGAAATGTGTGCAATATAACCTACAGAAAAACCTCTGTAAATTGGTCATCATAAAGCCGGATATTATTATAGTTTCTGCGCAGCTAGTAAAAATACAAATTCATATTTGGTATGCATCAACAATTTCTCTTTGAAAAACACAGAAATAAAAAGCCAAAATTTCTTCCAAGTCACTGCAAGAGTGATTACATTATGTAAATACCACATGCATCAATTATATCCTGCCCATGAAAGAGTATAACAGGGGTAGATGAATGCACCAATATCACTTTTAGGAAAAAACTTATTCATTATGGCCCTAATTTCTACCCATATCAGAGATTGAGTTTCCTTGTCTGAAACCACCCCAAGCCAGGGAACAACTTTAAACTCCAGAACACCACTCTATTATAAAGGCCACGGAAGCAATCCCCCAATGCGAAGTCCGTGATTTAGCTACACGGCATCTGTGTTTGTTTCTTTTGTAGACCTATAAGGTAAACAAAGATTGAATGTGCGGCAAGCAGAGAGAAAAAACAAATGAAAGCCAAGTGTAAAACAACCCTCATAATACACATATTTTATCATCGGACACCAAAATATTACCAACAAGTGTGAACATTCGACATTTCTCTGAACTCATCTACTCTCGTATGTCAAATTCTCCACTGGTATAGAAGCTATATAGACTCTTTCCGAATTGTTTCTTAATCAGTAGCATACCATGTAATCGAACTGGATGGGTTATGTTGCAGAAGACAGAACAAAAGAAAGGCCTAGACTTCAAAACTCAGTCAGCCCCTGAGTTCAGGACGTTGTTGTTTAAGAATAATCTTTTTGTAGGATAATAGAATACAGTTCAGCATCTACTATATAACATAGCTGACTCGTAGGCTAAATCTGACAGAGCACTATAAAACCCATGATAATTATATCACTAACTAATCACATGCCTGAAGAAGCAAGCTTGTACAAGTTTACAGCAGAGAATTCAGCAAATGTTAGACCAGAACCAAGTCTGCACCACAATAGAATGACGAAATACCAGAAACAAGGGAGTAGTTCAAAATAATAGAAAAAACCTGCTCGGAAGCACCTAGACCTGTTCCTTCTTTCCAGCCGTGCTTCTTAAGGAGCTGAAAATAAGAAATTTGGGAGGATCGACCTAATCAGTGCAAGATCAAATTGCAAAATCAAGAAGAAATTCATCGACAAACAAATGAATTCGATTACAGTGATAGGCGAAAATGGAAGGCAATAAAATAAAGTAAAGCAAAGAACCTTGAATCCAATGTTGGCGGACCCAATAGCAGTTGAAGAACAAGCAACCTGATGATGATCGCTAGGGTGACGGTACTCTTCTTCCGCCATCAATACAGGGAACGGATATCTTATTTGTCTCTCTCGAAAGTCCAATACCCTGCCGAAATGCTGTCAGACTCTTCTTAATTTATTCGTTATTTTTAACATCTTCGCTTAGCGGTCATTTGTGTCCAGGGATTTCAATTTCCCAATGATCGCCTCAACTTCAAGCTCGAGTGTCACCTTCCTCTTCTGCAAACAAGCGAGTTTGGTCCCAGGGTGGAAAAAAAAGGAGGAGGAGAATGATACAGGAGGGCGAGATCGAGGTGTTATCTCCAATATATGACCTTTTCACATAACATATTTATTACTCCCTCCGTCCTGAATTGACCGTCCTGTTTGCTTTATGGCACGTTTTCCACTTCAATATTAAGCATATAAGATAAAATAATTTTATAAAACTAAATTTGTAACATATAGTTTAATGTAAGGAATCATATGCAAAATTTAAATTTTCAAAATTAATTTATCTTATATGTTAAAAATTAAAGTCAAACGACATGTCCAAATAGTAAACAGGACGGTCAATTCAGGACGGAGGGAGTAGAGTAAATTACTCTCAGGAAGTTTAGCGATATTACAGGTTAACATGAAGATGTTATTAATATATGTGGTAACCCCTTGGGGTGGGAATCATGATAATCGCCCCTAAAACTATAAATTTGTTTGTTTAGACATTAATTCTCTTCGGCATAGCATTCTCTTCACGTCACATTGTCACATCGGACAATAATTAATGCAAAATCACACCCACAATCTCTTTCTTCTTATTTGTCTCTATTTTTATATCATTTTTTCTCCTTTGTATCACCATAACAAAGAACCACAGCTCCAAATGAGCAACAAAAATGTACATAGGAGTCACAGCCTCATGGTTTTTGCCAAATAATAATCTTTTATGGGGAGAGATTGTGGTTGGGATTATGCTTTAAGTATTGTCTAATCCGATAATATTACATAGTGAGTGAAAATCTAACATGTTAAGAGATAATTTGTCGTGTGGGAAGAAATTAGTGTTTAAGAAAACATATATATGGTTTCGGGGGTCCACTGTCAAAAATCCCTATACCTCGAGGGGTTGCCAGATATATTGATAACCTCAAGATGTTAATTTGTAATATCATCGAACCTCAAGGTGGCTTAGAGTAATTTACTTTATTTATTAAAGGGAAATGAATTGTCATTATAATTTTGTCGAAGTGACCCAAAAAAGTCATAAAATGTCACTACATTTTTGCAAAATTTCATGAAATGTCTCTACGTCATTGACTAGAAAAAAAAAGACAAAAATACCCCTACTAGTTAACAAAGTACTGAATTCACAATATGCCCCTAACAGGTCGTTTGGTTATTGGAATGTTAATTTCTAGAATAAGATTACTGGAATGAAATTCTATGAATAGAATATGACCTCATTTGGTTGTTATGAGGTGAATACTGGAATTTGATGTTTCTTTTGTTTGGTTGGCAGAATAATGATAGGAATAGACTTGGAATAAAGTATACAGTTTCAATTGTCATTGATAAGTAACATATTATTATTATTTGTTGTATGATAAACTATACATTTTAATTATATATATTAACATGAAAATATGTAAAAAAAAAATTTATTACAGAATAATTAATAAAGTTTACTTTTCATAATTATAAGAACCCATGAAATAAGTCAATAAATTATTTTTAAAAAATTTCTACTATTTAAATTTTCAAGATAATAGTAAATTGATAATATGAATATAAACTTGTAATTATTGAATATATAGATAATAAAAGAAACATTATACTAGCATGTAATATGACTGTTATTAATACAATTTGAACATCGTACTACTTATATAGATGTGGAAAAATTCTTTTAAAGTTATTACTAACTATTCAAATTTAATAAAACATTCAACAAGGAAAAGAACAAACTAATAAAATTACTATGTAAATATTTAATTATATTAGAATGATTATAGTACAAAATATTTGTAGTATATTTCAGAATGATTAATTATAAGTATTGCACTTGTTAAGTGATAATTATAAAACTATTTCTACAATCTATTAGGTTTTAACTATATATCAAAATTATTATAAATTTTATACCATAATTCATAATTAAAAACAATTTTATATGCTAATATACTTTATTTTTCATTTCTTGGCATATTCAGTGTTAAATCTAAATTTGTGTTTTTGAATTTCATTAAGTAATATTTAATTTAATTGAATATATTGTTTTCACTAAAAATGTATGTTCAAAATAAAATAAAATAACTATTTTATCAACAATTGAACAATATATAATATTGAAATAGTAAGTGATAGCTATACATATATATTCGCTTATAGTCAATTATTTTTGTATTAGTTAGAATTATTTTTAAAATTTCAATTGTATTAATTATTTCATTTAGAATTAAAATAACCATATTTTAAGTATTAATATATTTAATTTTTTATATTAAATACTAATATATAATACATAATATTTTATTTTAGTACGTATAACATCTAATACATTTGCTCATACTAAAATGGTTCATTTCTTTATTTTTTAATATATAAAAATAATTATCTATAAATTAATATATATTATAAAATAATTGTAACTAAAACATTATAAATAAAGACTATAATTGAATATCTACATATATTTTAATTTTATCAAGTATTTAGATAATCTGGTTAATCGCTTGGAATAATAATTCTCCACGTTTCAATAGCGAATACTATTCCCAGTGGATTGTCAACAAATTAGAATAAACTAAATTCCCAGAATAGGTTTTAGTACGTAAAAATAACTGCAATTCCAAGAATTATAATGTTATTGCTGATACCAAACCCCTACATATTGTTTCTAATTTGCTTCTTTTATAATGTTTTGTTAATCTAAACATTTTTGTCGGTCATTCGAACTCGTTTTTTTTTGAAAAAAAAAAACTATGGATGAATTAGTCAATAGTTTTCTATAGAACACGCCAGGCTTAACTCGGTGCTAATTGATATCGCAGCGCAGAAATCGAATGAAGGAACAAACAGAGAAGAATCCCATCAATGGAAGGAAGATGATTGGGATAATTACCTCAATGATGAATTTTCTAAGCAGTTGAAGAAGGAGCTAGAAAATAATTCTGTTCTTTGTTTACTTTTGCTAATCTTTGTTGAGCTATCTTGCTGTCTAGATGAATTTTGTTTTTAGCAACTGCAGTCAGATTGGCAAAGATGTTTTACATGGTAGCTGAAAACTTACCTCTCGCTCTCGGAAATTGCAAAAATATTGACGGATGTAAAAAAGTTATGTGGGTGGTTTGTAAAAATACGATCAACCCACATAGATGAGATATAATTTTCTCTTTTTCATATTTACATAATTTGATTTTATAAAGGCACAGCAACTCTATTTGTCATTTATTTCTTTTTCTTGGTTTCTTGATCAGGCTTCACGAGCTGAAAAGGAGCAGCCGGAATCCTGAACCACCACTCTCTCACCCTTCTTATCCACTTGTAGCTACTGTGTCTCCTAACAGGCATCTCCCTCGTGTATGCCTCCAAAATTATCGACAAGAATATGTATCTCAAAGGAACAATGACCAGCACGATCGCTGCCACAATCAAGAGCACAGCAACCCTATCAGTAGCCTGAGCAGAAACGTCAAGATGTTTGAAAGTATCAGTATCAGAATCACCAATGAGTGAGTTAACAAGACACGCAGACATTATATCTAGAGACGTTCAAAACATTTTTGTGTGTGTGTGTGTGTTACATATGGTTTACCTGTGGAAGCACCGCATATAAAAGAGCTCTTATCTTCAGAAGAACAATATTCCCAGATTGAATCATTGCTTCAACTTGAGAAACCGCCTCTTGTAACGTAATAAGCTGCTCCACTGCATTACGATTGGGAGGTGGTACGATCGTGAAGGGTATAACTGGCCTACCTCTGTTGAAACATCTTCGCCCAAGCATGAGCAACGCGAGAAAAATAAGAAATGCGGGTAGTATAAACTTTACCCAGCCACTCAGAATGATGTAACTCATCGCCAACATAACTGACGCTGATTTAAGAGGATCTTCCCATGATGCCAGAACTTGATAATGCCCAGCCATCTTCATGAAGGGAAAAAGGAGTTCCTGAAATAAGAGGAGAAACGAAGCAACTCACCTATTTAGGACCATCAAGTTCATCATAAGAACCATTACTAATGAATTCAAAATTAAGTGTTACGGAGAGAAATGAATAACGCTCAGAATTCATTTATACATGGTACTGCATTTCCAACTAAAAGATCCACGTTTTCAACCAATTTAAGAGATGACTCTAGCATAAGGGCATGCATTTAACTTGCATTCCATTTTGATTTGCATCTATATTGAATCGCTCAACTTTTTTTTTTTTTATCAAATTATTGAACCACTCTTTAAGTTGAAGGCTCTAGAACCTAAAATTTAGGATATAGTTCGGAGCAAAGGAATCTCGTGAAAGTTGAAAAATAGTCAAATTTCATAAACTTTACCTTCATAACAGCTATGTTCGTGTCTATACCATCGACTTTGACTTGGTCCACGGTAGCTTGTGCAGCTTCAGCCTTGCCAGTATTTGTCTTTGACTTCTTCACAGCTGTTTCTAAAGTATCTGGTTCACCCATAGAAACATATCCAGCAGAACTACTTTCTTCATTTAATTCAACAGTATCATCAACAAACAAACCTAATCTTCGCAGGGCCATAAAAGAAACTGGAGGTGCTACCAGCTGTTGCTTCATGGACGTACTACTCTGAGCAGCATTTGCACTCCGAAGTGCCAATCTATTTGACAGTGTTTCCAAGATCACATCACCACCAGGGAGGCTCTCTGTCAGGTTAAAGAGAAGTAATGTTTTGTAACTTGATGCAAAAACATGGAAGGCTTCTTTAACGGCACGGCATCGAAGTACCCCCAAAAATGCCCTAGCCATCACCTCGTACCACTGAATCCCCTTAAGTCCATGCTTTCTAGCAAACTTGTTTGCACGCAATATCTCAAGACAAGCATCTAACCAATAATCACGGCGAGTGTTTCCTTTGAACTCAGGGAACTCAAAATACACAGGCTCTGTTCTGTAAATAATAGAAGTTAGAGTCGAGCTCTACATATGTATTTAAATTGATGCATCACACGGATATTAGCAAGGCAAAGAGAAAGGCATACACTGAAGCTGATTTGTACATCACAGCTTTGTCAAATAAACGAGCTCCTAATGGTCCAGTCATCTCAGGTTTAATAACCTGCTTCAAATCCTCAGCCAGATCAAACCTAGTAGCTTTATCATATGTACCAACTCCCAAGGACTCAAAATAGAGGGCCTTAGTAGTTAGAGTAACCCTTCCTGTTATTACCGCTAATATCATCATGGGCAATTGTCAAGTTAAAACTATTGAAAGGATATTTATTCTCTCTACTCAACAGACGAAACACGCTTTACCAGGCCATGCAGATATTCCAATGTGCTGTAAAACTGTTTGAGTTGGTACTCCGCCTTCAACATCTAAGACAGTCTCTCTTTCATCAAGTTCAAGATTTCCTACCACATTTTTTGTATTTTTAATCACCCTGGAAAATATAGAAACATATATCAACTTAAGATATTCATAAAAGGGATTCCCAACTCAATACTGGTAGTCTAATCCACGTAAGCAACACAGGTGTAATAGCAGAAAGCGCACTTGTCCAGGCTCAGCAGATATTTGTCATAGATGAAAAAATGGAGCCGGTTGCCTGAAGAGCTTGTTAATGCATCAAAAAGATTGTGAGCAGTTATGATATCAGCTATAGCAGCACACCCGGGAGCTATTCGTGCAAATGCTTCTGGCCCAACAGTTTTCTTTTCATCAACCTTGTTGACAGAAAAGAAAAAGCTATCTCAGCTAAATCTTCCAGGTAGCAAATAGACTTGTTGAATGAGCAGATTCAACATTCCACCAATACACGTACATGCCACCCCCCCCCCCCCCCCCCGAAGGACAAGCATGCTTTACAAAAATATTATACGAAGGTAATCAGAAAAATAATCATGTAGAATTTAAACAAGACAAACCTGTACAGCCATTTCAGTCGAATTTGAATAAAATAAAGACCATCCATCATCATCCGGGGCCTCAGGACTATCAGGGAAGGACTGAACCTGTATGTAAGGAAAATATTAAGACAAAACTATCAATACCTAGTGTTGAAGACCACAAGAGGACATCCTTATTCTAATTGTGCCATTATTCCAGTGTTGAAGATTAAAAATAAAATTGTGAGTTACAATGACCAGATATCTCACTTGCGGGACAGTATCAGCCTCAGGACTTGGGTTCTCCCAGGCGAGCATCATGTCAAATGTCAGCCTTCGAAATTCTTTATTATTCAGATACTCAGAATTATTGCTAAGTACGTTCAGTGTCTTGTAAGAGGAAAATTCCAACAAATTCCTGGCGTAAACTGTTGGCTTCCTGAGAGTTTGAGGTGTCTCTGCTTCAAAGGCTTTCTGTAGTTCTTCTGTGGAAACTTTAAGGACCCTGCAATTATTTATCATCAGCTTAAAAGTTAAAACACATAGGCCAGAAAAAATATGCAAGCACTCTCCTACGTTCATTTGATTCTTGATTTTCTCATCAATGACCAATCAAGTCCGAGGATAGCTCTAGGAAACTGGGAACCTTTATGTAGATCACCTAGACTAGATTCAACAAGGTGTAATCAAATACTGTATCGTTTTCTTCTTTCAAAAACTTTGATAGCATGTCCTTGTAGTGAGAAGCTTGTCCACTCTTACATAATTCATCTACCACACTCATCTCATCCCGAATTCAATTTGTGTTTCACATTTTTTAGACAATAAGAAAAATATGTCTTTGGTGCTAATAATTTCTAACTCATCCACATACAACATATTAGTTCATCGGCATAAACTCACAGTTTCTACCAAATGGATCAATCATCTCCCCAAAAGAGATTTTAGAGAGGAGTCAACCAGAAAGGAATCACCAGGGCTCTGTTTGAGTGGTATTTGGAAAAATTTAATATATCAAAATTAGAACGGAGGTTTATTTCATAAAGAAAATGATAACTTAAGGGTATTTTGCAGTAAGTTCCAAACCTCAAGGGTATTCTATGAAATTCACTCAAACCTCAGGGGTATTTGGTGAAATTTCCCGAAAATGTATAAAATGACTGAACTATTCTTATTCAAATAATTTAGATATCATCCTTTTACATCGATATAGCTGGAGTAATACATAAGATTTTTTCAGACATATGGCTAAAGGGTACACTAGAATAATTGATTACAATATTTACATTGCCAATTGTGCAGTGACTTTTAACCATATACAGTTGGCTATATGAGGGTGGATTATTCGTCATAAGTTACCACTTGCAAAGAAGCACATCTACATACTATATATGCAATGCAGTGCATTTAGTCACGCAGAAACAGGCTCGACTCCAATGTCAAGACCTAAGAAACAAAAAAATTGCAACCTTGGTGCCCAAGAGATTAACTCAGAGGAGAAGTGGCATTTGAAAGCAAGCATATCCAGGGGTGGATGCAGAAGTGACCTAAAAAATTTGCTAGTATTATATGTTCCATTTTTTTAATAAAGTAATTTTTACCTGATTATAGATGGGTTAGTTTATCTAATACCTTAGTATAGCATAACTTATTATTTTCTTTGAATTATTGCAGTAAATAATTAAATTTTTGTCTATTTTATACCTAGTTTTTTTATTATTACTCAAATACAAGTATTGCATTTTATTTCGAAAGAGTAACTTTTATAATTTTATTTCTAAAACATGTGCAATCAGATAGTATGAATCATTATATGAAGTTAGGCATAGCAATTGACATAAGAAAATAAATAATACAAAATAGTGAAAGGAATAGAATATGACAAGTATTAGGGAAGGGGTAGCGAGAAAATCGGTTAACAAAAATAGACAAAAATTGCTAAAGTATGATAGTAAAGATACCAACATTGAAAAAATACACTGCAAAAAAAGTTGCACCCATGACAGAATTTAATAAGGTAACAAAAAAACATTATAACACAAAGAAATCTTATCAATTGCAAAGGAAGTATTCACAATTTTCTTTACTACTTTAATTGTACATATTTATCGATTTAATGTACAGGTAATATCTTACTAATTAATTTTTTATATATTTTTATTGTATATATAGTTATTAGTTTAATTTCTATTATCAAATATTCCCTCCTGATTTTAATAGATAATTTTCAAACACAACTACAATGCACGAAAATTAAGGAGACAATTTTTGGACTATTTTACCCTTACAATTCTATGAGGAATAGAAGAGTTGTGAATGTGAGGAGAAAAATAAAGGACAGACGTGGAAAATAAATGGTAGAAAAGATCAAAACATCTAATATTTTGAGAAAAATGACAACACCTAGAAAATCATCCATTGAAAACAAGAAGGAGTAGAATCTATTAATTTACATTTTTATAATTATAGTTATCTAATTACTTTTGCTTCAATGTCACATATCTTTTTGATAAATATATGGCCAAGGCCTTTATTTTGGAGTTGATGCAACAGGGTCTCACTAAAACCTTCCTAGGCAAAACCCTGTGGTAAAAAGTCTAGCTAGGAAAAAAAGTACCATGTCATAATCGATACAAAATGTCACATATATACTCATTTCCATTTGATAGTGTTACATAAATTTTTTTGCCCCCCTCCTAAACATAATTTCTAAATCCGCCACTGAGCATATCCTCCCAATAAATCATCAAAACAAATGAACAAAGGCCGAAAGTTTTCTATGATATAAATAAATGAGATAGAACCTCAGTTAAACTAATAACCATTGCAGTTTTACTTTTGCAGTAATTAATTATTCATAATTCTGCACAGTCATGTCATGTATAGTTTATTGAGGGGCGGGGTTTCAAGTAAGAGGCTAAAGGTTTCCAGCATGAACTACTATTATCTAAAACATAGTGCACATACATGTACACTTTGTATCTAAGCATTATTTAGTGCCCAGACATTCCCCAAACCACCTGGGTAGGAAAGAAAACAAAATTGATTTGTTTATAATGTAGACCTAAATAACTTCAAAATCCTTTACTACAATTCTTTTCGTATGAGGCTAAATTAATACAACCATGCAGCTGCTCATCAAAGAGCGTTATGATTCTTTTACTCATGCCTTTTTGGTAGGTAGTGCAGGTTTGTTTTATGTATATAAACGAGGTTTACCAAGTTTTTGGATAGAAGAGAACACAAATGTGAAGTTAGCTAGTTGAGATGACACAGTGATGATTTTCTGAGAAGAAAAGGTTGTTTTTCCACCACTTTTTTTTGGCAAACAAATATTTTTTTACATATCAAAAAATAAACTGTCATTCTCATCTCCTTAAAGCAACTGGCCTCCACAACTCAAAGGCCACCACAGGCACAGTAGAAGGCTTGAATTTTTTATCATGATTTCATCCAAAGGTCACACAGCAGACAAGACACTGTAGTTTTGCTATCAAAACTACGTCATTTGGGAAAGACAGATGATGATGAAAGTTTTAGTAGGAAGCTCAAATATTATAAAGTTTAAGATTCGCACCAATCAAGAGGTAATACGCAGTATGGTCTAACTGTAAGGATCCATGGTCATAGAAAATCTCGAGCAAATCTTAATACCTTTTTTGTAATTAAGAGTTTGGTGAGAACATAAGTTCATATGAGTAATTTCAATCTCTTGCAATTATGTACTATAACTACAACGCAGTGAAAGAAAAAATGGTAGCAAACTGATAAAGCAAAAGAAAGAATTCAACATCTTAGACACACCCAAAAATGCAATCTGGATTAAAGTAGTCAAACAAGTAGATTGAAGTTCCTTCTTTCATCTTTCCTTTTGTTTTTTTTATGCTGAGTGCCAGCAGTAGTGAAGAACTTCTTTCATTAGTCATCCATTCTATTCCACGTTAAGTAGTGGAGCCTTCTTCAGCCTACTTGGATAGTTATGCTTCTTGGTCATGCGAATAGTTTGGTGGTTGCATTGCATTGCATCAATAAGCTATTGCTTTGTGAGCGGATGTATGTGGTGGGAAAAACATCCATTAACTGTCTGTCAGCTGTGTTTCACCAGTGGAATCCCCATATCTCTTAATGAGTCTTCTGCCGTGTATTTCCTCCCTTCAGCGGATACTTAACCCCAGGTTTAGTTTAATAGATTGATGAAGATGGTGGCGTGGTGGTACAAGAGGATGGGTTGGGACCCGCAGAAATACATTTTCACAAAGTTTCGGGAGAATCAGCATTTCCAAACAAGTTTCCTATTCCAGTCTCAGTTCTGTGGATGTGTTTCCAGTAAACTTTGTCAATTTGGAACGATAAACAAAACAAGTTCTCCATTATCTCCATAAAGCTCGATTTGAGAGTATTGTAGCTGAAAACCAAGTTACTTGATCTCGCTCCACAAAGTATGTATCTAATCAGAAAATATCCCCTCTCCCACATTTTCTTTATATCTGAATGTATAAAGAACCATCTGATAAAATAGAACCTAGTTTCGAAAAATAAAAAATGTATAAAGAACCGCATGTCATTCATCCCAGTGACTATATCCAATCTCAGCGAACCAAAGGGGCGAAAGCAATAATAGACGATCAAAAATTTTAAGACACCTTACCCCGACTGATCAATGCAACTCTACAATAACAGTTGTACGAGAGCAAGAAAACGATTAGCGATGGAAAAGGGAAAGGAAAGTGCGGATTTTTACCTGGAGCAGCGAGCAATGACGGAGTTGGCAAGAGTAGAGAGAATGGAGATGGGTTTGGGGGTATTGCAATCCTCATCGGCGGAATTCAAATTCCTCCTCTGGAAAATTGTCCTCAAGTTCTCTATGAATTTCTGTCCGCCATCCATTTCTCGAATATGTTTTGTTGTGAAGAACACAACAATGTGTAATGTCTGAGCTGTTAAACAACGAAATCCCACGAAAGGAATAGTTTGAAGGCCGGGGAACGGGAGAATAGCCTGAGCCTCGTCCCGTCGCCCGGTATATGAAAGTTTGAGCTCTGCAAAAGATACCTTCCGCGGGGGAACGCTATGGATTTTTTTTTTTTCTTTCAAAAAGAACGCTATCGATTTTTTTTTCCCTTTCGAAAAGAACGCTATCGATTTTTTATTTGAGAAAATTAGTATTACTAAAATTCTTATATTAGTGTTTTGCAATACAAAAGGTATCTTTAGTTCTACCGTAAATAAACAGATTCTGGTAGTAGTTATAAAATTATATACTTTCGTTAGTGTATAGGTTTGTATTTGAAAAAATGATACTACATCCGTCTCATTTTAATATTCTTGTTTGTTTTTGACACGTTTTTCCACGTCAATATTTAACATATAAGATAAATTAATTTTATAAAATTAAGTTTTGTATCATGTAGTTTATCACATAAGGAATCAATTACAAAACTTAGATTTGTGAAATTATATTATCTTATATATTAAATATTAAAGTCAAACGACATGACCAAATAGTAAACAAGACGATCAAGAAGGGACGGAGGGAGTATAATTATCACTATTATTTATTGTTTTACTTATAAATTAATAATTGTTTTGCACATGGATGTTAATAAAGCTCTACTTATGCATACATTGTATTTGTAGTTGAAAAACTTCATAAAGTTAAATATAGCATATTAATGTTTGAACATACAGTCGTCCAGATTGCCTAGCACACGCCCGGCTCACGTCTTCCGTCCGGACGAGACTCAACAGAGCGCAGAGCGAGTTATATTGTCGTCCGGACCCGGACACTACAATGGTTCGTCCGAACAGGTCATGTCAACGACAAATTGTAATGTTGTCCGCTCAGGAGTCCAGATCCGAACGTATTGTGGCTCACCCGGACAATGTTATCATCTTGTTTCGTTAGTGTTTTGTGTTTGTAAAGGATATATATACTAGTTTCTTTCTCTGCGTCGTATTCAGATGGCTAATACTTGTGATTAAACCCCAGTTCCTTAATAAAGAAGTTTTTATCGTTCTTTCACACGTTTTTCACCTATCGAATCCTATCATTTTCTATTATGGTATCAGAGTAGGAATTGATGTGATTTCGTTAAATTTTTAACGTCAAGCGGAAGATAGTTGCAGTTTGATTATAATTACCATCTCAGATTGATATGGCAAGCGAATGAGCATTTGAGAAAAATATCAGAACAGGTAAGATAGAATATCCAGATCCCCTATATGTTCATCCATCTGAGCAACCAGGTTTTGTTCTTACTCACAAGTTCAATGGAATAGGATTTTAGAGTTAGAAATGGACTATGACAACTACATTGAAAGCAAAGAATAAATTTGGCTTTATCAGCGGAAAAGTTCAGCGTCCTAAAGAAGAAGTTAATCTTTTTGATGCCTCGGAACATGCAAATTTGTTAGTCATTTCGTGACTAACTCCATCTTTACAGCCGGAGATTGCAAGGAGTATCATGTATTCTGACAGTCCTGGAGAAGTGTAGGATTGGTTGTGTCACAGATTCGAGCAAGTAATCTTGCTGTGATTCATAATCTCAAGCAGGAACTGGCGAGTCTCAAGCTGGGAGATTATTCTCTGATAACTTATTTCACAAAGCTTAGGAAGATTTAGGGAGAACTTGATCTTGTTCGTTTTATTCCAAATTGTTCGATTGAAGCAAGACAAATCTTTCATAAGCAGAAAGACGAAGATCGATTGATACACTTTTAGATGGGTCTAAACAAGGCATACGTTCACATAAGAGGGCAGATTCTGGTGATGAAGGAAACTCCAACTTTAGAGAAAGTGTTTGCCTTGGTTGCTCAAGAAGAAAGTCAGAGAGAAACATAAGAAAATAGCTCACAGTCTATGTCATTTTACAGTGTTGGTTCTAGCAGTGGCACAGGTCTGTCGAAATCTGTAGGCAGCGTGAAGGTAGGAACAAATAAGAAAAAGAAAAGTTGTACCTTTTGCAAGAAGCCCGGGCATGAATACACTGAGAGCTTTCAGCGTCAAAAATGCACTCACTGCATTAAGGCCGGTCATCTTGCGGAAGATTGTGTTCATCTTCATGGCCATGACAAAGTTTGGTAAGAAAATGGGGAATATCAGGTCTTCTCATCCAGGAAGGGGATGCGAGTGCGGTGAATAATCTTGTGAGCAGTTTTACTCCCGAATGCTCCAACGGATTGCAGACTTTCTTCAGACAAGGACAACTGAAACCTCACATTATCATTTTTCAGATGAGACAAAGCACAATTTTCTTTTTGAGAAACTTTGTCTGTTAAGTAAAAATTCACGAACGTCATTCTATTCCAAATAAGTCGATTTTGGATACTAGGGCAACATATCATATGTCAGGTGGTCGTGGTTTCTTTGAAAATAGGAGAAACTTGACTCATTCCAGGTCAGTGATTTCGCCTGATCGGCCTCATGTAGTTTCTATGGTAGGAGATGTTGAGCTTGAAAAAGATTTCTGGATAAAGGATGTGTTATATGTGCCATGTTTCATGTTCAACTTGCTTTCTATCAAAAGATTGATCAAACAGTTTTCTAAGCCATTGATTTTTGATGTGAAACATTGTTTTGCACATGACCCTATCGCAAAGAAGGTTTAAGTCATTGGGCTGGATCCAGAAGGTCTATACATTTTGAAGGCAGAAAAGGCTGGTCAGATCTTCTGTGCTCTAGGTATTACGACATCAGACACTAGTGGTCAGCATTTGGGTCTTGTTTCTAAAGTTAGTGCAAAGGCTGCAGAGTTACATTGCAATTTAGGCTATGTTCCTTTTCAAAAATTAGTTCAGACGGGTTTAATAAAGAGTAGTGATTTTTCGCAAGATTATGCTTGTGATATTTGCTATAAATCTTGTGCTCAACGTCTTCGTTTGGGCATTCAGAAATCAAAACCAAGAAACCTTTTGAAATGATACATGTGGATGTTTGGGGACCGTTTCATGTTAGCACTTTTAATGGTTACAAATATTTTATTAGTTTCATTGATGATAATACTCGAGTTACTTGGGTTCAACTTTTACGACTCAAGAGCGATGCATGGGAAGCTCTTGTGCATTTTCTTAGAATGGTAGAACGACAGTTTGAAACCAAGGTAAAAGTGGTGCAAAGTGATAATGCGAAAGAACTGGGTAGTTCTAATGAAGGCAAAAATTATTTTGCTCACGCAGTGATAGTTCATCAAACTACTTATGCCTATACTCCTCAACAAAACTCTATTGTTGAACGGAAGCATAAGTATCTTCTCGAAATAGCTACAGTCATGCTTTCCCAATCACAAGTTCCGGTTGACTATTGGGGTGAGTGTATTCTTCATACGACTTATTTGATTAACCGATTGCCCGCCAAAGTTTTATTTGGAAAGATCCTTAAGAAGCCCTATATGGAGTTTCTCCTGTGCACACTGATATCCAACCTTTTGGTTGCCTTTGTTATCGTACAGTTATTGGTAACAAGGATGGGAAGTTTGCGCTTCAAGTTGATGCATGTGTATATCTAGAAGAAGACCACGGTCAAAGGGTCATAAATTGTTGAGTATGGCTTCACGACTTGTGGATATTTGTTGTGATGTTGAGTTCCATGTTTCTTATTTTCCATTCAAGGATAAGTTCGATGAGCCTGATGTTCAACATGATGATTATCCTTCACGTGTAGATGACCTTGATCGTTAGAGCCTGTTCGCCATTTGGTACTATACCTGCCGATATGGGGCATATTCCTAATGACACCGCTGAGGTTGGTGGCGAATGGATTCCTCTTCATACCAGTTCACATCCTTCTGTTTCTAGTTTTCATAGGTCTAGTCGTACTGTTCACAAACCAGAACATCATAAGGATTATGTTTGTAGCACAAGTTTTCAGGATATTTTGGATGAGCGAGTGCTCCATGGCAACCAAAGTATTAATGTACTTTAGGACTGTGTTAGTCTAACTGATACCACACCATTACAATCTTTTGGTTTTGCTACCTCTCAGGATCCGTTTGTTCGACTTCTTAAGGAAGATGAATCCCAGTCTTATCAAGAAGTTGTTCAACATGCATATTGGCAAGATGCTATGCAGTGGGAGTTGTCTGCTCTTGCTGAGAACAATACATGGAAGGTTGTTGAACTTCCAAAAGGCAAGAAAGCCATTGGTTGTAAATGGGTGTACAAGATCAAACTTAAGTCTGAAGGCACCTTGGAAAGGTACAAGGCTTGATTGGTTGCGAAGGGTTTTACTCAGTGCCATGGCCTTGATTATCATGAGACCTTTTCTCCTGTTGTGAAAATGATAACCATTCATGCTTTTGTACCGTGGCATTGCATAATGGTTGGGTTATTAATTAGCTGGATGTCAATAATGCCTTTCGTTATGGAGATCTAGATGAAGAGGTTTACATGCGCATTCCTCATGGGCTTGCTGTAACTGGGAAGAATAAGGCGTGTCTATTACAGAAGTCCTAGTGTAGGCTTAAACAAGCTTGACGGTAATGGTTTTGAAGCTTGCTTCTTTTCATGCCACTTGTGGGTTCGCTTAATCCGAGAATTATTCTTCGTTGTTCTTTAAGAAGACATGCCTTCGTCTTCTCTATGTTATCGTTTATGTTGATGACATGCTAGTTATTTGGTACTCATCAAGAGGATATTGATGATCTGAAGCGCGCTCTCGATGACAACTTCAAGATCAAAGATCTTGAACTTTTGCACTACTTCTTGGGTATTGAATTTCTTCATACCCAACAGGGAAGGATATTGTCACAACGCAAGTTTTGTATGGATCTACTCAAAGATTATGCTTGTGAAGGTTGTAGAGCCATAGTAGGGTCGATGCTTGTTGGTTAGAAGTTGTTACAAACCGATGGTACACCATTACAGGAAGCCACAGCCTATCGCAGGTTAGTTGGTAAACTGAATTGTTTGTCCAGCACCAGACCAGATCTTAGTTTCACAGTACAAGTTCTTAGTCAGTTCATGCAACAACCTACTGATATTCATATGGAAAGCGTTATGCACACCTTGTGTTATGTGAATGGTACAATTAATTATGGGATTTTGCTTCATCCGAAATATGCATCCCACCTTGATCTTAGAACCTAATGTGATTCTGATTGGGCAGCTAGTCCTAATACATGACGTTCTATCTCAATGTATTATGTTTTCCTTGGAAATAGTCGTATTTCATGGAAACAAAAAATATAGTGTGGTTTCTCTTTCTAGTGCAGAGGCTGAATACCGGTCTCTTCGGCGTGTTACTGGGGAACTTACTTGGCTTAGCCGGTTGTTAAGTGAACTAGGTGTGGACAAAATTACTCATATCCTAGTTAAATGTGACAACCAGTCAACTATTCATATTGCTTAGAATCCTGTTTTTCATGAACGAATCTAGCATATCGAACTTGATTGTCATTTCGTTCATGAGAGGATTCAACAAGGTCTTGTCCAGGTTGTGTATGCGTTCACTGATACTATGTTGGCCGACATGATGACTAAATCTCTACCTGGTTCTTGGTATAAGGATCAGCTTCCAGATATGGGTATTGGATGCAACGATGTGTCAAGCCTTGATGATTCTGATCACCTGCAGCTTGAGGGGGTGTTGGAACATACAACTGTCTAGATTTCCTAGCTCATGCCCGGCTCACGTCTTCCACCCAGACGAGACCAACAGAGCGAAGAGTGAGTTATATTGTCGTCCTAACCACTGTTCGGACCCGGACACTATAATGGTACTCCAGGATGAGTCACATCAACAATGAATTGTAATGTTGTCCGTTCAGGAGTCTAGATCCAGCCTGGACAACGTTATAATCTCATTTTCGTTAGTGTTGTGTGTTTGTAAGGGATATATACTAGTTTCTTTCTCAACACCGTATTCAGATGGCTAATACATGTGATTAAACCCTAGTTTCCTCAACAAAGAAGTTTTGATTGTTCTTTCACATGTTTTCATTTGTCGAATCCTATCATTTTCTATTAATTAGCTCGACCACTAGAGAGAAGTTCAATCCTTAATTAAAATAGTTTCTTCTAATATATATGTTTGAAGTATAGACATTAATCAGTAGTTTAACATGAACACAACCAGACGTATACAACAACATAATTGAGTCTTATACTACTCAGTTCTTCAATTTTACTCTTTAGCTTCTTTATCTCCTCTTTGATTAACTTCATCAATTCACTATTCAAGCAATATACACTGGTAGCATATGAAGAACAACTTCCCACGACCTTCAGTTGTATTTGAGATATACAACGTGAAATATCCCAATTTAATACGGTTTAAATTAGTGATTTAATTCTCATTTATGCGCTTAAATAAAGTTTTAAAAGGTTATTTACAGATTAAGAGCTCAAGAGTTATGAAGAATTTCAAATAAAGCACATTTTGGCCTTAAGGGGCATTTTGGTAATTTTGAGTGGTTTGAAATGCTTTGACCTTCAAAGGTGATTTATAACCTATAACTAGATTATTCTATCCTATTTTGATGAAAGGGAATATATTTGAAAACAAAAGTTAAGCTTTGATTAATTATGAAGGTTTAAAGGCTTAAAGCATGCTTTTGCCTACAATGGCAAAAACGTGTCCTGTCCATTTTGGAAAATTTTGGAACTTTAAAAGAAGGGTTTAACATGAGATTCTAAAGAGTTTATGGGTTTTGTTTCAATGATCTAAAGTCACATTAGAAGCATGTGCAAGTGACATGTCAAATTTCCCACTTAAGCCTCTTCTCTATCTCTCTCTCTCCTCCTCCCCCTCCTCCTCATTTTTCACGTTTTGTCTTCCTCCCATCCCTCTTCTCTCTTTGTAAACCACCAGCAGCACCACCAACAAGGAGAAACCTTGTTATCTTCGTCTTTTCACTCCAAATCTTCCACTTAGATTGATTATTGTTGGTTGTTGACAACTAAAGACAAGTTCCTTCTTCTACAAGCTTCGATTTGAGCTAGGGATCTATAGATCTCCACCATCTTCTCCACCATTGTTACTATTCACAAGCTGGTAAGGGTTTTGTTGATTTCACACCCTTAAACTCATTTTTAGCCTTAAGTCCTTCATTAAAGCTTAATATTATGTTAAAACCTTTAGTTTTAAACACCTATTGGTGGTTTTGGTGAAAGTTGAATTTTGAGTTCTTCCCATGGTCTTCTATGGCCAAATTTGACATTAACAATTGAGGCTTTCTGTTCTTGAAGCTATTTTATGGTTTTAAAGCATTAATAACAGTATAAAGAAAGGTTTAGAAGTGAGTTGAAGGCCTAAGGTGAATTGTGCCAATTCTTGGATGAAAAAGGAGTGTATATTCTTGCTTTAACTTGGAGCATTGTTGATTGGCTATTAATTTTGTGCTTCTGTTTGAATGTTATGTTATATCCTAGACATTGGGGACAACACTAAAGCTTGAGCTAAAGGACAAGAGCTTGGACCCAAGCTAAGTTGACAAAAAGGTAAATCTAAGTCTATCCATGTGTGTGCCGTAAGGGGATGTATGTTATGATTGATTCATGAGACTACGGAACAACTCTTGTTGTCAAGAAAATGTGGAAGTGTTTGTTGGGCCTCTGAATGCACTAGTGCAGAAAATGTTTTTTACCACGGTTATTTTGCTCATATACCACGGTTAGAGACCGTGGTTTATACTCGCGTGGTATACGGAAAATTCAAATAAACCACGGTTCGAAACCGTCGTTTAAAAGACGGATATAAACCACGGTTCGTAAACCGTCGTTTAAAGCCCGTTGTGGCGCGGGAATAACGACTTATACCACGGTTGGGACGGAAACCGTGGTATATAATGTCGTTCCATTGCGTTTTATACGACGGTTCGGGTAATTAACCGTGGTATATGACACTTTATACGACGGTTCTTTAATAAACCGTGGTTTATACTCGTCGTTCCATTGAGTTTTAAACCACGGTTTTAAGTGAACCGTGGTTTTTTTTTTTTTTTTTTTTTTTTTTTTTGTTTTTTTAGCATCTACCACATATGTTTTCCAACACAACCCAATTTACAATCGTATATACAACCTGTACAGGGCATCCAACTGGTATTGCCCTTTGATAACCAACCACACTATGACCATAAACCAAGTTGCCAGTTTGAATTGCAACATTGAAAACGAATTGCAAACAAACCCATTCAAACTTTCAAAAATAAGAGAGAGTTGAACTTTACAAACTTTGAGAGTTGCTTCAGCAAAAACAAAAGTCTAAGTCTAACTACGTACACTAGGATATAAGATCTAAGAAACACTCAAGTAATTTTTACACCAAAACTGCGATAAATGATCTCTTACAAAGTCGAGATCCCCTTTGGAATACGTGCTCCCTGCTTGTGTGAAATAAGAAACGATCTGCCCATAAAAAGAAATTGATCATCATTAGTACACAATTTTATTTAAAATGCAATAACTTTAACTGAAACTTTGATTGGTATTACCTTGTCATCATCCGTAAGCGTGTCAATATTTTGTACCATCTCGAACATGTACCGCATCACATAATAGCCACAGCTTTTTGAATCAGGCTGTTGAGGACACTGTCATCACACCATCCATGGATTACCAACTTTAGACAGATCAAAAAATTAAACGTTTAACTTTAATACAAAAATGCATAAATTAAATGATTACTTACACGTATGTAGTGGAAGTCCAAGATGGAGAATGGTTTCTTTTCATCACTTAAACCAAGCTTATGGCCCCTGCATAAATACAACATTTTAAAATGAAGCCATTTATTGTCAATAATCTAGGACAAGTTTAAAATAAATACAGAATGCATTAAAATTTTGAATACTCACTCCTTCAAATATTTCTCTACAGCGATCTCTCGAAGGTCATCAGGGCCGCCCAATGGGTCTAGTATCAATAAGCATGAGGTGTCGATACACAACACCAACAACATCCAATGATTGCTGCCACAGATAAAACAAAGAATGTTTTGTAGAATTATTAAATATCACAATTAGGAAGCAAAAAATTCCAGTTATTGTGTACTTACATCTGATGATATGGGATAGCAAATATTTGCTTCTTCTTCGCACCGCAGTACAAAATCCCTGCCTCACATGCTCTACACATCCTTGCTCAGCCAGTGCGGCCTGATTTGCTGACATCAATTGCGGACACAAGAAAGAGATGACAAATAATCTCTTGCTCGCTAGCAGTCTACTAGTCAAACACCTAAACAACATTTTTTCATAAGATATGTTAAATAGCTTAAAAAAATGAAAGATAATGTAATAATTTGAAATATACTTACACACAATAGGCCTGAATCACAGAGATGTTAAACAGGTCTCCCATCAAAAATTCTCGTAGATCGCTCACGGTAATCATCAGATCTCTGGGCTCAGACGAGTGGAAAACATGCTTAGACACTTTCATGTTGAAGTTGGTGACAGACTGCGGCCTCGTCATGAAAAAGTCATACAACATTTTTTGTTTGACTGTCAACTTCTTCAGATACTTGGGTGTCAGAATGGAGGATCTCCTAGGAGTCATATCGAAAGGTTTCACCACTTCCTTTCTCACCCTCTGACTCTCCTCACTTGATTTCACAACTTCCTTCCCCTTATCCACTTTCCTCTTCTTAACCGGTCTTAATTCCTTATCAATCTAATAGTATACAAATTTTAAATAATAAACATATCAGTCAACAGTCAAGTTAAAAACTAAACAGTAAGCATGTAATTAAATAGTTTACCTTGTCACTACTGACATCAATGAGAGAATATGGCCATGGAACAACTGAAGATTTTGCTTGACCTATTTTACTCCACTGATTCCACTCCAACGGAAGGGGAGAGTCCTCATGACCTTGCACAATATCGTCTACCATCACACGAGCGTGGAGAGGTGGGATGGGCTTGAAATGTACTACAGTGTTCGGTCCGGTCTGTAAAACCCGGCCGAATGCAACATGAACAGTCCCACAATCCAACACTTGAAACAAATGACATGATTTAGCCACCTACATCAACTCACAACAGTAAGCAAGCTAATAAAATTATATGTTTTAAAAGTAATGTTAAAATAACTAAGGAGGAAAAAAGAACAAACCGAAATGTTTTGATAAGGAAATGTGTCTCTGGTAGGAGAAGAAGGTGCAGGATGATCGACCATCGGAGTATCCGCCGTCGTGGTAGGAGCAGACGTCGGTGTAGGATCATCGACAGTATCCGCCGTCGTGGTAGGAGCAGACGTCGGTCTAGCAGTAGGTGCCGGTGTAGGAGACGCGGCCACTATCGATGTATTCGCCGTCGCGGTAGGAGTAGACACCGGTGTAGGAGTAGTAGGTGTCGGTGTAGGAGCATGCACCTGGCCCAATACTAAAGCCTCAAGTCTTCGCAGGCGCTCCTCGTAGGCTTGACGCTCCTCAGCGTGGCGTCTTTCCGACTCAGCGTGACGTCTTTCCGACTCCTCCAACCGGTCATGCACCCGTTCATCCACCATTCTCTCTATCATTTCAGCCTGTGGTACTCTCGATCGAGACGTAGGAAACACGTCTTTTTGGCGAACTTCCCCTCCAAGCCCCGCACTCGCCCTGGATGATCCTTTTGCCCAAGGGCCTTATTCAGTGGATCATCCTGAGACGGAGGGGCCGGAACCATCTCCCATCGCTCAGTCGAGCCAGACTATTTTAAATTAACAAAAATATTAGAAATGAACTTATTAATTAGTAAACACAACTTTTAAATATATATACTTACAATCTTGGACGCCAACTCAGCAGTCTCACTCTGCGGGAACACATATACCCCCTCATCATTTTTCACCATTCGACCCAGCATAAATGTCTGCACTCTACTTGCATCGTCAACATCATCAATAACTGACTGAGTGCCGTCTTCATTAGTTTTAGTCAGTAAGCCCTCGCTCTTCTACTTCTCCAACCGCCCCGTGTATCCAGCTCGCCCCATGAAGTGCTTGTAGATATTCTTCGCCCGGTTACGTCTCGCTTGTTCTTGACGTAACTGTTACAAAATTTGTATATTTGTAAGTTATACATAATAAAAAAATATTTGTTAAATTTTTTCCTTAAATAATTAAGAAAGAATAATTGTAAAAGTACCTTAAACTCTTCAGTCTGGCGATGGTCGTAGAATATCTTCCAGTCCTCCTCCGTGATCATACCATCGTACACTACCCACGGCGGTGACCTCTTGGAGCCCAGTTTGTTAATCCAGCCATCTACCAACCGATGCTTGAACTGTCGCAGTGATGTCGCTAGAAGTGATTCAATCTTCGTCCGAAGTTCATCCGCGACCTTGTACTTCTTCTGCACCATCTGCCATATGATGTCTTTGTCTGCCTTTTCTTGATCTTTCCAGTCCTTATTAATCGAGCAATGGGATTTTACCATCAATCCCAAGTAGGAAGCAAACTTCTGCTTCGACCACCACGATGTCGGAGGTACTTGTCCCAGATCAAAGTCAGAGGCTACCGTCCTTCTTCTTCACAAAGAGGACCGGTGCTCCCCAGGGTGATACGCTCGGGCGTATAAACCCTTTATCAAGTAGGTCTCGTAGCTGCTCTTTCAGTTCTGTCATTTCAGCAGGTGCCATGTGGTACGGTGCCCTAGCAATGGGACCGGTACCTGGCAAGAGGTCAATCTCAAATTCTACCGCTCTCTGAGGTGGCATGCCGGGTAGCTCCTTAGGGAATACATCGGGAAATTCAGATACAATCGGTACATCATCACTGAAGTCTGGATCTCTTTCCAGGTCTTGTACATAACACAGATACACTTCATGGCCCTTTCTGAGCTCCCGGTACATAGCCATGGCGGAGATGATTGTGGTCGAAGGCTCTCTCGTTCTCTGGCGGTAGGATACAGTAACCCCAGAAGGACTCTTGAGCAGCAATCGATGCTCGGCGCAGAGGATTCTACCTTTGTGCCACTCCAACCAATTCATTCCGATTATTAAGTCGAATCCCAATCCAATAAACTCGATGAAGGAGATGGGAAACGATTCTCTTTGATTTCAATCGTGGCTGCTTTATAATACTTGGTGCACTTTACTCGCTCCTTCGATGGGAGAGTAACCATGAAGTTCGGTAGCTCATCCGCATCTAGCTTCAACCTCTTCACAAAAGATGGTGATATGAAGGGTGAGAGGCGCCGGAGTCGAATAACACGTTGGCATCAATGCCATTCACTTGGAATGTTCCCGTTAAGATGGTGCCGCTTCTACCGGCTTGTGCTTCGGTGAGGATACTCAGGTTACTTCGGTACCGAGTCCACAACCTATTAGATTCACAATTTCATAAGTATTGATGGTGGACACAAGTGGAATTAGATCAACACTGCTCTTTATTGATAAACCAACCATCATACACACCGTGCCTCTAATACACGTTACTAATAGATTACATGATACTATGAATTTAATACTTCCTAAAGGTAAGTTCAGGCGTCCTGGTTTCATGTGTGTGGCATTGATTATTGCCGGTGGTGCCGTATTCAACTTGATCTTGTTGATCCCGTGATACAGCATCCTAGAGTTTCCACCCATGATTAGGACATCTCCTGATCTCAATACCAATTTCTCTGCGAGGTCCATACGCTTCTGCTCGCTATACATAAAGATGGCGTCATCACCAATGGACCGAGACACTACCGACACGCCTTTTTCAAGGGATTCTGCTGTCTCATCCTTGTCTTGGTGTAACCCAAGTCGTCCTTCTTTCTCATAGAAGTTGACAATACAGAGGTCCGCTTCGAGTGCGAGAATCGGTTCATGTTCGCATTGTGTGCAAGTTCTACTGCTTGTGTGACAAGTGTCTGAAATTCTGAAGGTATTGTCGGTGGCGTTGCTCCGTCTTGTGTTCGTGTCTCTTGGTATATCTTGGTATAAGGATTCCAGTCCTTTCCCAATCACATCATCTTCAGCTTCATCTTCTCTCCACCGGGGAATTCGGTGTATAAAATCCACCTTGACCCGTTCGCTCGTTGCATCGTCGGATGATTGAAATTTGGGCTTCGGGTGTCAGGTATTCCCTTAATAAGATCATACCTGGTCGGATGACCTGACACTGTTCACTGGAGTAGTGGTGATTGGTGATGTCGATCTCTTCTTGATTCGGTTTCAATGGTATTGGATAGCAGATACTAAAGCTTCCTATGGTTATAAATTTCATCTACGGTGAGTACTAGTTTCAACTACTTCTTTTCGTGCTCCATACATACTTCAATTATTTACTAATGCATCCATTCAAACAGTTATTCTAATACTTAGTCATGCTTCTCAAGGATTCAAGGTTTAGATGATTACCTGGGCCAGACTTAGAACCGGACCCGTCACAGTTAATCACATGCAAGACAGGCTGCCTCTGGGGTGCGCCCCTCTGAGGACCCCAGGATCCCTGTCCCTGTGGTGCCTGCTGGGTCGTTGCATCACCAGATGCAACCTCCTTGCCTTCCCTTTGCTTGTAGCTTTGGAAGTTCCCTTTTGGCTTGGCATTCTCTGGGCACCTATTAGCTGTATGACCCGGTTTCTGGCAATTGTATCACTTGATTTCTCTCCCATAGCAATCCTTGCCGGGATGGTCTTGGTTGCACTTCCTGCACACATAGGTGCGGCCGTCGGAGAAGGTTTTGGTGAAACCGGAGCCAGAACCTAAGGGTCAGAGGGTTAGCACATGTGTGCGTGGATATACTAGATATGATACTAGTACGAATCCGAATTAGAAATAGAAGTTTACCCTTAGGTGGGTGTGATCTCAGTGGCTTCGCAGCCACCGGTGCAGAAGACCCTAGCTGAAGAATCTCAACCGGGTTGCCCTCTCAGCGTGGGCACTGCTCTCACTTGGGAATTTCTTTTGGGATTACTGAAAGAAATTCCCCTTCTTCTTCTTCCAACTCTTCCCTTGGTTCTGCTCCTCAGAGCTGATGTTTTTATTGTTATATTTGCGCTTCAACGCGGTTTCTTCATCCCGTAGTTGGCAAGTGATCTCAACGTGAGAAGCCGCGTGATAACACTCCTGAAGTTTCAGGTATTAGCTGGGATTCTCATTTAAAAGATAAAGGTAAAGATTAAAGGAATTAAGGAATTTCAATGGTACTAAGGGTTTAAACCAATATTTACCTGGAGGGAGGTAAATCTGGTATAGCCCATACCGTACCGAAGGCGATGGCTCAGACCGCCATAGAAGCGATCGACCAACACCTGGCTGGTATCCTAGGTCAGGTAGAAGATGGAGGATGGAGGTGAAGGTTCTGTAGTACTCATCGACAGACATCTTCTCTTCATTTTTAAAGCATCGAGTTCAAGCCTTTTCTTGGTCTTGACATGTTCCGGGTAATACTTGGATCGAAGGAGTGATGTGAAAGATTCCCAGTCGAAGGTGGAGTCGTTGACATGCTCATGTTTGACTAGCTTCCACCAATCCATGGCTGCATCTTTCAGATAATAAGCCGCTACTCTAACTCGAACTCTAGCAGGAGCTTCGAGGTTTCGAACGTGATAAGTGTCTAAATGAGCATGATTTATGGGTGTATTTCATATATTATATCAGCACTTTTCTGCTCATTTCTCACTTATCGTATGCTTTCCTCTAGTTTTATGTTTTATTGATTATCTCACAAATTTATTGGTTTAAACATGAGGAAAAACCAAGCTGGGAGTAAGAGACAAAGAGATGAACGCATAGACGCAAACGGCTCAGAAAACGGAGTCCAAACGAAGAAACTAGAGCCAGTCAAAGTTGGAAGGAAATTAGGTCAACACATATTGCAACCGCATGGTGTGGAGGCGGTTTTGGAGGCGGACGTGAGTAAGAACTCGCGCGCGCAAGAAATTACAACCGCCTTGTTTTGAGGCGGTACCGCAGGCGGACAAGACACCCTCGCACAATGCAACCGCCTACAAACGAGGCGGACAAGCAGGAGGACACCACGCGGACGCGTGTAAATTCCAGATCTGAGACGTGAACAGTTTTCTTCTTCGCGCGCCGTCTGCAACTTGCCTTCGCCGACTTCTGCAACTCGTCCACTCTGCAACTTATCCATCTACTCTGCACACGCTCTGTCCCCTGCAATCAATGAAGGAAGCAATAAATGAAGCAATCAACGCTCTTCTTCATCTGCAATCAAATTCGTACGGATCCAAACCTCTATATAAACCCACCACCTTAACTGCATAAAAAGACACCCACACGACGGGAGTCTGAAGAATTCGCTCACCACTCATCCATTCCCTTCCACTTATTCTCCTCCCGTAACACCATATCAGTCCACACTCACGCAGTAACTAAAGGAAATGAAGAGCAGCAGTGAGAGCGAGAACAGACCAGTTCTCCTGAATTAATGTCAAAATCTTTCTGTGTAATTTCTATCTCCGTTAATGTCTGAGTAATTTTCATTGTATCCTAGGATGGGGGTTTGATTTCTAATATAGTAATTAAGATTTATCACCTGTTTCTCTCATTTAACTTGTTTTAATTCCTTCAACTAATATTGCTAAATGCTTGCGCGACAAACGACTGCATTTTATTTGGTAACTATCAACATATGATTTTGAGATAGTCTAGGTACCACAAAGGAATTAATCAGTATTTACACTCCGGACTGAGCAGGAAAATATTAAGGCTTTTATTAAGAGTTCGTAACTGACAATTATTAACTCTAATAGGCAATAAATAATTGAGACATGGTTATAAATATGGTTAAGTAATTAGGAAATTCCCCCGCTATCCTAGGATACATTTTTCCATTCACATCAATTAATTCACCTTTTTACTGTTTTATTATATTGCATGATCAAACAACAAATCAAGCTGCCTCCGGCTAAACCCCTTTTTACAGTTTTTAAGTAACTACAAGATAGGATAATTGAACAATCTCCCTGTGGATACGACACTTGTTTACTAACTACGACCGGATTTTTTGCAGCCCGACGTTTATAATTTAGTTTTTATTTCCTTTCTTTAATTTTACACCAGTTTAACACTCAAAATAACAGTGCAGAACGCCGTCTCCATCTCGGAGATATAGAGCTTCTAGCTTAGCCGGATCACTCTGCCCCTAAAGCAAGGAGGGCGGAGTTTCCGCTACAGCTTTTACCCAGTTGGCTTCTCTGGGTGGAGGGGGCGGGATTGGTCCCGTTTGTGTCTATTGGTTTTGTTGATTTGTTGCATTGCATTAATTACTTGCGGTAGCATCTGCGCTACTGTGGCGGCGACGATCTCAGCTATCGTGCGCGCCCGGTCCGTCGTTGGTCCCTCGCGACCTGGACCCTTCCTGACATCTGAATATTTAACATTCACATTAGGTTCCGAAGATATGACTCGATGGTCTTGGAATTTAATCAAGGTATCGTCCATAGGGACGTCAAGGGTATCCGTTGTAACAACGGTAGTTCCTAGTTAGGTTTCTAAGTATCCGTCTTAAGACGGTTGAAATCCTAACTCGGTAATCCCTATGCTCGGTAACTTGGACATCAGAGTGTTACTACGTCTGATACCACTTTTTGTAACACCTACCGTTAATCCTATGCTTACCGTCTAATCGTTCTAGTAATCAAAGTTACTCGCAGCGGAATACTACAACTACTACTACAGCGGGTGATACAACGCCGCTAACCGCCCATACGGCTTGAAATACCCCAAACCTTGGTATGTTGTTTAAACATTAAATAAATTATTAAGACTAAAAAGAGTCTTAGAAACATAATAAACAATTTAATAAATAGTAATACAATAAATTGTCTAAAAGGCAATAAAGGCGAAATATGCTCTAAGCTTGGAAATCTTGGTTAAGACTTAATAAACTTACCAGACCTTATATGTATATTAATGAATTTATTAAATCAGTTACCAGAGAAACGAGCTTGAAAACAAGTTAAAATACAAAATGTGCTTTGAGGAGCCTTAAAAGCACGTTTTTGAGTAACGTCGTTTAAATGAGTTTTAAATGGCTAAATGTCCATATTACTCTTTAATTAATAGGTGTACTATTTAGTATCACATTTGGAAGTTTAAATTAATAAGAAATTAATATTTCACTTCTATGTGTTTTGTTATAGTGAATAGTAACTAAATAAGCTAGTTTGTAACATTAATTAACATGTGTAATTTAATTGAGCAATAAAGACTACATAACCCTTATATTTAAATGGGGCCGGTTTTGCATATGTGAAACGTCACCTTGCTAGCTGATCGAACAAATCAGTGAGCAAATAAGTGAGTAGTGAAAAGCACTATTTGCCTTTATGTATTAAATATCCCCAAAGCAAATTCTATCTCATTTCTCCTTCCCCTCATTCATTCACACGGCTGCATCCTCTCTCTATCTTCTTCTTTTTCCATCGGTATGCTACAGCTCCAGCAGCATCTTCAAGCTTTGACCACATGTAACTCCTAGCTCCATGGTCCAAATCGATTTCGAGACCACCGTTCTTCTAGTGGAGCAAGCTCTTCAACTTAGTCCTTTCAAATCTTCAAGAGCTCCACTTTGGTGCCAAGAGGAATCTCCATGGAAGGAGCTTGAGTTCATCTTTTTACGTAGTATTATTCTCCTTGCTGTCAAGGTATGGAAACTCAAAGAAAAGTGGTGTTTCTTCCATGTTTTATGTTAACCAAAGGTAGCTTAAATTCCCTTGGAAAATGAACGTATGTTGTCTGTTGAAAACCTAAAGAGCCAAAGGGAAATGACTTAGAAAATGTTCTCAAACAGACTAGTAAAAAAAAACATACGTGCTGCTGTTTGTATTTGCAGGTGAAAGGCAAATATATTGTGGAAATTCAGTGTTTAAGATTTTTGCATTTTAAGAGCCTAAGAGCTATGCAAATTTAGTTTGTGCACTATGTTGTAGTGGTGATATTTGATGAAGTTTTGAGTATAAGAGTGTACGTAAATTATTTGGGAAGCTATACAATTGATGGATGTAGAGAACTTGCGCAGCAGGACATGAAAAATTGCAGTACGTCAAATTCTGTAGGATAGGTCCGGGACCTAGGTCTTGGTTCATGTCCCGGACCAAAAGTTCAAATTAGACCGTGAGTTATACAAAGTTTAAGGTCCGGGACCTGGGTTAAGGTTAAGGACCCGGACCAATTGTTAAAATGGCCGGAGAGGAATAAGGTTGTGGTCCGGGACTTGGGATGGGTACAAGGACCCGGACCACCCTGCTGAAATACGCCGATAGTTTCTACAAGTGTTGGTCGGGACTTAGGGTAAGGACCAAGTCCGGACCACTCTAAAAATGTTGTTAAAGGTTGGAAATGATGTCTAAAGATGGGGATTGATGGATAATGGTGTTGTAAGGTTTTAAGGACATGTAGGTGAGTTGTAATGACACTTTGGAGGGTGAGAAGTTAAGGTAAAATGTGAGAGTAAAACAAGCTAAAAATGTAAAGGTGTTTAACTAGCTAACGAGTTAACTATAGTCATTCGACGTACACAAACATGTTACCAATGTTAATGAAGGTAACTTTAATGTACCAGTTGTTCGAGTATTGTTCGGGAACCTAAATGGACAAGGTAGAGGGACTCCGGCGACAGGTATGGTTTTCTTGCAACCTGTGTTCCTACCGGATTACACCGGCTTGTATGCCAATGTGTTTTTCTGTGTGTTTGCCACCTTGTAAGATAAACCATGTAATGAGTTTATAGTAATTCATTATGTGGCGAATCTGGTCTTCGATACCGTTTAACCTCAAATAAGTGTTGAACCTTGGCTAATTAAAACTAGGAACACGTGAGAGATCGGTGTACGGAGTTAACGACCCAAACCTTGGGGACGTTCTAACCACGGCTATGCGTGCGTTAGTGGTGTATGGTTATTGTTTACAGGTGTGTGAACCTCCCTTACTTGCTTAACAGGTTGGTGAATCCCGAATGGTGTGTGGATGTGATAGGTTCTATAATGGAGCCTTAATTACTAACTGTAAGTATATGTGTACTAATGGGGGGTGAGGAGTCCGGTCATGTTCCGGCCACGCGTGTGATGGACGGAGTCGATGTCATACCCGGTTCGACTCTCTTGGTGTATGTTAGGTTGTTTACTCATTGGGTTTCCAATCTTCCCTTTAGCTTAGCCAAAGCTATGTTATGACTCACGTCGGTTTTCTGGGGCATACAATGGTTGTTCGGTGTGCTTGGTTTACTGTACCCAACGCACCTTAGTGTTAAGTTATCTGTTCATTTAAAGAAACGGTAGCAAGTTATGGAACGAGCTTATCACGAGTTTGGCAACATTCTCTAGGCTCTAAAGTGAAACTAATTGTGGTTGGGTTGGTTCCTTAAGAGAACCGTACCCGTTGCATTATGTGTATGGATGTATTGCAATTCCTATTCGGTGTAAATTATATGTGGTAAATTGTGGATATGTGGATTATGGTTATGAATTCAGGGTTATAATAAGAAGCGTTTAAGGATAACCCGATTAATGGGTAGATGTCGTCTGTTAAGGAAGTAACTCCAAAGAGGAGAGTCACTCCTAGGGTTAAGGGAAACAAGGTTGATTTGTGTGTGTGGATGTATGGATGTGTTGGGTGTTTGTTGAGCCCTATAGCTGGGCGTATGCAATTGTTGTGTGTTATGGTTTACATGCAGGATTTAAATGTAATCAACAGCATGCTAAGACGACAATTAGTTGTGCGTGGCCCGGTAGCATGCGGGCTGCGGGATTACCATACCAGCAAAGGTGCTGACCCCCTTGGGGGCCACCCTTTTCTCCTTTTTCTATTTCAGGTACAAGGAGCTGGAAGCCGTTCGAGAGTAGGACGGGGTAGATGTTTGTACATTGGTAGCCCTTTAATGGTGTATGTATAGGTGTAGTAAGACCGAATTTGTTATCGGCATTGGTTAATGAATACCCGGTACAGTGGGGGATGTATATGTAAATAATTGTTGGAAATGGAATCAGGTTTGTGTGGTGTAGTTGCTCGGGGATCTAGTCCATCAGACCGTAATATGTATGTATTAGCCTTGTTAGCCACGTGGGTGGTTACGGCGTGTAACACCAACAGATTAAGTAATGTGATGGTTTATGTTTCCGCTGCAGATGGTTATAAAGTGCGACGTTGTGGATGGGGTGTTACACGGCTAGCGAGGCATTACTACTTACAACGACGGTCTGATGCCTAAGTATACTGAGCTACTACATTTCATACCGATTACAAAAGATAACTGCTTGCATTACTGGATCACCGAGTATTTAAAGTATTTGATTACATCCCTTTTCCAATCTTCCCCAAAAGAATGAGTTTCTACCAACTACTCATCTATACCAATTTCCCATCCTTTCACTATCCAAAAAGGTGTACCCCATGGTACACCGGCTATCAAAAAGCTACCGGTGTGCTACTTAGTACACCATTCATAATTCATTAATTACAATAAAAAAGAAGACAAACTAATCTTCATCAGTTTCACCCTTCGCGCGTACCTGCATTCATATTAAAAACATCGCCCCAAGGGGCTCAGCAAAAGCTGCGCATGTACTTCGCATATACCGCGTGCTAACAAGGGCACACCGACTAATTAAGGTCAAATAGGCATGCGGTTCATTAATTTCATACAAACATGCTTTACATACATCATACATGCATATACAATACATTACATAATTCAAGGCAACATTGCAATACCATACACATTACTTACCTTCACGGTGTTAGCCAAATTACGCATCCGGGTTAATCGGAATGCTATTTCTTTTACTCATCACACATTACTTACTCTTACTTTACTTATACTTTCATTTACTTACTTACTTTCATTTACTTACTTACTCATCTTACTTACTTTACTCTTACTCATGTTAAGTCGGTATGACCTCCGGCCCGGGGACTACACCGTCCCACCACCGGGATTTACTTGACTCACCAATCCGGGAGGCTACCCATTTAAGGGATTTGGGCCGCGGACCAGTTTAAGAGTCAGGACTTGGATCCACCTCTTGTGTCTCCGCATCCTCACGCGTGGCCGAAACTATATCGGACTTCTACTCATTCCAATTTAATTACCAATTTAAGTTAGATTGGTTAGCTCGTTAGGAATCAGTTAGAAGTCCAATCACAACACATTCGGTCACAATGCAATATCATACATCCACACACTCATACTCATCCATACATTTCATGAATTATACAAACTAAGATTTAAAGACATATACAACAATATACAACACTACATGTTCACAAGTAAGCATGATAACTCCGATTCGTGCATTTATCTTTTTTGGTGATCAATTAGCACACAACACACAAATCAGAGTAACCAAGGTAGCATACGGGGCATGAGAAATTCATAATCAGAGTAACCCCTTTAAGCCTGCCATCATGTCTTGCTTTCGGTAATCCAATAACATCAACACCGTCTAAGTAATGAGTGCAGAAGTCAACTACTTCCTCTGTTACTGTCCCTTCAATTATGCTTCCCTCTGGACGCCGACGGTTTTTCATTTCTTTTTCAGTATACCCATATATCTCTCAAACGGATACATGTATCGAAGGTATAACGGACCACAATGTTTGATCTCTCAAACAAGATGAACAAGTAGACGCACCATAATATCAAAAAAAGAAGGAGGAAAATACATTTCCAACTGACACATGGTGATCACAAGGTCATTCTGTAGTTTATCCAGCGTCTCCACATCAAGCACTTTACACGAAATTCCTTTGAAGAAAACACATAAATTTGTAATAGTTTTCCTGACATCAGCTGGAAGGATTCCACGGAGAGCAACCGGAAGTAAGTGCTGCATCAGCACATGATAGTCGTGAGACTTCATCCCTACCAATTTAAGATCAGACATTGATACCAAACTTGATATGTTCGATGAGTAACCAGATGGCACTTTAATATGACGAAGAGAACTACAAAAACTTATTTTCTCTTCTTTGGATAATGTATGACAAGCGGAAGGCAAGAATGTTCTTTTCCCTCTTTGTTGTGGCGCGAGTTCTTCTTGTATACCCAATTCAACCAGATCTTTTCTACCCTTTAAATGGTCTTTGTCTTTCCTTTCACGTTTAGTAGTGTCGCAGATACACTTTCACCAATGTTTTTTCCACGTGCATAGCATCAATGCAATGTCTCACCTCTAAATGTTGCCAATATTCAAGTTCCCAAAATATTGATTTTTTCTTCCAGATGCTTTTTCAGTGGCTTTCGTTGGTGGACCGAAGTTGTTCACAACATTCTTCAACTGATTGTAAGTCTCAGCAGCAGATAGTGGTGTTCGAGCGACTGCATGATCCGTTTTTCCATCAAACTCTTTTGTCATCTTACGGTATTTGTGCCCTTTAGGAAGGAATTTCCGATGACCCATGTACACATTTTTTCCACTGTGTTTTAACCGTATACTGCAAGTTCTATCTCCATATAGGGCACGCTAGAGCTCCTTCAATTGTGTATCCCGAGAGGTTACCGTATGCAGGGAAATCATTGATCGTACAAAACAACATAGCCCGGAGCGTGAAGTTTTCCATACCGTATGAATCATACACCATCGCACCTTCATTCCACAACAATTTTAAATCGTCAATAAGTGGTTGCAAAAACACATCAATTTTGTTTCCCGGTTGTTTTGGACCCGATATCAACAGAGAGAGGAGAATATGTCTGGGTTTCATACACAACCATGGCGGCAGATTGTATATTGTCAATAAAACAGGCCAAGTACTGTGTATACTGCTCAAAGTGCCATAAGGGTTCATCCCATCAGTGCATAAACCAAGTCTTAAGTTCCTTGGGTTTGTACCGAATTGAGGGTATATTCTGTCAATGTTTCTCCATTGTGGTGAATCGGCTGGATGTCTCAATTTACCATCATCCTTTCTATGGGTAGCATGCCATCGGAGGTTCTCAGCATCTTTCTGAACTGCAAACAAACGTTTGAATCGGGGAATTATCGGTAGATACCACAACACCTTCGCAGGAGAGCCCACTTTAGTGCTTATGTGGTTTCTGTCACCCTTTTTTACATAGCGTGATTCCCCACATTCAGAGCAATGGTCATCCAACTCATTCTCCTTCCAATACAACATACACCCATTTGGACAAGCATGTATTTTTCATATTCCATACCCATCGGACACATTAACTTCTTTGCCTCATAAGTTGTTGTGGGTATCACATTGTCCTTTGGTAGTACATTCTTCAGCAGTTGTAAAAGATCTGTAAAACTGACATCACTCCATCCATGTCTCGCCTTCAGATTGAATAGTTTTAGGACAACGCTCAATTTGTTTTGTGTTTGCGTTTCACATCCACTGTACAACGGTTCCTTTGATGCTTGCATCAGATTTTCGAATGATTTGGGTTTGTTGGAAAAATGTTGTTCAACATCTTCCATCATCGCATTAAGGTCCTCCTGATCATCTGAATCACTACCTAGTCATCTTGAGTATCCCCAAAATCCTGTGAAGCATCCATTTCTGATTGTTCTGCAACGACGTTATCAGCACATTCAAACACTTGTACTGAATGTTGACCATGCAGTATTGTTATGGCTTCATAATTCTGTAAACCCTCTGCGAATCAGATGATCCTTAATCTTGTCCACACCTCGGTATTTGAAGTCGTTCTTGCAATCGACACAAGGACATCGAATATCTTATCCCTTGGTTTCAGATTGTCAACAAGGACTTTGCAAAATTTATTGACCCCTTCTAGGTACTTGATGTCCAATCTGTCACTGTACATCACTGAGCGCTCCATCTCCCTTTTCAACACACACCAGATGTCGTGAACTCGTTCCATTGATCTCCTCTTTTTTTATTTACAGATTTAACAACCTAAACCTATCCAATCACCGTCGATCACCTAGGAACAAGTTAATAATATACAGTAGTTCAGTGATAATTTCGGCAGCATTACCCTACAGTTCTCCTAGGTAGATATATATATATGAATCGTTTCAATTCACATATATATATGTACACTAGAAGAACACTAGGGTAATGCTGCTGAAATTATCACTGAACTACTGTATATTATTAACTCATTCACAACCTAGATGGTGAGATCAAAGGCCATTGGACAGTCCCAACAGGGACTATCTAAGACATACCTCTATCAGGTAAATCTCAGACAGGTAATTCTATGTTTGAATTGATTTTCCATTGTTTAATAGAAAAACAAAAATAAATTGTAACATTTTAAATACCAACCTGATGAGTACTGGATGGTCAGCTAGCGTGAACAGCACAGAAGAAGGAGAAGTAGGCAAATGCTCTTGCGCGTAGTATAAACACCTATTCAATGAAATTAGAATAAGGTTTTAATTTTATAAAAACTTGAATAATTGAACATATTAAACAAACGAACATAGCTTAAATTCTGGAAAAAATTTGGCATGACCTTGCGTATTTTTAGACACTCCACATTTTTTTAAGGCAGAAACAAACATAGCAGCAACATTAACTCTCAGCAAACCATACGAATTATTATCAGACAGAAACATCCACCCCATTTCAACCCCATCATCACATTTCAACCACACTATGCAAATACATATTCTAATGCTTGCAGAATACAAGTAGAATTTAGTATAACGTCTATTTGTGACAATATTATATAATATGTACATATATATACATTTATATTAGTATTTGTTTCTAAAATTATAATCAGAAATGCAAGTGTTTTACCGTGGGTTCTGATCAGGCAAACCGGTGGCAAAGGTTGACAACAGCAGATAGTGCGACAAGTAGACAATCCGACTGTGTGTAGTGAATACAATGAAATTAGAATACAAGGTTTTAATTTGAAAAATATATGAATAATTGAACAAATTAACAAACAAATATATTTTGAATAAACCATGTTATTGAAACATTTTTAAAAAACTAACCTAATGATGAATAAGGATGATCAAGTCACAAATGGAAGGAAGAGGGATTGTTCAACCGTAGAAACACCTATTCAATAAAATTAAAATAAGATTACTTCTGGAAAAAATTTGGCATGACCTTTGCGTATTTTTATACTCCACATTTTTTTAAGGCAGAAACAAACATAGTAGCAACATCAGAAAGACTACTACGAAAACCATTCATTTCCCCCTGCATAAACAAACATTTAAGAGAACTATAGAGAATTGTTTTCATTCTTTTTTCCCCTGCATAAACATACGTCGTACGACTCTCTCTCCTCCCTCGATCGCAATAACAACAACAATAATAATCATAATGTCACAGAAAATAATATCTCAACCGACACTAGAAATCAAAACAACCAAAATAAAGAAGACAAAACAATTAACACATCAGTCCACCACTCTCTGCTATCAAAACCAACTCTCTCTGCTATCAAAACCATTGCATATAATATATATATATATATATATATATATATGAAACCCATATCATCATACTTTCGCTCAAACAAACTTGAATTTGTGAACTTCCATAATTTAAGGAATTAGTAAATTGCATCCCTATCTGGTGAACAACAATATACATGCATGCTCGCGCCTGTATTCATTCCAAAATTTTGCAACCCGACAGAGAATTTGCAGCCCTAACTGTCGAACAAGATTTTCATCTCTAATTTGCAGCCCTAACTGTCGAACAAGATTCCAAAATTTTGCAACCCTTAAATGACGAACAAACAATACATGCTCGCGCCTGTATTCATTCTCGACGCAATCGGAGAATTTTTCTTCATTATGCAAATATACAACCCAACTGGCAAATACCTTCGGTGGTGAGCAGGGCGACGGCGGTGGAGCTAGGCGTGAGCAGGGCGACGGCGTTGGCGCGGCGCTTCAGTACTCAGAGGGGGAGCTTCGGGAGGCGACAAGACGAGGGCGGAGGCGGTGGAGTGATCTGGCGTGAGCAGGGCGACGGCGGTGGAGCGAGCTGGCGTGAGCAGGGCGAGGGGGTGGGAGTCGTCGACGGGAGAGGGAGTCGGAATCGCACAAGGAGACGGGGATAGCGGGAGGAAGAAGAAGAAATGAGGCCTTCGGGTTTTTAATTCAATAACTTTAAACGACGGTTAATAAACAAACCGTCGTTTAAAATCTATGTCACGAGGGGAATAAACGACGGTTCGTAGATAAACCGTGGTTTTTAAGTGTTGGCGAAATACTTTAAACGACGGTTCAATAGTAACCGTGGTTTATGTTGATTATATACGACGGGTTGTAACGAGAACCGTCATTTATCTTCTAAGGCGTTGAACTATAAACGACGGTTTATTTTAAAACCGTCGTTTATATAGTAAGCCAAGCAACATAAATGACGGTTCTCTAAATAACCGTGGTTTATACACTTTAAACGACGGTTTCATCAACAACTGTGGTTTAAAGCCCGTCATTTAAAATCTTTTTTCTACTAGTGATGGTTAATGGAGAAGAGTAAAAGGGTACGGAAAGACCTTGTGATCAATGTGTGTGAATTGAAAGAATGATTGTTTGGCAAGATGAAATTGATTGTTATTTGAATGCCTTATGAGCAACCCTTTCGTTACGTGGGAACACTAAACTATAAGATGTGAATGTGGTTAAGACTATGGGCTTTGGGTTAATTGTATGGAATTTCAATAAGAAAATGAGATGAGTATGAATAAATCGAAAGAATGAGAAATGCTTGGGATTAGCATAGACAACACCTTCTTTATGAAGGTGTGTGGTTATTTATGCTTGGGATGAAGCCCCGATGACACCTTCTTTATGAAGGTGTGTGGTTATTTATGCTTGGGATCGAGCCTCGACGACACCGGCGTGTGGAAGGGTCTAGTATCTACTCTATATGTTTAAAGGTACCATAGGGGGTGTGCACACTTAAGGATCTAGTTTCATGGAGAAATGTTTGGGAAATGTTTTCCCTTTGTGATTATTATGGGAAAGGTTTTCCCTTGTGTTTGGCATTGTACCCTTGGAATATGATTTGTGGGAAAGGTTTTATCTTGTGCTAGGCCATAGGCCTTGGTTATGAATTGTGGTATAATGAATGAAAAGAAAGAAATAAAGAAGGGAATGAAGAAACAAAGGAAGATAGATTGAATGAGGATAATGAAAGAAAGATCGGAATTGTGTTCAAGTATACTATTAATATTGAAATATGTATATGAGCTAGTTATGATATTAATGTGGGGAAAATGAACTAATATGGAATGATGGAAATGAATCGACATAGGAACTTATATGGTTATGTTGGAATTTCTTTGTGAAGGTATCATATATGCTTTATGCTTGGTTGGCATTGAATTCTTTATGGTTAACTTTGTGCTTGTGATGATTGTGGCAGCAAGGTGAATAATGAAAGATGATGTCGTATAAAGGACACTCAAGTGAAAATAAGTTACAGGGAGTAATGAAAGATACAGTTCTTCAGTCTTATATTATTAAAAGAAAAAAACTACCTTTGGTTAGCTTAGTGTTTACTTAGTTTTATACAGACGGTTTACCTTTATGTGGTGTTTGTGTGTGTTTGATCTTGCTGCAGGTTTTAAGTGCTATGAGAGCGTGGGATTATTGGGATTTTTAGCAGCTCATGTTTTAAGAGTTTAGAACTAGCTTCTCTCTTACACAAGAATATCTTCACTCGGTTTTAAAGTCCTTACTATGGTTTAAAAATGCGTGAATCAATTTATGAGAGTAATTCCTTCTCCCGTTCTTTTGTTTTTGGATTTAAAATGTATGTGTATTAATTATGCTTTTCGCTCTTCTTTTGGTGGTTGTAGTTGGCCTTTTAGAGTATGTAACTTTCCTTAATATTGGAGTGATTGGAATCCCAGTGTGGATCCCCTTATTTCTTATTGTCTAAGCAGGTTTTGAAAGGTGTGATTAGGAGTGTAATTTCAGCAAAGGTCATGCCGGTTTCTTGTGAAAATTTATGGTCATTAGTTTTCCTTAATCTAAACGAGTAAATGCTTTCCTAAATAGCCTTAACACTCGTGGAAGAGTGTGGCGGTAACACTAAGAGTTTTATGACTTCCAATACTTAATAAAGTGATTTATAGCTAATTAAATAGTTTAGAAATGAGGGTGTTACAAAGTGGTATCAGAGCATCATCGACTCTGAATTGAGTTCTTTAAGCTGGTGTGGTTTTAATGAGAATTTGAAATTATTTCTGGGTTAAAAGGGGACACGTGGTGAGGACAATTATGTTCTTTCATGGTTATATGTCCCCTTGCACACCTAAGGGTGTTGTTGTTCTGTTGGATAATGACTAGTCATGTAAATGACTAATGTTTGCTTGGTGCACCTAGCTGATTGATAGAGTATGGGTTAAATTGTGTGATTGACTTCACTATAAAATTTTGGATGATTTGCATACTTTCTTGAGATAATCCTTTTGGAGATATGGTTTTAGTGACACTTTACTCTTTCTCTGGAAAAAAAGGAATGGGTTCCTCTTGCGAAATGATTGATATCCCTATAAAATTGTGTGTGGTTTACTTCTGAATTAACGTTTGTTTTCATTTCTGTCCATTAACTTGTTCGTTAAGTTTCATCATTAACTGAAAACCGAATTGAAAATCTTTGATTATTAATATCTTGGAAATCTCTCAGGCTACACATCCATAAAATTTAAGCCAAAAACACCGTCGGGAGTAGCCTAAACGCCACCGTCCAAGGGCGGTCCGCACCCACGGACGCCTTGTCCGTAAGCCCGGACGTTCTCAGACGGGGGTGAGATTTTAAATTTTCAAAAATTTAGGATTTTACAAAACATGTTCGGGCCTACAGACGTCCCGTCCATGGCCCCGGACTTTTCAAAATTTCATTTTCTTTTCAATTCAACTTTTCTGCATAACTAGACTAACTAGGGTCCGTGGGTTCGGACATCAAGTCCGTGGCCACTGACGGAATCAAAATTTGACCTAATTCTGCCTCCAAAACCCTAGTTTAGGTAATTTCAATTTCCACTTTAATTTTCTGTAAGAAAATGTTAAAAATAAAAAGAAATTAGAAGTTCACGCACTTAGGTTAAAACAACTCGTAATAAGCCGTTAAATAAACTAAGTAGAGGAAAAAACGATTTCGAGGGGTAATGAAAGTAATTGAACCCTAAATAAGTCAAATACCAAGCCCCTAAACCCGAACTCTCATTTCCCAATATAATCTAGGTTAAAATTAGGTGGCGACTCCAATTAGGTTCCAGTAAGCTAACTTAGGACTTAGTAATTAATGTTTTAAGACATATGTTGAGACATAAAGTGTTGCAGAGATAGTCAATCACCTCGACGGAGTCACTCATCCTCGGCAAAACACAAAGAACGAATTACGTACCAAACTACAAGAGAGTTCTGCACAACTGAAGAAACACCAAGGACTCTTCCATGTTGTTGCGAAAACTAAGGAACGGATTTGTCAACACTTCAATGCCCCCAACGTTCATGTCACCACCCCAGTCGCATCCAAAGTTCGCGGCCCAAGTCAGACTAGACCCACCTGAAGACGTTGCTCACTAAGTTAGTTCCGACAATTTCAGAACTTACTCTTTCGAGTCGTTGCTTCTCATGCTAGTATAAATAAGTCTTGTAATAGCTAGTTTTAACTTACGCTTTCATAGAGAAATATTCCAGAGGTTAGAGAGAGAGAGAATTACCATTGTAAGCCAGAGAGAGAATTCGGACCAATTCAGTTAGTACATCTAGATAGACTCTACCTAGGAAGATCCTAGTTTTGCTACACTTACCATTGAGCTGATCAGAAAGTGTGTTGGGTGAGTGAGTGAAAAACCATGAAGTAGATCTCTTTTACTCAGTGGGCATTTGTAAGTTATTTTGTTTTGACCAGAGAATAAAATAGCTTATTTGTGTATCTTGCTAAGCTCCATAGAGTCCTTCTATCTTTCATAGCATTAATTCTTTTAATTCCTTTAAGTCTTCCGCACACTCAGTTCAATCAGTTCGATTGAGTGTTTCTACGCTTTAAGCGGTCTTGCGTACAAAGGTTGATTAAGTTAAACCATCTCATAGACTCACACCTTGAGTTGGTTTGAGTTTGCCACCCGATCCTATACGTGGTATTAGAGCCTTATTTAGGCTGACAGTCAATCAACGAGCAATGGCAGACCTCTTCGCCAATCAAAACAACAAAATGCACTTCGAGCACCCCAGACTCACCTCCACAAACTACGATCATTGGAAAAATGAGATCGAACAACACATTGAGTCAGTCAACTCTGAACTTTGGGAGATAGTCACTAGAGGAGATCTCGCAGTCAATCCAGATCGATCCACATGGACTGCTGTAGAGCGTAAAAGGTATGAGCTTAACCGACAAGCATCCCGCGCAATCTACACTTGCCTTTCTATTCCAGAACAAAGAAGAGTCAATCACTGCAAGTCTGCAAACGAAATATGGACTCTCCTTCAAGCTACCCACGAAGGAGTCACTGAACTCAAGAAATGCAAAGCTCAAGAACTTCGAATGGACTATGAGAATTTTTTGCAAAAACCAGGTGAGTCTCTGGAAGAAGTGCTTGATCGTTTTTATTTACTAACAACTACTATGCAGGAAGTTAACATCTTACCGGATAGATAGAGTGTCTTGCACAAGCTGCTTGACAGTCTCAGAGAAGAGTGGGAAGAGACGGTAATCTCCACCAAAGCGTGCAAGGACTTATCCAAATGGAGCTGCCAAGATTTAGGTTCCTATCTACAATCTGTAGATAAGTATAAGAAGAACATTCGAAAGAAGTGTGGTAATACATCTTCTTCTTCTTCTTCCAGTAAGATTACTACTTTGAATGACTAAGCCTTGCAGGTTTATTCGACTCAGTACACCCAAGAAGGAGCCTATGTCGCTGATACTCAAATCAGACAAGCTAAGGCCGAATTGGTGGATATTATTGTTGAAGAAAGTGAGGCTGAGACTATGGAAGACTTTGTCTTCATAGTAAAAAAACTTCCAAAAATTCATGCGTAACCAACCAAATTGACAGAGCCGGTCGTTCTCAAATACCTCCAAACAAGTCTTCAACTCTGTCACCTGCTTCAACTGCAATAAACCCGGTCATTTCAAAAAGGACTGCCCGTTACTCAAAAACCAGTATGGAAAATTCCAAGGGAGGTCGCTGATGGCTGCTGTCGGTTGGGGTGACTCATACTCCGACGATCAAGACACAGAGTCCAGTGGCCTAGTATGTCTCATGGCACATGATATGACTGAGTCCATGATCCCCGACAATGAGGTAACTCGTTCTCATCTTGAAACAGATCTTTATAGTATATCTCCTATGGGTTTTATGACTTTAATTGCTAAAATTGTCTCTAAGACTAACTCTCTCAGAGCAAGTCTTACCAGCAAAATTTCCTAGTTAACTGAGGAACTCGAAATCTCAAAGGGTCTCATGTATGCTTTAAGAGACGAAGCTGAGGAACACAAGACTATCTCTTGCTCTCTTAGACTGGACTTACAAGACTCACGATGTCATGTTGATTCCCTTCAAAAGGAACTCGACGACTCCAAAAGTCTTAGTCAATCCAACCAAAGCGAGCAAGAAGAGTCACTTATTCTGATTGACTCCCTCAAACATGATCTCACTATCTATACCGATAAATGTTGCTCTCTTCAAAACGAGTTAAATGCCTCGGAATCCAAAGTCATGTCCTTAAACTCCACTATCAAACACCTCACTCAGAAACTGAAAGAAAAAGAGCATGCTCTCTCTCTAGAGCCAATAAATTTCATCAAACAAGTCACTTCCTCCGAACTACCTGAGTGGGCTAACTCCAAAATCAAGGAAGTCAGTCGAGATTGCGATGATCTTCGCACAAAGATAGAACAACTCTCTGAGGAGATTGTTAATCTGCGATCTGGAGTTGGATCCACTCAATCCAAGCCCAAGGGGCAAAAAGGTAAGTTCGATATTTCAAAAAATCTGTCCAAGTCCAACAACAAAGCCAAGCGACATCAACAAAAAGAAAATTTTGACTCTTGGTGGAAAGGACAACATAAATACGTTAATCTTCCTCCCACTAAGATTTGTGGTTATTGAGGGAGCCTTGGACATAGGGACAGTGCTTGCGATAAATTGAATAAAGATCTTTCTTTTAACCTCAAACGAGTCAGATTGATTCTTGAAGCTAGAGAAGAGTTAAAAAAATCTGGCTCAAAAAGGGAACCCAAGTACATCTGGGTTCCCAAGTCTAACAAATGATCTTTTGTTTTGTAGGTGAAGGCGAATGAAGACTGCTGGTACTTAGATAGTGGATGCTCTTGTCATATGACTGGAGATCCAAATCAATTCAATTCACTTTCATCCTACCAAGGAGGTAGGGTTACCTTTGGAAACAACAACCACGGTGAAATCGTGGGAGTTGGCTCTGTAGGTAACCCTTGTAGATTTAAAATTGATGGAGTCCATCTGGTCACTGGACTTCAACATAGTCTGTTAAGTATTTCTCAAATTTGTGATAGATTCAATTTGGTACTTTTATCTTCTTCGGATTGTAAGGTTTTTGATGAGCGTACAGGTTCTTTAAAAGCTACTGGACGCAGAGAAGGAAAGATCTACAAAATGTGCTTAAACTCAATCAATCCAGATGATCAAGCCTGTCTAAATGCGCATTCCAAAAATTCACTGTTGTGGCACTCTAGACTTGGTCACGCAAATCACCAGCTGGTGGATAAACTCAAAAGTAAGGATTTGGTGATTGGTTTACCCGATAAAAACTTTGACACAGACTCCGTCTGTGAAGCGTGCATAAAAGGTAAACACACCTGGTCATCCTTCAAAAGTAAGTTAACTCTCTCTACTAGCTCTCCGTTGGAATTGCTCCACATGGATCTTGTTGGCCCCATGCGTACTCAAAGTATAAGTGGTAAGAGGTATATCCTGGTTATAGTCGATGATTATTCTAGGTGGACTTGGGTCATCTTTTTGTCTGCTAAGGATAAAACCTTTACGGAGTTTGCCAAACTCCATAAAGTGCTTGTCAATAAATTCTCATTTACATTAAAAACCTTGAGAATAGACCAGGGCACTGAATTTTACAACAAGTCATTTGATGAGTTTTGCAGGGATAACAGAGTCGATCACCAAGTCTCATCCACACGCACTCCAGGGCAGAACGGAGTTGTTGAACGAAAGAATAGGACCTTGGTTGAAATGGCGCTTACCATGCTTATTGATAGTCAACTAACCCCATCATACTGGGCAGAGGCTATTAATACAACATGCTATGTGTTAAATCGTGCCTTGATCCACCCATTTCTTCACAAGACACCCTACGAACTTCTCCGTCAACGCAAACCAAATCTCATTCATCTCAAGCGTTTTGGGTGTAAGTGCTATATACATAATAATGGTAAGGACAACTTGGGTAAGTTCTCTCCCAAGAGTGATGAAGGAATATTTCTTGGCTACTCTTCTAAAAGCAAAGCTTATCGTGTTATCAATCTGAGAACTCAATGTTTAGAAGAGAGTCCCCATGTCAGGTTCGATAAGTCTCACAACGTGGGCTCATTTTCTGATCAACTTGACTTTGCTCCAGACGATTTTCTCACTGATCCACACTTCATCACCGTCCCTATAAGAAGACTCCAAGACTCTCAGTCCATCACTCCTGATGACTCCCCAGGAAAGAAAAACAATACATCAGACTCCACTGACTCCGACAATAACTCCGAAACACCCCTACCTCAAAACTTGAACTTTGACTCTTTTGACAAAGACACACCCCCTCATGCTTCACATCGACAGTTCCAACAAAAATCAGCTCACTCTCCTGAAAACATAATATCCAACCCAAATTCAGGTGTTCAAACACGCTTTCAAGCTATGCAAAACCTGTGTGCGCCTTTGGTGCCTTCCTTTCCAGCACTGAACCGCGACATGTCAAAGAGGCACTTCTTGATAGTGATTGGGTCACTGCTATACAGGAGGAACTAAATTCCCTCCAAAGACATGCTGTCTGGGAATTAGTCCCTCGACCCACACATCAACAAACCATTGGTACTCGTTGGGTCTTTCGTAATAAACTTGATGATGCAGGACAAGTTTTCAGGAATAAAGCTCGTTTAGTTGTTCAAGGCTACAATCAAGAAGAAGGGATTGATTATGATGAAACCTTCACACATGTAGCTCATCTTGAAGCGAATCGCATGTTAATTGCGTTTGTTGCATTCAAAGGTTTTACATTATATCAAATGGACGTCAAGACGGCCTTCCTTCATGGCTATATTGATAGAGAAGTCTATGTCGAGCAACCCCCAGGGTTCACAGACTCCATCCATCCTGACTACGTCTACAAGTTGTGTAAGGCCCTTTATGGACTGAAACAGGCTCCGCGAGCTTGGTATGAAAGACTCTCTACATATCTCTTGCAAAATGGTTTCTCTAGTGGTAACGTAGATAAAACACTATTCATTCTTCACTCATCACATGACTTACTTCTAGTACAGATTTATGTTGATGATATTATTTATGGTTCTACCAGTAACACCCTCTGTGACCATTTTGCTAATCTTATGAAGCAAGAGTTTTTCATGAATGAGTTAGGTGAGCTTAAGTTCTTCTTAGGACTTCAAGTTCAACAGGAAAAGGAAGGGATTAAAATCCACCAACAAAAATACATCAAGGAACTGCTTGACAAGTACAATCTCACAAATGTCAAGAGCATGTCAACTCCAAGCTGCTGTTATACCCAAAATTTTGACCCCCCTGGTTAGGGTCTATGAGATTTTGGTGTTGTGAGGGGCATTTCAATCAAGTAATGAGAGATTTCGGCTCGATCGGCGCATTCCGGGGCATGGGGAGCAGTTTCGTCACTGTCAGAGGCCTCCTATAGGCTTTCTCTCTCCTCCAAAAGATACCCAAATCAGCTTGAAATGTTTTGAAAAATTTTAACCCATGATAGAGGATGACATTTTAAGCATAATGGCGTTGGAATTTTGATTTTTCAAATTTCCAATAATTTTCTAGCAATTTCTGATTGAATCTGACGAGAAATTGAATTTAAAAATATTCCAACATTTAAAAAATTCGATTCTACTTCAGAAAAAATCATATTTGCCATCCTTGACACGTGGTTAAAATTTCAGGGCAAAATTCCTTTGGGAAGTCATTTAATTAAAATGCCAAAAAATCTTACTTTTACTAGATTTTCTTTATCTTAAGAAAGTCTATATAAAGGGATAGGTCTTTTGATAAAATGAGAATCTCTCAAGCTCTTAGAACCCTAGGCAGTCAAAACTCTTCTTCATAGCCAGCCTCCCACGTTTTTGCACCTTCAAGCACCAAAACAACACAGAAATCTCACCAAAATCAACACAGAAACACGTTTTTCAATTCCCATCACATCCACAATCATCAAAACACCTTCAAACCACCACCAAAACGTGAAGAACATCACCAATTCTCAAAGGTCAGAAGCTCAGTTCGAATCCAATTCATAAACGGCTTCAACAGGGCACCGAAAGATTCCTGACAAGAAGAATCTCATTGACACAGAAGGTAAAACAGGTTGGGACCTCCTTCTTTTGATTCACTATGACCTCATTGGTCTTCTGTTAAATTTTGGGCTCAAACCAACCCTTTTTGGCTTCTGTATTGTTGTTTGTTTAAGCTTTTATCCAATTACTTGTTCGTTAAGTTTCGCATTGAATTCGATTTTAAATTGAAGACTTTTATGCACTAACGTCTTGTACATCTTTCAGGCTACACACCCATAAAATTTGAGCTCCAAACACCATCGGGAACCATCAAAAACCCACTGTCTGTGGGTGGTCCGTGACCTCGGACGCATGGTCCGGGACCACGGACAGGTTGTCCGTGACCACGGACACCCACAGACGGTGGCGGGATTTCATATTTTTCAATTTTTCAAATTTTAGAGTTTCTGTCAATACATGTCCGGGCCCACGGACACCCTGTCCGTGGCCCCAGACTTTTCAAGTTTGCATTTTTATTTTAGTTCTGTTTTCGTAACCATTTAATTCAATTGGGGTTCGTGGTCTTGGACATTGGGTCCGTGGCCACGGACAAAATTAAAATTTGACCTAATTCTGCCTCCGAAACCCTAGTTTAGGTATTTTTAGATTTCACTTTAATTTTCTGTCAAAAAACGTTAAAAATAAAAAAATAGAAGCGCACACCTAGGTTAAAAACAACTTCGTAGTAAGCCGTAAATAAACTAAGTAGAAGAAAAATGACTTAGGAGGGGTAATGAAAGTAATTTGAACCCTAAATAAGTTGTATACCAAGCCCCCGAACCCGAACTCTCCTTTCCTAATTTGATCTAGGTAAAAATTAGGTGGCGACTCATAATAGGTTCTAGTGAGCTAGATTAGGTTTTAATAATTGATGTTACATGGCATAGTGATTAAACTTAGGTTATAGGTGGACCTAAAACCCGGTTAGATCCTAATCAGCTTTAATCAACATAGAATAGGGTTTAAAATTGAGGCTCACAGACTGACGACTCTACTGGGGACAACTTCTTAATATTAACTTTGTTTAATTTTAAGAAAGAGGGCTTAACTTGAAAATGTTTATTTATGGCTTTACTACTTTGTTTGTTTACTTTCGTGCGCACTTTAAATTTCTACACCTTTGCATCATATGAGAGTGAGGGTCTACGCAAACCGATTTCACCACGGGACCCGTTTGAGGGTCCCCTGTCAAGGACTCACACCTTTTAGGTGATGTGAATAAGTGGGGGAAAAGAGGAGGGTGTCGTCTAACCACTCCCCCTTAATACCTGGGCTTTAGCCCCAAGCATTTTCCTGGCAGTGTCCTTACCTAGCCTTGTTTGGTCATCCAAAGACCTGACCGTAGACGCACACCTTAAGGTGATGTGAAAAAAGTGGGGAAGCCCAAAGAGAATAGCGTGCAAGCCTTATTCCTTTGTGGTGACCTGGGCCCATGCCCCAAGCACCTCTCCGGATCGATCCATACCCGATTTTGATTTAAACGTCTAGTGAGGACATGTTGAATTTGTGTGGGCTTTGTTTGCTTGTATGATCGGCCCACTACCTAGCCTAGAGATTGATAGGAACTTCTCCTACATCAACCTAGCCCAACCCGAATTGGCTGCTCTATTTGTTTGTGGCCTAGAGGCCCTGTTTGGTTTAATGTATGAGTTGTTCGGGCTTCGGCCCAAAAGCCTAGACTTAGGTGATTTCTCCTTCAGCCTAATTTGAATTACCAATTTAGTTCTAGGCCCACGAAAAACAAATCCACTTAAAATAATCCACAAGACATGAAAATCAATCAGACCTTTCCATTTTGGCCTAAAGCCCATTATAGTCTAGGTAAACTTTCTATTTAGGTCCTAGCCCAAAATCCTAGATCTGGGTACCAGCTTTCAGGCCCAATCAGAACCATCTGCTTTTGACCCATTTAAATTCAGGATAGTTTGCGCAACTCATTTATTCCAGTTTCTGGCCCGTAGGCCCAACAAGAACTTCAAAATGAATCTCGGACTTCAAAGTTCCTCTCTCGGCCCAGTGGCCCATTCATACTTCATACAGTTTCCTTCGGCCTGTGTGCCTCACTTCCAGAATAAGGGCATTCAGGCCCACACATCCATTCTAGTCTAGAAGTCCCTCTGACCCATATGTCTTACTTCAATCCTAAATCATTTCGGCCCAAGTGCCACATTCCCAAACACATTCTGGCCCAAGTGCCATATTCCCAAATCATTCCGGCCCAAGTGCCACATCGTTAAACACTTTTTGGCCCAAGTGCCATAATCTCACAACACATTCCGGCCCAAGTGCCAACCCATTTATGAATCATTCTAGCATGTGTGCCTCACTTTCAATTCATCTAGGCCCGAGTGCCTAATCCACATTCATGAAACTGTTTCAACCCATGCACCTCACATTCAGGCCCAAGTGTCTCATGCGTCACCCATAGGCATTCCTAGTTCAGGTATTTTGAAGAGCCTACTAAGTGTCCAAGAAGAAGACGAACACAATCATCTTAGCAACGTCTCGGCGGTCAAGAGCTCGAGTCTTTAGCATGCCGACTTCTGACGGTTCAGTAGGATTCGGATTCAACAGAAATTTTAGGGTTCCCATGCATTCTACTGCATAACTTGCCATAACACTCATCTTTCAAATGCACCTCTCATATTTTTCAAAGAATGATCATTTTCAAACCACTAATAAGAAGCATCGATTTTGTTAAATCATCTTCTTCCTCATGTTCACAAGTGAATGACTTTTTCAAGTCTAAATGGTAAAAAAAGGATTCTATTTTACATAAATTTCTTTTGAGAAAATGGTTCATGAAATAATTATTTCCCGACAATGGAATGCAAAGACCTGTATTTTGTCTCCCAAAATTTGAACATGCCTTGCTAAACATCACAACTCATCCCAAAACATCCAAAACAACCCACGAAGCGGTTCCAAATCCACATCTTTTAAATTGTTGTCATAAACCCCAAATCAATACTGGGGGCAATCTGAGTTTAAGTTCGTCATCTAATGTATGAACGAGTTTCAGAGTGAAAATCTTACGAGAGTGTCTTGAGCGGAAAAACCATGAGTGAAAGAGCGTGTCATTTTTACACGACTTTGGAGAGACCACATTTAAAGGTGAGGTAAACGGCATGACTCCAACCGAAGGAGATAATTTGTAAATTTACTCTTAGACCTGCGAAAAGTAACAAAGAGTGGATACATGACTATCAGGAATGACGAAACACCTAGGTACAGCACCACATAGCCAAAAGCTTGTGAACCCTGACATTAAACCCTAGACACCCCCGCTTAGTCTTTCATATATCCCTTTTCGATATTATGAACTCCCCAAAATAACCCATCCAATGATGAATAACCGAACCGGTGACCAAAGGAAGCAAGGGGCCCGACTTCCGAACAACAGCTTCACAAGTCCAAAGAAGCGAAACTGCTACCAGCATGACGAAACAATCCGCAAATGGTCCCAAAGTGACACAGGACCCAAAGAGCTCACATCAAAAATAGCTTTCCAAGTTCAAAACCGGGAAACACAAGAATCCCGAGGGAAAAAAGATTCAAAGAAAGGCAAATCTGAAAAGCCTCGAAGAAATCCAAAATCGAAAGAAAGAGAGAAGGTGCAAGGCACAACCCAAAAGTCCCAAGTTCCAAGCTCACAAGCGAAGTCATCACGAAGTAGCCAAACGACTTCAGGACAAAGAAGGCAAGTCCGAGATAAGACGCAAGGTGCAGTTTTGGTCACCCCTTTAAGCTCCACATACCTCAAACATCCCCTCATGGTCCAGTTGTCTTTCATCACACCCCATGGCCACGTTATAAGCCTCAAAGACTTCCGACTTGGTAGTTGTGTACCCAATCACATGAAAGTAACAGATCGAATGCGTAAATTCATCAAATATCAAATTCAATGGTCTAGAAGTTGTGACCGTAGGGGAAAAACGAGTGTAAACACCAAACATGTCGAGTGTAGGTTAGGAAACACCAAATCAAAACATAAGCCTTGACCCTGAGAGGACGAGACTCGTTCGCACGTTTAATCAAAGAAAATACTGGGGGCAATTGTCGGTTCCAACAATTGGCATGATAACATCAATTGAAACCCAAAGCTTGAGCACCACCATCTCACCACAGGCACATATAAGCCCTTACCTCCACATCAAACATCTCAGGCCCACATATAAGCCCTTACCTCCACATCAGACATCTCAGGCCCACATAAGCCCTCACCTCCACACAAACGCCACTTCAACACCTCAAGATCATCACTCAAAAGATCTCCACATCAAACACCACACTCCCACCAGCGGCATGTTCATCCTCTAAGAAACTAATTGCAGATCTAAAATTCTTGGTCAGGAAATGATTATTTCACTCTCCTTTTTCGGCAGGGTTTTATTTAACCATTGCCACGTTTGGCACGTTTTCTAGCAATTTCTTGCATTGAACAATTTTCATCATTGCCATGTTTGGCACATTTTCCAGCAATTTCTTGCTTTAAATATCATTGCCATGTTTGGCACATTTTTCAACAGTTTCTTGCTTTGAACAAGTATTTTACATGCATTGTGATTGCATTTTACAAAATTTTGCATACACCTCATCATCGCCACGTTTGGCCCTTTTACAATTGGTTTTCACCACATGCATTTGTACGAGACCATTATCTTTGTATTTCGGTGCAAAGCTAAATTTTTTAAAAAGATGTAGTAAATAGAGATCAAGAAACAAATAGTGGGTTTCTTCGTTTCTATGGTTTCTTCTTAAACGGTGAGGTCCTCTCTATACACCGGAGCCCCTTACTTCATTTAGTCAATGTTATTAGCAACTTGTACAGTTCAAACTCTTTGGCTCTACCCAATTTGCTCGTTGGAGGAGCAAGGTATACCAAACCGGCATGGCATTGACATGGTAATCTTCAAGCTCGGCACATTCTCGAAGGAAGACCCTGATGTTGTCTCGGAAGGGGTCGGAGGGGTCGTTGATCGGGTTACCGGGACCGTAGAGTTGGAAGACCCAGAATCAGTGCGAGGTCCAACCTTTAGGCTCATCATAAGACCTAGATCCCACCTTTAGGCTCGTCATAAGACCTAGATCCAACCTTTAGGCTCGTCATAAGACCTAGATCCAACCTTTAGGCTTGTCATAAGACCTAGTTGCATTCCTTTAGGCTCGTAATAAGACCCTTTAGCTTACCCACTCTCAGCAAACACATTGCATTCATCTCATTCATATAGGCTCGTCATAAGACCTAGTTGCATTATCCAGGCGCGTCACAAGACCTGGCGACAGAAAATTTGGCGAGGTGATGGCAATAAATCCTCCTGTGTTATGTCAGCTTACTTTGGGATCAACGAATGGTGGGCAAAGGCAATAAGTCCCCAGGGTTTTTACCAGGAGTTATCCCTGCACACCGGCTTGGGGGGTGATGGCAATAAGTCCACATTGGGTCCAGCCAGGAGCATTGGCACTGGTTTCGGTCTCCAAAAGCATCCGAGCATCATCAACATCATCAGCATCAGCATAATTAGCATCGTTAGCATTTCAGCATTCTTGCATTTGCATACCACCCAGTTTTCACATCCTAGGTAGTCAGCGCCTTAGAATAGCTTGACATTATTTCATTTATTATAGGTAGTCAACACCCTATAACCGCTTGACATTATTTTATTTTCATCACCCCTAGGTAGTCAGCGCCTTAGAATAGCTTGACACATTTTTCGCTTATAGGTAGTCAGCGCCTTAGAATAGCTCGACAACGTTTTATTGCTTAGGTAGTTAGCGCCTTAGAATAGCTGGATGTAGTCAACGCGGTTTCGGACAACATGGAGGATTTTGGGGAATCCAAAATTTTGGGGCATCGCTCAAGCATCAACCAGACTTTTCACATCCATTACGAAGTCTAGTTGATGGGGAGCAATCCGTTATACCCAAAATTTTGACCCTTCTGGTTAGGGTTTATGAGGTTTTGGTGTTGTGAGGGGCATTTCAATCAAGTAATGAGAGATTCCGGCTCGATCGGTGCATTCCGGGGCATGGGGAGCAGTTTCGTCACTATCAGGGGTGTTTTCGTAATTTTTAAGGCTCCCGAGACCTCCTATAGGCTTTCTCTCTCCTCCAAAAGATACCCAAATCAGCTTGAAATGTTTTGAAAAATTTTAACCCATGATAGAGGATGAAATTTTAAGCATAATGGCGTTGGAATTTTGATTTTTCAAATTTCCAATAATTTTCTAGCAATTTCTGATTGAATCTGACGAGAAATTGAATTTAAAAATATTCCAACATTTAAAAAATTCGATTACACTTCAGAAAAATCATAATTTCCATCCTTGACACGTGGTTAAAATGTCATAGCAAAATTCCTTTGGGAAGTCATTTAATTAAAATGCCAAAAAATCTTACTTTTACTAGATTTTCTTTATCTTTAAGAAAATCTATATAAAGGGATAGGTCTTTTGATAAAATGAGAATCTCTCAAGCTCTTAGAACCCTAGGCAGTCAAAACTCTTCTTCATAGCCAGCCTCCCACGTTTTTGCACCTTCAAGCACCAAAACAACACCAAAATCTTACCAAAATCAACACCGAAACACGTTTTTCAATTCCCATCACATCCACAATCATCAAAACACCGTCAAACCACCACCAAAATGTGAAGAACATCACAAATTCTCAAATGTCAGAAGCTCAGTTCGAATCCAATTCAGAAACGACTTCAACAGGGCACCAAAAGATTCCCGACAAGAAGAATCTCATTGACACAGAAGGTAAAACAGGTTGGGACCTCCTTCTTTTGATTCATACAACGACCTCATTTTCTTCTGCTGTTAAATTTTGGGCTCAAACCAACCCTTTTTAGCTTCTGTATTGTTGTTTGTTTAAGCTTCTGTCCAATTACTTGTTCGTTAAGTTTCGCATTGATTCGATTTTAAATTGAAGACTTTTATGCACTAACGTCTTGTACATCTTCAGGCTACACACCCATAAAATTTGAGCTCCAAACAACACCGTCGGGAACCATCAAAAACCCCACTGTCCGTGGGTGGTCCGTGACCTCGGACGCATGGTCCGGGACCCGGACGGGTTTCCGTGACCACGGACACCCACGGATGGTGGCGGGATTTCATATTTTTCATTTTTTCAAATTTTAGGGTTTTGTCAATACATGTCCGGGCCCACGGACACCCTGTTCGTGGCCCCGACTTTTCAAGTTTGCGTTTTTGTTTTAGTTCTGTTTTCGTAACCATTTAATTCAATTGGGGTCCATGGTTTCGGACATTGGGTCCGTGGCCACGGACAAAATTAAAATTTGACCTAATTTTTCCTCCGAAACCTAGTTTAGGTATTTTTAGATTTCACTTTAATTTTCTGTCAAAAACGTTAAAAAAACAGAAGGCGCGCACCTAGGTTAAAAACAATTTCGTAGTAAGCCATAAATAAACTAAGTAGAGGAAAAACGACCTAGGAGGGATAATGAAAGTAATTGAACCCTAATAAGTTGTATACCAAGCCCCCGAACCCGAACTCTCCTTTCTTAATTTGATCTAGGTAAAAATTAGGTGGCGACTCATAATAGGTTCCAGTGAGCTAGCTTAGGTTTTAATAATTGATGTTACATGGCATAGTTATTAAACTTAGGTTAGGTGGACCTAAAACCCGGTTAGATCCTAATCAGCTTTAATTAACATGGATAGGGTTTAAAATCGAGGCTCACAGCTGCACATCTACTAAACTTCATTTTGATGACGATGGAGCCGGTGTCAATGCCACAGAGTATAGAGGAATGATAGGGTCCCTCTTGTATTTGATTGCCAGTCGCCCTGATATTCTCCACGCAGTGTGTCTTTGCGCTGCTTTCTTTCAGGCAGCGCCAAAGCAGTCTCACCTTAAAGCAGTCAAATGTATCTTTCGATTCCTCAAAGGTACAAGTACACTCTTTCTATGGTATCCTCAATCTCCTACTTTTACCTTATCTGGCTATAGTGACTCCGATTGGGCTGGTTCCCTCCAAGATCGAAAGAGTACTTTAGGTAATGCACAGTTCTTGGGTCTTTGTCTCATTTCATGGTCCTCCAAAAAAAAAACTATGTCGCACTCTCTACAGCGGAGGCAGAGTATGTCTGTCTCTGCTGCAGCCTGTTGCTCCCAACTTCTTTGGATGAAACAACAACTCCAGACTATCATGTTACCCAAGAACAGATCCCACTACTAGAAAGTAGGTAATTAGAGACGGAATTGGCGACGGACTAAAATCCGTCGCTATTTAGTGACGGACTAGCGTCGGATTACCGACGGATAATTCTGCGACGGAATGGCGAGGGATAGCGACGGTATTTGGGCGGGTCCGTTAGCGCCAAAATTTTCCGGCCTTGGCGCCTTTTTTAGCGACGGACTAGCGACAGTTTTTCCGTCACTATCTTTTTTAAAATTAAAAAATAAAAGAAATATTAGCGACGGATATGTGTCCGTCGCTATAAGGACGACGTCGTTTTGATCCACTGCGTTATCGACCGTGGGTTATTTTATTAACTTAAACGACGTAGTTTTGACATTTTTTAGCGACGGACTAGCGACGGAAGTGTCCGTCACTAAAAAACTAGGTAAATTAACGCCGCGACGCGGCCTGGCTCTATCTTTCTCATTTGTGAATTCACCATTGTCGAACCAGACGCGAGGAGAGCAGCGGACCAGCGACCCCAGGAGCTCTTTTTGGCAATTTCTCACTCGTTTTTGAGGCCATCCAACACTTCCATCTTCCTTAGCAAGTTCCTGACTGCTATTGCAAGTGTTTTCTGCTCTCAGGTAGTCCTCAAATTTCTATCTCATTAATTTCGAAAACTGAAATAGGAAATCTGAAAATTTGTTAGTTTTGAGTTAAATTGTGTGGGTTTTCTTGCAAATTTGTACTAAAAAACTGTTAGTATACATATGTTTGATGTTGTGTGGTAATTATGAATGTTAATTGTTGATTTTTTTGGTGGTATTAGACCTAGGGTTACAATATTGCCAAATAGAAAATTGATTTGGGCTCACTCATTTTTGGCTACTTCTCTACTGTATCGATCTGGAGATTTCATTCATGGCATACCGGATATATAAATATAATATAAATATCGGATGGTCCAGTACAAAAGAATAATTTAGTACTTACACCCTTCAATAACTTCATTTTTTGTAATACAAGAATGTTATTGTTTGGATTATATTATTTGTCAGTTTTATTGGTTTGGATTAATTATATTATTTGGGAACATTATTGTTTTTTCTTTGTCCTTCGTTCTAATTAATACAAGTATTTCATAGTTTTGATCCACAATTTATATAGCAACTCAAATATAAGAATGTTTTTTTGACTTTCAAATATAAGAATGTTTAAGTACACTTTAAAAATGATGCTTCATATTATAACATGAATTAATAAATATAAGTTGATAATTGATTGCTCTACGGTATAATTTCCTCTTGATAATATACTCCAGCTAACAACAATACATATGCATTCACCAAACTAATCAAAGTGCATTCCCTCCCCTGATGTCATATGTAGGAAGAAAGATACAAGTTACAGGTTACTAGTGTTCTTCATCATACCATGGTACATATCACTGGCGGTGAATTATGTAAGATAAAATAATAAAAATTTAAACAATTAATGTATGTGACGTATAGAGTTAAAAAGTAAAACTAATGAGATAACTGTTTTTAATACGCCCATAAGAGATTATAATGTTGTCGCCGAATGATTATAATGTTTTCTTTAATTAATTAATAATATAGTTAACTATAATCAACGACCAAACCGAGGATTTTTATCAATAATACAAATGGAATCAGACCTTTTTTTCTTTTGAAAGTCTCTGTTTTTTTTGAAGTTTTGATAATCGTGTATCTTGTTGATGTGGGATTTAATTATATAGAGTATAATATATATGTATCATTTCTTACCGTGCAAGTTTAACGAGGGAGTATTAGATTTTGTAAATTGTACTAAATTTATCTATATAATTAATGTATATATATGATAATACTTCACTTTGTTTTTTAAACTCACCCTTACCTCATTACGAAAAAAGGCTTGTTTTTTCCTTCTAAAATACCTTTTGTTTATATCCGTTTCTAAATTATGATAACAACTTGAGTTTTTAATTACTAACATCCAAATGATACCTTAGAGAAGAGCATTAGTCGATAGTACCATATGAGCTTAATCATACCTTTATACTTTTAATATATACTTTTGTGTGTGTGTTTTGTTAGTTAATTTGCGCCGATGATAACTGTTGTAGGTATTTGTGAATTGTCCTTGTGGGATGCTTAGAAATAAGCGGAAAAGTTAAAAAATAGGGGAGACTATGTCGAATTTTTTTAAAATTTATTTGTTTTAACTAAAGTAGTGTTTGATTAGTATAGGCATGAGACCCGATAGATTGTGGATGTACGATGAGAGAACCTTTGAGAGAGGTAGAATCTCTGCCAAATGGCTGAGGAAGATGGAAGAGTTTGTCGCTTTTGCACTACAACACCCTGAATGTATGGAAGATGGTAAAATTAAGTGCCCTTGCGACATGACAAGGTGTAGAAACAGACAGTATCTCAAGCCTGATGTCGTTAAGGTTCATTTAGCACAGGAAGGTTTTATGTACGGTTACTTTGATTGGATATTCCATGGAGAAGATAACACACCCTACAAGCTACCTCGAGAAGCACTACGCCTAATGAGGTTCCACATGTTGAATGTGAATATGATAATGCAACTTTGAATGCATTATGTGAGTTGTGATTGTTATCATATTCTGATATGTGCAATATTGGATTGTATATGTGTGGGCAAATGCATAAAAACAGGGGAGGTTATGTCAGATTTTTTTAAGCCTTGATTGATTAATCATCATCTGATTCTGACTGAACAATCCTGGTTTTTATGTGTGGGAAATGTAAAAAAACAGGGGAGGTTCTGTCAATTTTTTAAAGGCTTGCTTCTAATTTAATCAAGTGTTTTTTTTGTAGACTAAGAAATACGGTACACAACCGGATGCTTACACATTGTTCATACACACTCATTCGAGCAAGGATGAGCATGGAAACAGTGTGCCTGTATGCTCCAAGGTCGAGGACACTGCTGTAAGTGTTTTAATTAAACTTATTTAAGTTGATTACATTATTGAAATTTATTCATTAGCGATGAGTACTAATTATATATATATATCATTGTGTTATGATTATGAAGCATAAATACGAAGAGCTGTTAGATGCTGCCACTCAGGAGTCAACCACTCCTGATGATCCATCTCTGCAAGCCACACCAGTAGACCCTAATGAAATTTTTTATAAGGCTGTTGAAGGGAAATCCAGAAAGCAGAGGGTCTACGGTGTGGGCGAGCTAGCACCGGCGTACTTCCCTGATTCATTTCACTCCACCGGCACTAGCTCACGTGCTTCCGGCAAAGACCATAGCACATACGAGTCCATGAAGATGGAGATTGAGCAAGATCTGAGTCAGAGGTTCGATGAAAATTACAGGCGGCAGGTTCGTATTGAGGAGAGGGAAGCGGTGCGCCAGGAGATGTTCAGCGAGGAGATGCAGAGGATGATACGAGAGCAGATCTCCCAAATGTTTTCCCTCTCAGCAGAGTCGACCGTACGGTGATCCTGGTGCTGGCTCTAGTACGGGTGGATGGGGTCAGTGGCCTAGAGATCCACATGATGGCTCAGGTGGTTCAGGTGGTCCGGGTGATCATATGGGATATCGTCCAGGGGATGGACATGGTTGGGGGCGGGTATTAGATAGATATGACATTTGACTTTATTAGCTTGAACTATGTCTGTATCAAATTCGACTGCACTACTTCATGGTATTGCTTATTTGGTGTGATTGTGTTGACTGAACATTTATTTTTGGTCTGCTAGTGAGATTAATGAGTACAACTGTTTATGGTATTGCATATTAAAGGTGGATATGAATAAAATGTGTTATATGTCCACATTTACAGGTGAAAATATGTCTACAAATTAAAATATTAAATATTTTTTAAAATGAAAACAGATTAGCGACGGAATAGCGACGAAATGTCTGTCGCTAAAATTTAATCAGAAAAATATAAATTTTCGTCGCCAGTTTAGCGACGGACAGTTCCGTCTCTAGTCCGTCGCCAATATGGATTTAGCGACGGACGACTCCGTCTCTAATCCGTCGCTATTTGGCGATGGATGACGGCTTCCGACGCGACTTTGATTTAGCGACGACGGCATTAGCGACGGACAATTCCGTCTCTAATCCGTCGCTAATATCGTTTAGCGACGGATTAGAGACGGAATTGTCCGTCTCTAATGCCGTTTTTTCTAGTAGTGTCCCAATCTTTTGTGATAACAAAAGCACAATCAAAATATCTTAAAACCCAGTCCAACACTCAAGAACCAAATACATTGAAATCCGTTTTCATTTCTTGAAGGACTGTGTCGAGAAAAAGCTTATTCAACTTGACTTTGTGCCCACAGAAGATCAACTTGCAGATATTTTCACTAAACCTCTGTCTACAGCACGATTTGAAGCACTTCGATCAGCAATTGGATTGACTCCGTCTACCTAGACGGTCGCATCTCCTTGCCCCTACCGCAATCGTCAGCAGGTATACCCTTTTGTCTCATTGAGTCTGTCTTTGTTTGTGAATGAATCTGTGAACTATGTTTGTGCTTGAATAACTCTATGTACCTATCACTACACACACACGTCACCTATCCACACCGCTCCGCATAATCCCCGCCCTTGATCTCGCGCCT